>CAJQUW010013148.1:0-292050 GCA_907163375.1 Prostheceraeus crozeri
AAAATAAAAAAAAAATAAAAGAAAAAGAAAAGAAAGGAAAAATGAAAAAAAGAAGAAAGAAAAGAAAAAAATGAAAGAAAAAACTAAAAGAAAAAAATAAAGTAGATAATCAAGAAAAAAAAAGAAAAAATAACTGAAAAATAGCTGAAAACTAACTGAAAAACTAACAGAAAGATAACTGAAAACTAGCTAAAAACTAGATGAAAACTAAATGAAAACTGACTGTAAACCAAGTGAGAACTAACTGAAAGCTAACTGAAAAATAACTGAAACTAGCTGAAAACTGACTGAAAACTAACTGAAAACTAACTGAAAACTAACTGAAAAATAACTGAAAAATAACTGAAAACTAGCTGAAAACTAACTGAAAGCTAACTGAAAGCTATTTCTGAAAACTAACTGGAAGCTATATCTGAAAACTAACTGAAAACTGACTGAAAACTAACTCCAAACTAGCTGAAAATCTAACTGAAAACTAACTGAAAAGTAACTGAAAACGCTTCAACCATCGTTTGGAAAGCACAGGAGTTTATTGATAAGAATATTTATGCCTAATTTGAATTGAAGGTACAGCTAATTGTTTTTAATGTTCTGTACCTGTGTAGAGGACCTCATGCAGTCTGCACCTACATGTATGTAACCGGTATTTTGCAAATATTGTAAGCCAGATGGTTTGGATTTATTGATACGGATGTGTTAGGGTAGCTCTATTATATTCAGCTTATTCATGCACCCTTCATACATAAACTTCTGAAAGAAGTCCATCGCAGGAAGAGCTATGGCAAAGCTGCGAGTGCAGTTAACAATACTAGAATTTCCCCATTCGAGCCGAAATTCCATTGCTAAGCAAATAAATAGGTTCTTAACTGCAAAGATGTTTCATCAACAGTGTCACATGACACAGAAAACTCCAACTGAAATTATTTATCGTGATTTAAGCATGTAACGACTACCAATATTTTTAAATTTCCCTTGTGGCCGCAATACAACACTTTTGATTGACTTTTGCTTGTACTTCACATGTGTCAAATAAAAATTCTACTTATGGGAATTCCCATTAGATAAAATTTATTCCCATTCCTATACCACACCGCATGAGAAATTCCAAACTCTGATGATTTTTTGAGCTGATGTTCTCACTCAGCTATAAGATAACCTACGGATAATCTATTAAACAATCCAATGTCTGCCCATAGCTGTAATACAATTCAAAACTATAAATACACTTGAACAGTGGATTGCAACGCATCACGACCACCAAACCTGCTGTCAAGTCAAACTCTGTCGCCAAACGTCTCGCGGATCAAGCGAAGAACTGCAGATAGCCTTGTCATCCCTCAACAATGGCAAAGCCACAGGATATGACATCTTCCCTGATTTTCTCAAAAACGGAGGCCCACAAACAACAAGATACCTCTCCAAATTCTTCACTCGCTGCCTAGCAGAAAAACAAATCCCGAAACAGTGGAGGAAATCGAAAGTGATAGCCATTCCTAAACCTGGAAAGGATCCGTCCGTGGATGAAAGTTACCGCCCCCTTCCTTACTATCAATACCGTTCAAACTACTAGAAAGAGTTATACTTATACGCATCAGCACAATCGTGGAATCATCATTACACGCATCTCAAGCAGACTTTAGAAAAAACAGAAGCACCCAAGACCAAGTGCCAGCGTTGACCACGCACACAGAAAACGGCTTCCAAAGACAACTCAAGACAGGGCTGTCTTTCTTGATCTGACAGCTGCTTCCGACACTGTATGGCACAGATGCCAACTAACACAGGCATCAACTTATCTCTCAAAGTGGGCGGTCCAGACAATTTCCACGTTTCTACAGAAGAGGTGTTTTGAGTGAACATGGGCGACCAAGTCAGCGTTCGGAGAAAACAAACCAAAGGACTTCCTCAAGTTTCAGTCATGGTTCCTATCCTGTTCAACCTGTACACAAATGATCTGCCTCTCACTGAAAGCCGCAAATTCATATATGCGGAGGAAATTTGCATAACACACCAGGCCAAGGAATTCGTTTGCCTGAACGAAGTCCTAAACGAGATTCTTGATCGAATCGCCAGACATTGCAGTCTATTGTGCCTGAAACCCAGTGTCAAGTAAAAACTGACACTAAAGTGTGTTTCATCTTCATAATGCCAAGAGTACCAAGGAACTTGAGATCTTCATGAACGCCAACTGACTAAAACATGAACACAACCTTATCTATCTTGGTGCTACCTTAGACAGGTCCTTGACGCACATGACTCACCTACTGAAAACCGCTGCGAAGACAAGAACAAGGAACAACCTCTTAATTTGCTTGTTGGTACATCCTGGGGCGCAAGCACCAACACTCTCCCAACGTCAGCTATAGCACTATGTTTCTTCACTGTAGAGTACTGCTCATTAGTGTGGAAAGACTCATCCCATGTTCATGCTGTTCACACTCAACTCAATCAGACAATGCGTATTGTAAGTGGCACCATCAGGAGTACTCAGACGGATTGGCTCACAGTCCTGTGTAACATTCAACCACCTGCCATCAGGCGTGAAGCTGCGACCTCAAAGCTCCTGAGAAAAGTTACTGAATACGGCCCTACCCCTGAACGACGACCTGGAAAACCCCTGCACCTGCGACTAAGCTCTCGCCAACCTGATTGGAGAAACTGCGAGGTTGACAACAAATGGCTGATCGACGACACAACTGTCAGTGAACCAACGCCGGCCCCTGTCGTAGCTCTCTGCACCAGTTGGGCGCGAGGGAGTCTCCATTGTGTGATTGTGGAGAGATCCAAACAATGACCCACATAGTAGACACACAAATGGTGATGCCATTACCTGGCTTATAGACGTGCGACTTTAACCGTCTTCCTTAATCCTTGTGTATTCTATACACTGTGTATTATACACAATCTTATTTGTTGTCCTTTTGCATGCCAATAGATAACGGGTGTCCCAAAAGTCGCTATATAAATATATAAATATACCTCAGATCGGGGAATTTGATGTACCACTGTTTGATTTCTTCATTGTATTATGTTTTGACGTTCATGTCAAATTGAAAGAAACACTATAATTTCATGATTCTTAAGTTTACGGTTGACTCGATGTCAATGCATTGTTAAGTTGGCGAAATTCACTGATCTTGCACCAAGCTATTGTTGTATGCACATAGTACTTCAATCGCCCAATTATCGTCTGGATGTGAATTCTATTCACACGACGAGTCATGACCCTCCCTGGCTCACTCCATCACTGAAAGTACTTTCTGACTCTAGAGATAAGGCCCTTTCACAAGGTAACGTCCTAAAATACCTTCAACTTCGTGAAAGGTTTCTTGAAGCTGCTTCCAAAGCCAAACTTAGGTTTATTCCAACAAAGCTGTCGCTTAAAATAGTGATAAGTGGAAATCCATCAATTTTCAAATCAACCGATCCTCCAAGCGCACCTCTGTGTCTGATTCAACTGCTATGTCATTGAATGACCAATTTGCCAATGTGTTCCTTCAGTCGGACCCTCGCCTTTTTGAGAGCAGACCTCCTCCCCACACTTCACCCCCCTCTGGAAGAGGTCTTCAAGATGATTAATAAAACTAAATCCAACTCCCGTGGGCCTGATGGTCTCCCAGGTTACTTCTACCGTATGCTGGCCGACGTCCTTGCTCTCCCCCTATCACTGATCTTTAATTCCTGCTTACACAATGCTACCTTCCCCAGCCCTTGGAAATTGGCCAACGTTATTCCCCTTCCCAAAAAGAACAGCCCCGACTACCGTCCAATTTCAATTCTGCCATTTGCTAGTAAGCTCTTAGAGAAGTTTATCAAAAAGTATGTTATTCTGCCGTCCCTCAACCATGACTTAGACTCCAGGCAGTTTGGGTTTATTGCCAACGGATTCGGCGGTTGCAACAATGCCCTACTCAGTATTCGCCTGTTCATCCTTGAGCATGTTTCCTTGAAACCTTCCAATGTCGTCAACGCGCTTGCGGTCGATTTTCGGAAGGCTTTCGACACTATAAGTCACCAAACGCTTCTCGATACGTTGCACACCAAATTTGAATGCGATCCCTTCACCCTCCTTCTTGTCTCCAGTTTCCTCTCTGATCGTAAGCAGCGCGTTTGTGTTAATGAGCTTCAAGCTCCTTAGAAAGATGTCACCAGTGGTGTCCCTCAAGGTTCCATTCTTGGTCCCCTCCTGTTTATTCTCCTCATTGACGATTTCCCCTCCCTCAGAAACACCCAGCTTGTTGCTTATGCTGATGACAACCCTCCTGCACATGTGCGACCTCAATTCCCTTAACAGTTTTCAGTGTTGTTGATACGTTTGTGTCCTGATCTCGCACCAAGAATTTGACCAAAAATGTTGACAAAACCAAATCCCTAACCTTCACCCGTACCTCTCCCGCCCATTTCATTCAACCCCTTCAGATCAATGACATTGCCATTGAGAACATTTCCTCTTTGAAAATTTTAGGAGTAATTTTTGAAGCTGATTTGTCATGGAACAGACAGTTTTCCTCGCTGTACCGTAAATGTTGCCACGTCCTGTCACTTGTCAAGAGACTTCAAGCTTACTCTAGTAACCCTTCTACCATCTGGCTAGCCTACTCCTCATTTGTATTCTCCCATATTGCGTTTTGTTGGCCTGTTGCGTGTGATTTGCGTGCTGTGCATTTTCATAAATTGGAGAGATTGGAGCGTGTTGCCCGGCGGTGGGCCGGTATTGCTGACAAGCCACCTCTCAAGGTTTCTTTGCAAAATACATGTATTCGATTTTTTTTACTGAATTTTCACCCTTAGCACAGCTATGAGCCATGAACGACGCTAGGGGTTACTCAATAAAAACTGAAAAGTAACAAATTGCATTATTTTAAATGAATAAAATGAAAAAAAACATCTTCTAATCTGATTAAGTTGTCCCCATCAGAAACATGTTCGCACGCCTCTTGAAAGTATCAAGATTGTATTGGTCAGGGAAAGTGGTGTGGGGAAGCTGATTCCAAAGCTGTGCCGTGCGAACAAAAAAGCTTTTCGAGCGACTCACAGTACGTGCGCGCTCTAGGCTCACATGATAGCGTGTGAGTGCATTAGCTCTGCGCGTGCTTCTAGAGAAGATCGTAGGTTTGGGTACGCACTCATTTACTGCAGAGTTGCTTCTACCGAAATAGTACCTGTAGAAGAGACTGAGTGAAGCAACATCCAGTCTGACGGAGAGCGGCTGCAACTTGCTAGCAAAATCGCCAAGAACTGTTTCACCCATCCCCTTGCAAAATTTCTTGTGGTTAGAGACATGTCTGATACACGTATTCGTCATCAACGAGTTCTCCTTCCTAAAAGAAGGAATCGTTCTTTTTATTACAAAAGTTTTGTTAAGTTTTCTTCCCTTTCGTGAATGATGCCATGATTTACTTACCACACCCATTGTCATACCGCTCGCTTGTAATGACAAATAAAGCTCTATTATTATTTTTTTTTCTGCGTTATATATTTCATATTATATATTATTATTATTATCGAAAAAGCCTTTATTAGCATTAAAACACAAAAACAAGAAATCAAAACAAATCAAAAGTCAGTACAAGTCGGGAAGTGCAGCTCCGGGTGCCGGAAGGGTCTCAAGAATGCATGCACAGTCCCCTATTTGAATGGCAATAGGCAGGCGTTGGCGCAAGTAAAGCCATGCGTCTTTCTCGCCTGTCTTGGCGGCAATACGGCTTCCAAGTTTCCTCAGAAAGGAGAATGTCTGTTCGCCGTAAGCACCGTAAGTTTCTGCGGATACGGGCTGGAATGTGAAGTCCTCATAGAGGTCACAGTATTTCACCGACTTTCTCTTCCCCACCGCTGTCGCCACTGATCCGCCACTTAAAGTCGTAGAGCTCCAGGATTACGCGGATGGATGTGCACACGTGACATCCCACGCGATCGGCTTTCTGAGCTCCCACGGGGACAGGCTGATGCCGTCCGGCTTCAGGTTCTTGTCCAGCAGCAGTCCAGTAGGCTCCAGCATAGTGGGCAGCTGGATGGAGTGCATCGCCCGGTCCACCACCTCGTTCATCAGCGTATGGCGCAGATGTCGGCCCTTGCTGCGAGGACAGACGAAGCCGTGCGCGCCACCGCCGTCCGCCTTAGAGCCACAACGAGCGCAGATGTGCTCAATGGATACGGGGGCTCCGATGCGGATGGCAGAAGTGACGCGGAGTTGGTCGTCCGTCAAATGAAGACCGAGCGATGTGGACGGTAGGACGTTAATCCAATCACCCGATCCCTTTGAGGCGCAGGAGAGCAGTCGCGTGCGGTCAAGAAGCTTGGAACTTCGGAAGAGGAGGTCGTCGTAGGACTGGCGGTGAAGCGGAAGTGACCATGATTTCTGCTTGGTAAGGGGTTGCAGTGGATATGATGGGACTGAACATTGCGAGTACCAATGCTCGAGCGCTGTGTCGTGTGACTTCGTTTCCTCGAGCTTCCAGTGACATGAAATAAGCTGACAAACAGAGTCTGAAGCATACAAGGAAGATAAGAATGCTGAAGCAGCTATGAAGGACGCCGAGGAAATACCCAGTCCACTTAACTTATTATTATTATTATTATAGAGACCTTGCACATTCAATGAATCTTAACACTTGGCATGGATCTCGAAACACGCAATGAAATTGTTGAACTTTTCTTCACCAACGGCAAGTCCTCTTCAGCAGCAGTGCGCGCTTGCAAGATAGCTCATGGTTATCATCGCGACCCTTTTAGCGTTTCTGCCATCTCACGCTTGATTCAGCGGTTCAGAGACTGGATCAGTGGCAGATAAGCCTCGATCGGATAAGCCCAGTCTCGAGGATGAATGGGAAGAATATTTAAGGGATGAACGGGAAACGCAACAGTCAAATACACAATTCACAGCTGCCAGTTGTCGCTCGGCTTCTCAGAGAGCAGGTGTTCCTAAAACCAGTGTTCAGCGGATCCTAAGTCATGGTTTGTGCCTCTACCCATACAGACTGCAAACTAACCAGGCACTCACAGATGATGATAAGGAAAAGCGCATTGCTTTCGCACGGTTACTCCAGTCAGGTGCTCTTGATCTCGAGTTGATTCTGTGGACTGATGCGTCTTATTTCTCAATGCTGGTACATGTGAATCACCATCATTGTATCGTTTGGGGATCGGAGATGGAGATTCCGGCTGAAAGTCATCGAAAAAGACATCGATGCTACAAAAGTGTGTGCATGGTTTGGTTATTCTGTGCAGTGCAGAGTACGGTCTAATTCGTTTATTTTTTCTTGCAACCGTTACAGGAGAAAATTATGTCAACATGCTTCGCGATCATGCCATCCCAGTTTAGAAGGAGACGGCGGCGTATGAATTCCACAATCTCCCAGCAAGATGGAGCACCTCCACATTTTTGGGATGTTGCAGGATCTTTCCTGTCTCGAATGTTCCCTGATGATGGGATTATCGCTAGAGGATATCTAAACCGGTGGCCAGCGCATTCGCCAGATTTAACACCGCTGCACTACTACTTCTAAGGTACTGTGAAAGACCGTGTATACCACTGCTTCACTCCTAGAAACCTCGACGAGCTACAGGAGAAGATAACGATGGTGATTGAGAACATCGACTCATATGAATTGAGACGATCAGTTCTGAGTCTGCGCTCGAGGTTGGAAGCGGTGATCGAGTATGCAGGAGAAGCAATTGAGCAATGTCTTATGTGAATATTCATTTATAAACTAGAGTTTGTTTGTTCTTTTGTTGATTACAATTGCTTCGTTATTGGACGAGTAAAAGGTCAATTTGCAATCAGTATTTTTTACTTATCGATATACATGGTTCTAGCTATTAAAGTCTAGCTCTCAAAATGGCAATTAGGTTTTATTTGTGCAACACAACAAATATCCTACATCAAATTACCCGATCTGAGGTACATTTAAAAAAAATCGCATGCGCGACTTTTGGAACACCCGGTATATAATGAAATATAGGGTCAAGGACATTATTTCAATTGCAGGATGAGAAATTTAGTGTTTTTTCTTACCGCAACATCGATCGGTGATGGGGTCTTCCCCCAATTTGAAATAAATACACTTGGATTGTGTTTGAACATTCTGAAAAATAGAATTCATGCTTACTGACAACCCCGGTAACTAACAACACATTGACATTTTCACGATAATTCGTAGGAATTGTGGTTTCCTCTCGATGTCTTTCTTCTCAGTCTGAGGTCCAGCTAGACGTGTGTTCTTGAATCGAAATTCAACTTTTACCGATTTTTTTACCGAGTCATCCACTAACTAAATAGCTACACATCAACTAAAGTGATGAATGAAAATCAAAAAGAGGACCATTACTGACACTGCGAATAGCAAAATGTAACCAATGTTACAATCAGCAAACACAAACTTTTTGATTTTTTAAGTCTAGGCCCTGATTCAATCATTCAATCATGCTGATTCAATCATGCTTATGCAGATTTGCTATTGCGTTACACTTCTCGAATTCACTCAATGAACCTGTAGGAGCCTATGTCCATGCACTTCGAGCCTTAATTCGCAATTACTTGAACATCAACAAAGGATGGTTTTTAAAAATGCACTCTAAATTGTATGAAGATAAAAATGCAACATCACCCAAATTGTCGTGACTTAGACCTTTTTATATTTTCAATACATAGCTTCTAATTCAGTGTATACAGTTATTACAATTTAAAACGTCTTTTATAAAACACGCCAGGTTTGATGCGCCAACTTGCTGAGGTCTAAATACCGGCATCTATAAGCAGGAATGAGAGTGAGGCAACGGGGACCCCAGTGGAAATTCTTGCTTCAGGGGGGGGGGGGCAAAAAGAAATAAAGAAAAAATACATTACGCAGTATTCATTGAGGTGATCCGTCGAAAATTCTCATCCTTGTGTGAAAAACATTTCAGGCGACTGCTGCTCAATATAGACTTATAGTCAACCTAAATTCTTCTATTAATTGATGCATTTTCTTGTATAAACACTAACTGCTACCAAATCGTAGGCAGAGCAAGGGTTGGATCAGCGATGCGAGTCCTGTTTGGAACAGCCACTGTGGCCATCGATGACGCCCGTCGCCACACTGGCCGACGGAGGGAGTCGGAGGGCGCAGAGTTGGCGGATACGTGATGTTGTGAAGAAAGGGTAGGTTTGGAACTTTTGCAGCATAATTCAATACGCGAACAGTTGCTGCTTCTCTTCTGAGGTCAGGTGGAGCAATATTGTTGTGAATGGGAACCAGTCAGTTCACGTTGCTTTCATGCCATCGGAGAAAGTCCGCATAGTTTCAATCAGTTGGACGTCCACTCATTTGCAATGCGCTGAGTTTTTCCAAAGAGGACATTATATTTACTATCATTCATAAATAGAATATATGAGTATAATAAATGAATATGAATATAATAAGATATATGCAATCAAACTAGAACATACTTTGAATGCAAGGGCTCAGATTGTAGCAACCATGCAGCTCACATCATCTGTGAAAATTGTGTTGAATGAAAAGTCTGTTGAAAATGCAGCATGATTGAATTAAATTTTGTAATTTCTTTGATACATTGTGAAAAAGCACATGAAAACATGAGACAAGAAATATTTGTCTTACACATCACTCAAATTGAAACAAATTGATTCAATTGAAACAATTGATTTGCAAATGCATAAAATAATCGAAATCCATGTGAAAGGAAAAGCAATGATGTATAGTGAAAATCATGACATCTATTAAAGTGATAAATTCAATGGGGTACCGTAGTTGTAAGCTGCATCAGACCTTGGTAGTCCGAGGCTCAATGCTCTAGCTCCTACCGATTCACCATTATGCATAAACCTTCATGTCACTGTATACATTCACATAGCGTCACTGTACCAGAAGCTCGAAGCGTGTACAAATAGTGGGCCTTCTCAACAGAGCATTGCAAGGGGGGTATTGGCCGTCGCCTACATCTTGGGCTATTCTAAGATTCTCAATTGAATGATTCGAACCGCCCATCTCCAATAATCCTTTCCTAACATTAGTTCGGGCGTGATGATAGCGCCAATCGCATATAATCCTTCACATGGCAGTATGTCCGATGTGAATTGGGTTTCGTTCCACTTGGATTTAGATACCTCTAGCATGTGTTCAGATGCGAAGAAGGCGACCTGAATCTCCACTCTACTTGGCGCTAGTATAGATACGGAAAGGGAACCCAACATCCCCTTTTCATATCCTTTACATAAAGATAGCCAAGATTTGAATGGGTACCGGTACCTACCCCAGCATACAGATCGTTTCAAAAATAATTGCACAACAATGCTAGCCTACTTTAAATTATACATACCTATCAGCAATTTACACATCGTTGGTGCAGATGTCAGGAGGGACTCATGACAGACCTTCTCTAGTGTCTGTTCGGATAAAAAGATTTCATGATTCTGTTCTGCGACTGTCAGTTCTAAAGTTAGTAGGACAAGTTCTTCATTTGTGAAAAGCGCTGACGGGTTCGTCAAATCATCAAATCTTGGGAAGGGATAGTATACTTGCCCCATCATGGGATGAATCGATTCATAACTTCATTTCAGATGAAGGTTGTGGTTGTACACATACTCCTGCAACTTGGTGAGGACTATGATATCGACGCGAGTCAAACGAATTTTTAATAGAGCAAAAGCATTTCGTTTTAGGGAGCGAAAGCATTTTTCAATGGGGTGGGGGAGGGGACGCAGCTCTGCCACCTGGTGTGGGCACTTGAGCCTAAAATTTCCATAAGCACACCGCTCTCTCCCCCCTTTAAAAATTCTGCCTACGTCCGTGTATGTAAATGAATAATCTCTCTATCTGCCATGTAATACATGTATATAAAATGTTCATCTCTCAAAACTGCAGTCTGCAGATAGCAAATGGATATTGAGTGAAACAATTCATTTCCTTTGCAATTGATTTATCACGCTAGTGAAATTTTTGGAAGGGAGAACATAATGGAATATTGTGGAAATGAGCACTGGAGAAGGGCCATACAGAAATGAAGACTACAGTGGGTTTCCCTAATTGAGAATCAACTGGAAAAATTCTCTGCGTATTCACAGAGTATGGACACATGATTGAGTGCATGGAGTGTTCTTGCTTTGTTGTTATGACTAATTTACTTTGTTCCGAGGAAAGAAAAAGAATGCGCACGGATATCATTTATAAACGTGATAAAATTTTATTTACTGTAGGGAAGTGAATGCTAATATCAATCATGCGATTAAACAGCAGATCACGAATGCCTATCCATAAAAATACGCAATGATTGTGCCACATACATGAGTGCTCCAATAGAAGATCGATGTTCGCCTATATAGTTGACTACAGAAAAAGAATGGAAGTTGAAACCACTGTTTAATGTCAATCGATTCTGTTTCCTAAACAGTCCCTGATCTATGTCAGCATGGCTGTGGAAGATGATAACAAAAGAAAAACTGAAATATCGTGCAGCCATAGAGTAGGGACTACATATTTACATTTATATGCTAACATATTTACTCTATGGGTGCAGCTGCAGATTCATTCACATTGCTTGTTAGATCTGCGTACTACATATCAGTTCATCCATGCAAGATAGAATTTAAAAAGAACTATTGAGAAACAGAAACACCACCATGCACATCATTGAGGTACAGGAGCGTCATTTCGCTGCATTAGTTGCGACTAAGGTGCCACTAGAGCATTAAGAGCATTGTCAGTCACTTTCTCCGATTGTCGAAGCAACCTTTTACACATCTATGCTTTTATAGTCAATGGGCATCTTTCTTAGGTGCAGTTCTAAAACGTGAGTGTGCTGATTTCGACGAAATCCACCAAAATGTGGTGAAATGAAATACTGCAGATGGATGTTGACAATGACTATGTCATTAGAACTTCTAGAAAGAGCACACCCAGGCCTAAGTGAAGCAAACAGAAAATATTGGCATGATCCATAGAAATCAGATCAACACGCTGTATGCACACAGACTTAGAAAGAGCCTTTGTTTGAATTTAACATTATTGACATTATAACTCTGCTCGAACTCTTTAAATAAGTGTTTCCATTTAGAAAAGCCAAAATTGAGTCAATCGTAAGCCGCTTTTATCCCTTCCTTTAGTCAAGGAATATTGTTGAATGGATAGAACATCAGGACGGTACGCAAATTAGCAAATGAATGTTTAGATGGTTTGATCCATAATCATGCTGTTGAGCCGAAAACACATTGGTATTCACTTGTGCATTGCCGAAAAGCTAGACCTTTCAACCAAAACATTCAGCGCTCGTTATTCGCCTGACGATGTTTAGGCGCCACGTTTTTTTTAAACGCACTTTTTCGTTTAAGTTTCCAACGTAGAAAAGGATTAAATCATGTTATGATCAAAACAAGCCACCGTAATTGATTTAACAAGTTAATCCTATCCACAGCTTTTTCTCAGTAGCTTATCTATCCAAGAGAGTTCATAAAAGAAATGACTCTGCAATGTTCCTCTCGAAATCTCAATAGTACCCAACTCGTCGACGATCTTGATGAGTAAAACCGTCTCTGTGGTTGGAGCAAACATTTGTAGTTACTGCACTTCTACAAAAACAATACGACATCCCTAGAATTTGACACTGAAGATGTAGTGCGATATTCACTCAAACATTAGACATGAAATTATTATGAATCTGAGCTAATTCAGATACGTGTTGTGTCTGCGTGTAGTAGTGGATAATGGGGTGATATGGCATTCGATTTCATTCTCTTTTTCGAAAATATACCTGAATTTATGCTTTTATCGAGTGGTATTCGTTTATTTTTCGCTTTATTGGGTAGAGCAAGAAAATTTTTTCGTAGTACAGGCTTTTTTGCATGTTGACAAAGTGACTGTCATGTTTGCATTTGCCTTAGTCTTGCTATCATCCATGTGTTGACAATTGAATCCAGGTGTTGAAAATTGCATAATCTTGCGCAATAATTTATATTAGGCTATATGGGAATTGGAAGATGTATACTTATTAGCAAAAGAATGATGTTGTAGCAACTCCTGAAGTCAAAGCCTTGTCGTAGTGTGTTCCGGTACATGCACAATTTTTTACAGTAACTTTGAGGCCATGGTGCTGTAGCTTTTACACGAGTTTGAATTGATGCATGTTGAATGTACAAGCAGGTTATATGCTACAAATGAATGTCATCGTATTTATCAGTCAAGGAATTGGAGACATCAATCCATGCTGACTTGCCTACGACTCACGGGAGGCCCACTGTCGAGTTGTCTTAGAAGATTGATATTGGATTATTGAAGCAAACTATTAAGTTTTTGCGACGAGTGAGGTGCATTGCCTAATGCTGATAATTAAGCCAAAGAAATTGGGATGATAATAAACACAATTAAATATTGTAATATATTCTTATATATTATTATATTTATTATATATATTCTATTCTATATTATATATATTCTATATATTCTTGCAGATGAGTAACTCGTCTGTTGTCTCTGACCTTTGTCGTTGTGCCATTCAAGTGTTGTACTGGTGATTACTTTTCAACTGTGTCTGATGCATGCCTTAACATATCGTTGTCACTTTACCTGAAGATGAGGCGCTGTGTGCCCACGGAAGCGCTTGTGTAAAGAAAAAAAGGAATATACAACATCGACGATATTCTGAGCCGGTTTTTTTTCCGGATCGCCTCCTTATATTGCAATGAATTACTACGATCCGTTATTTTCAACAATTGAATACTCACTGATTTCACTGATTTTTGTGAAGTACGTGTAACAAGGCAAAAAGTTGATGTGTATAATAATCATTTTGCATCTATTAATAAAGACATTAATATGGTACTGATATGATCGTATACGTGCATCCTATTTTCATATAACCAGTTGATGCCTTCTGAGTTATAGATTGAAGAATACTAGGTCTACCAGTAATGCACTATTTTGCAAATAATTTGACTACCGTTCACATTACTGCAATCATACTTATTACGTCAAACTTCACCAACTATATACATGTATTTTCGTAGCTTCTGTGTGCTGAGCTATGCGGTATCGACTTATCTCGTTTGCTTCAACAACTCGTGACTTATTGCAAATGCGTCAGTAAATTGGAATGCCCACATAGAATTCAACGAGAGAAACTGGTGTTAATAACGAACCAAGACAAAGAGAGCCTTGCATCATAAAGCTTGGACTATTTGTAGAGCATATGTTGAAAGATATTGATTTTATTTTCTTGATTTACTGATTTATATGAAATTTTGCATATATAAATTAAGATTGTGCAATTCAGGTTAACCTTACATATAAAAAGTTTTTGCAATTTTGACACTTACAGGATATTTTGTTCCCTTAAACTAAGATCAAACGGTACTACATGTTTTCTCTTAACTGAGTCAGTGGAGCATGAGATCATAAAAAAGAATTTTCCAAATATTTGATATACTCGAAAACCTTGAATCGTAAAGCTTGGACTATGTTTAGAGCCAATGTTGAAAGATATTGATTTTATTTTCGTTTCATTATTTATTATAAAAGAACGGACGAAGATAAAATCTACATCTTTCAATATTGACTATTTCCAATTCAATTCAAAGCTTGAACTTCGCATATTTTTTCCTTTTTTGAAATATTTATCATCTAATCACTTTACGGCTACATAATAGAGCAATACCAATTTGATTGATCGTAAATATAGAAGTTGACACTTTTAACTATAAATTAACGTTTGCAACAATGTCAATTTTGCTTCAACAGTATAGCTTAATTATGAGCATTATCTTCCTTTGCAAAAATGTATCTTGGCAAGCAAGATTGTTATCATAATGTCTTATGCTTGCGAGTAGTGAAGAAAGCTACAGTGATTATCAGATGAAATCTTTTGTGTATATTCTATCACTGTATAAAATAATTGTCTAAATAAAAACTTAATTAAGGAATTTATATTCGTGATATGATCCACTCCGCATGACTTTAGTTGACAGACCCCTATCTAATAAATACTTGAAAATATCAACATGCTTTTGGAATATTCAGATAAAGGAGCAGTTAGAGAAATTTCCTCATCTAAATTAGAATTAGAAATCATAAAATCATCTATATTTGCTGAATTTTCCAGCGGCATTTTTGTTGTTTTTTTGTTAGCACTGTGTTTCAACTATCCTACAAAACAATCTTGAAATCTACATTATTTGTCTAAAATTGAAACAATCTGACTCAATTGCTTTTTGTATGTCTAATCATTAATAGAACACAAAAGCTAGTTTATCTATAAATATGGTCTGGTGCACTTGCGAATCGTTTAACAAGAAGCAAGAAAAATACCTCCTAGGAGGTACTCCGTCAAGTTATCATTTTTTGTACCAGCAAGTAATACTCGCAATCTACACAGGTTCGTAGTATTCATGGTAGTGCATGGCTTGACGCTTTTATCATACTAAGTCGATACAACGCTATTCTACATTGCTTGATGTAAAAAGTGTGGGTTCGCTTTTCTAAGTTCAGGATTCGTTTTTTAGGATTCGCGATGAAGTATGATCATTTTATGGAGTCATACCTAACACCTATCTGCTCATCATTTATTACTAATAGCTAACCTAACATCTGAAACTCAGTATAGCCCACCCCATACTAGAGCCACGTATTAGGCCCATGCAGCGTCACCACCGCTGCGCGGATGAGAGGTTTGAGCTGCGCATTCGCGGAAACTGCGCCGATGAACCTGAGCGCATGAAGAGAAAAATTGGGCTAAATTTGGGTTATAAATTTAGAAGGAAGTGAAATTGATGTGAGATCATGGAGGGAAAAAATATTATCTTGTTGCACCTTGATCTTCAGACCTTTGTTGATATTCACCGATAACTTTTTAGTTGTACAATTTCTTCACTAACATTAATATTTAGTAAGGACTTCCTTATCAGAAATAAGCTCAGGTTTATAAGTTGCATTGCCTACTGCAGTGGAAGAATCTATGTCAAAACCAAGCTCGTCCATCAGGATTTTGAGATAGAACTTTTTACATATGAAACTAAAGTTGTTGGATGCTTTATCGACAGGAACGACTATCAAGTTTTTATGGAGATCTTGCAACTCCTTATCAACACAAACGCTGCTGCCATTATCTTTCCCACCCAACTTCTTACAACGAAAGATGCGGTGCTTTACTAACATCATGACCCTGTTTTTCCAAATAGAGAAGTCATCAACTTTTAAGTGAGATATATGATTATCTATGGAATCGCTGATCTCTTTTTGAATGGATTTCCATGATATTGACCTAGACAATCTGTGTTTAGTGCCATACGCGAACCCATAAGGCTCATAAACAAAACTGGTCATCGAGTCACAGCTGCAATCGCTCTGTAAAATGCCAACAACTTCCTGAATTGTCAGGCTATTAAGAAACTTATTATAATTGAAGAATTTCAAACGGAGGATATAGATGTTTCGCTTTTTCTGGAACTAAAGCACAGACACTTTTATCATTAAATACAGAAGGTAAATGAAGTTTGTCAACTAAATGAGACTTGAAAGGAATCACTATATGTGTTTTGTCTTCGGTAAAGCTATCCCTCTTGTTATTATGTTATTTGAATTTCCCTGTGGCTTATTTCTTGTATATATATACAATTAAACTTCCTTTCTGCTAGAACTATTTTGGCGTTATTTAACATGATTCAACTCGTATGTATGTAGGCAGGCATATAGATGAACGTGACATTGATATGAACTTTCTAGCTAGAATTTGTGAGCTATATCGATTGGGATGTTTTGTTAAGGTTGAAATAACGTGTTTTCATTTACTTATGATAATAATAAAAACTTAGCGTAAGCTCAAAACATTGGCGCGGATCCTGTCATCGATGCAGTTGGGCTAAAATGGTTATTCGTATTGATGAACTCAAAAGTCAATGAACGCGGCAGTCATGGTACAGACCAATTTCGTTTCAGAGATGAAGCCTTTCATTTTTTTAACAGAGAAGTCGATTGATAATATAGCGCTAAACTCCTTCTTAGTGCATGCATGGCTTGTAATCCTTCATTGATGTCTGATTTGAAACTTCATGTATAATGTATAACTTCATGTAAACTTCATGTAATTTGATTTTTGCAGCATAATGCTGTCATCATTTAGTAATCACGAGACATAACTTAAAAAGTATTGACATTTTTTGCATATTTGTGCACGTTGTATATATATTTAGCGGTGAAGAATACTGGATCTTCATAAAACCTAGACCAGACTAGAAGCAAGTTTCCAGCAGCAGAGACCTTCCTTTCGTAAACATTTTCCATGAAACAAATTACCAATCTACTGCTTGGTAGATAGTTTCTAGGAGCAACGAATATGTTCCCAAAAGTAAGTGCTCATGGATGCAATTTCCGAACATGTCATAGGCTTGAGTTTAGACCATACATGCTACCCTGCATCGATACACTGCCTGCGCGGATGGGGTCAAGAGATTGCCAACTCTCTTTGTTTTGTCATTTTTCATAGATGCCTTAGGTCTGCAATTTTGTAAATCAATTTGATAAAAAGATCCATTATTATTTTAAATTTGTTTTCTGTGCCTGCACAATGGCATATTGAAATTTTACAGATTATATGCGAATCAACAGCTTATATTTGAGCTATTTACATGCTTCAAAAAACCTTACAAAATAGTCCCGGGTACTCGGTACCGCATGCCAAGAAGTTTCAATTATATGCTTATGTAGGCCCATCAATGGGGTGATATGGCACTTTGAACTTTTTTTGGAAATTTAAATCTGAAGATGAAGAGCCCGAATCGAAAAAAATTTATGATACAAAAAGTTAGGAAATACGTTGAATAATAAAGAAATTACATGTAAATTTATGATAAATTCGTTGTTTGGTCATGGTGACCGATTTGCAAAAAGGGTGACAAATTACCCCATTCTCTCCTATTCATCGTATGGTGGGGCGAATGTTTTTCCCTGTCCCAACTTACATGAATTGACGAAACTGGCAGCGCTTTTCACAAATGAAGAGCATGCCCTACTCATTTCAGAATAGACCTTTATGTAGAACAGAATCATTACATCCTTCTATCTGACCATACACTAGAGAAAATCGTAGTATGAGTGCCTCTTGACATCTTAGAGAAAGTACGAGTGCCTCTTGACATCATGAACTGAATGCTGGGGTACCCTATTCATATCCGAGCTATCGTTGTGTAAACATGGTACCCAGAGTTCCGTTATTTCCGTTATTTTTCGCTTTTTCGAAAATTGTCCTTTATTTCTCGTTTTTTACCAATTTTTCCGTTATTTCCTTTTTTTCTTCACATTGTCATATGTATATTGCAAAATGCTACTGAATCTTGTTACCATATTCCTGGAACTTTCATACTAACATTCAAATAAGTAGATTAAAGTGAAATGCGCTTAAGTACGATGATAATCTTAATCTCTCGCTTCAAGTGTGAATATAATCTGATTTTGAGGAGGTTCTACAAAGGGAATATTAACGTATGCGTTTATATGTATGGGATGTTTCTGATGAAATCGAAAAATCTTTTCTATTTTTGCTGCTCCTGCATCACATCATCACATCTGGGCTGTTTGTAGAAACGTAGAGATCAATTCAACAAAAGAAGGACAAGCTTTGAATGTACAAATTTCTTCAAATCCGTTTAAGGGTGCAAAACTCAATGTAATCCTATTTTTTAGCTTTTTATCATTTCTGAGCACACCGTTAAAATATTGCGCTCGTACTTTCATGGACCAAATGTTGTGGTACTTCTGTTTTTTATGTTCATATAATCCATCATTTAGTACAAAAGTGCATTTTACAGATGCATCCACATTTAGTGAACAATGGGTCTATAGCAGTATTGCTGTATCAAGTCCTTCGCTACATCTTAACCCTCATCGGCACACCTGTCTACCTGTGTAGAGGCCATGTTTTTGAAACATTGTAACTTCTTCAAAAATGGTGACATCTTGATGAAATTTATTTTCCATGCTTATTTTTTAAGTATTATACTATCCTTAGAATTTCAGATCTAAAATCAATTTCGGTCATGTCAAACACGCGTTACAATCATATTCGGCACACCTGTATACCTTTGCATAAGTCAGTACTTAATGTACAAAAATGGATTTTCGGAGTGTCAGGCGTGCTTAGTTGTCTGAGAGAACATTTTACGGAAGTTCTTTTATGGGTCACAGCAGTCAAAGTTCGTTTGGTCAAGTGAAGGATTGCCACAATAAAAACTATTGCACATGCAGATGCATCATGTTGCATTTGTGTTTTGTAAGTGACAGTCTGAAAGATGTTCTACAGGGTATGTGGCGCTGGTCAGTCGAAGAAGTCAAAGTCCACTCCGCATTGGTTGAATCATTGCATAAGAAGAATTGGTTCATACATGATAGAAATATTTACTTCCAACTTCGGTAGGATATCATCGATCGTTATTCTACGAAATTCAGCGACGTTCAATAGATTAGCGAGATCAACCTAAACCTTAGTTTGGTGCCTGTCTGCGTAATATTATCATAACATGCTCACATGAATGGTGAAATTATTTGTTTCGAAATTTTTTTGAAGCTATGAAGTTCAATTACTGAACATAATCGAGCATTTTTCAATAGTAAATACTCACGATGGCACTATTTAGTAGATGCTCATTGCTCATTGCAATTCATGAAGAATGTGAACCTCGGTAGCCCCACTTTTTGTTTTATCCGTTTAACGTCCTTTACTCCATCTCCGTTGGGTTGGACGATGATTCTTCATGGAATGCCTCCAGGTGTTCAGATTGAGGGTTTCGGCTTCTTTGAGGCCCAATTGCCGACAGTCTGCGGACACTGCTTCTTCCCAGGTCTTTTTTTGGGCGGTCTCTTGTTGGTTCGCTGATCTTCATTTTCCATACTTTCTTCACCCAATCGCTGCTATCTTTCCGCCGTATCATCGCAATCTGCACACCCTCATATCCCCATCGACCGACAGCAGGCTCAGGCATGCCAGAAGGTCTTCGCTGGCCACTCTATCTTCGAGAGACACTCCACACATTCATCTGATCATCCTTCTGTCTGCTACCTCTATTCTCCTCTTTTCTACAGCTGTCAGAACCCATGTCTCTCTTCCGTAAGTCATACAGGCTCTGACGCACGAGTCGTAAATCTTGCCCTTCATCCAGTATGGAGTAGAACAACTGGTCAGGGTAGGCGATATCTCTTGGAATTTTGCCCACCCCCCAGCCACTCAATTCGCGCAGTCACAGCTGCCTCCGTTCCACCACCGGAATCCAACATGTCTCCCAAGTATCAGAAACGAGTAACAGTGTCGCACCTGAGCATCTCCTGCCCTCTTCACTTGTTAATAATTGCGCCAATTCTTTCCTTCTCCTCTCTTGAGATTGCCAAATGATCTTGCGGGCATTCTCCTTTGCCTTTGCATATTCTTCTTTAATCACTTTTCGTCTTGAGTTCTCTTCCATATGGCGAATCGAATTCTCTTTTCTTCCACTGCTGCGTCTACTTCTTCGCACCACCATGCGTCAGTATGTAACTTGGTGCACACTTCGTCTTGCCGCTAAGTGAAGTAAGGAATGTAAGTCTCGCTCTAGATTATGTATTCAACAATTCAAATATTCTATTCTTCATTTTTTGTCGCATTTATGTGAATTAATCTGTAAACGAAATTTAAATCTTTTTCAAATCAATCGTATAGGTGGCGCTATCAAAATGCCGATTTCGAGTGAGCTGCTCAAAGTTGAGAAGAACGGTAGAGCACATGCAAAAAGCGAGCGGTGAATTTCGACGAGATCAGCAAACGTCTTCTATCGAACGACAAAGCTTGGGAAAAGAAAGGAAAGAAATATTCAATGTAATCGAAGTTGCTGATCTTCAGACAGAAGAAGGAAACTCTTGACGGGAGACTGCTGTCGACAGTAGATATATAAAAAGAGAAGATCATGCATGAACAGGAATTGATTCACACGAGTTTGAAAGAAAGAAGGAACTTAAAAGTGGAATTGGATGGTGTAAATCAAAATGACAATGACTTTACTCACTCATCCCTTTTTGCGTCCTTTTCTTCCAGAAGATGCTGGGTTAGACGTTAGCTGCTTGAGTTTGGACTTCCATTTCGGTGTATCACGGGCGTACGCTTCCTGTGATCCAACACGTTTGAGGTCATCTCCATTTGTTCCCAGGTCTTCTTTTGTCTTCCTGCTCCTGTCTTACCATCTACTTCCATCCACATAACTTTTCTGATCCACTCTGTCTAATCCCTTCTTACCACGTGGCCAAACCGACGAAGTCTTTGCCTTCTCGTGACGTCTGTGATGTTCTCAAGACCCATTGCTTTTCTGATGCTGTTATTCGATTTCCTGTCCGATAGTCTGACACCACACATTCACCTTAGCATTCGCATCTCCTCACGCTCTTCTTCTCATTGGATGAAAGCAGCGGCCATGACTCGCAACTTATTAAGCATAGCTTGCCGCACACAGACTCCATATACGGGCCTTTATTCTCAAAGATGGCTCTTCAGTAGATTCCAACTATACATATCTATATCTTTATTCACTCTATTGCTTTGTTATTACAGTCAGTGTCTCCACTTCCTCAGATTGACGGAGGCCAATAATACGGAGGAGGGGTTATGCAAAGGCAAATAGCATTATTTTTATGAAAGTCTGCGCGAACTGTTGAAGAGTACTTTCTTCCTTCATGTTGACAGTTGATTTGTAGCGTCTCACTTGTGTTCTAATTTCATGTGCTAACTGCAAATCATAACCCTTTCGTTAGATACTTTATGTGCAATTTGTTTGATACACGAAATACAATGTGATTTGATTAAGTGAATCAATGGGATTAGACAAGAAATATTAACAAGATTTTCAACCATGGATGGCTTCATATATTCAAATAATGAGCGTAAAGCGTCAACTGGTGGAAAATACATGAATGACGTTGAGCAGCAAACTTAACGTATTCCTTTATTTTTCCGTTTTTTCCGTTATTATTCTTCAGTAATTGCGCTGGGAACCCTGTGTAAAGTATATGAAAAGGGGTTGTTGGGTACCATTTCCGTATCTATACTAGCGCCATGTAGAGAGGAGATTCTGGCTGCCTTCTTCGCATCTGAGCAAACGCTAGAAGCATCTAAATCCAAGTGGAACCAAACCCAATTCACATAGGATCTATTGCCATATGAAGGATTACAGACCGTTTCAAAAATAATTGCACAAAAAAGTTAACCTATTTTCAAATGTAATTTTCGTGTTGGAGTCGTGATTCAATTTTGATGAATGATATACCATATGAAACCTTATTTTCCATAGATTATTATGACATACATTTTACTTTTTTAAGTGGTCAGTTGTGGTCAGGAGGCCCTACGAAAGAAAATCAAACGTTTCCTTTGGTGCAGGATTTTAGCATTAAGACGACAGAATTTTTTATGAAAGTTGACAGGCACCATGAGCTATCATTCAGTTTCATCATGATGTAAAGATTTTAAGATTCGTTGAATGTGCAAAAAGATACAGTAAGTAATAACTTTTACCAAAAAAATGTTACTAAAAGAACATCTGACGTGATTTTTCAATGATGATCATGCTAAATTTCAGTAGACTTAATGCCATGTGAAAGGTTATGTGTAGTACTTTGGCATTGGCAGAGTATTTAGGTTGTGTCCGTCCAGTTGTGGTCAGCAGACTTAAAAGTATGAATTTTTGGTCAATTCATTCACTGATGGCTACAAACGAAACTACGGAATGCAGAGAATTAAGATTATCACCTTTGAATCAGGCTTTATGTTAAGCTTTCAGATGATACATTGTTTTTCGAATTTCAACAACATTTAGTACAGTTTTACTCAATTACTCAGTTAAACTGATTTTGCGCCTACTGTCGCGTTACAGTGCTTTTTGCGGTCAAATGCACACTCCTTAATAACTTTTATTGTACTAAAGCTGGCACTTTCGAGTTTAAAAAGAATGCTGGTGTTATCAGCTCCAAAAATATGCAAGTTTCACCAAGATCGGCCCATCCGTTCACTGGCAAACTTCAAATGTATATTACTCCCACACTCAGTCATTGGGTGAGTCATCATTTCCCTCGGTTGAGGTCAGAATTTTTCGAATCTCTGATCTGCAGACGGGGCCGCCTGTGGCTATCTGCTCTGCACCTGTTCACAAACAATAGCAATTCTTCACACCGTAGTTGCTGACGCTGGCTTTCGATAAAGCGTATCGACAAGATTTTTAGAACTCAATGATGACAGGAGGAGTGGGGGACGAGTGCCGACATGAATGATCAGCTATGAAGCAACAAACTTTCAATCATTAATTACTTCATTTAATTAGGCGAACCACACTGTTTCCTAAGCCTAGTGTCTCGACTGGTCAAGTGAATAAATTAAGTAATCAATCTTGTAAGTTAAACTTCTGTGTAGTGTCTGCGAGATGGTTAGAAGGATCGCGATGGGCACGGGTGCCGTTCATGTATAAATGTCAAGCGCGGTTTCACTTTGGCTGTTATTTAGGTGGAAGCTCAATGCAACAGTTTTCATCACACTATGCAGAAGGCCTCAATCGGTGCGACAAGCTGTCATTTGTTCTATGTCACTGTTAAAAATTTCGGTCGTATGATGTTGTCATCATATGTGATTTTTCTACTCTGAGTTTCTCACAGAATTCGATTCATCTGCGCGCGCTTCGATTTCCTAGAAAAGAAGAGTTATATGTAGCCTTAATATCGAAATGGCACATCACAGAATTAGACATCTTGCTCCTTCTCGAATGGATAAACAATAAGCTGTCAGCAGAGGACACCAGAGCCAGTGAGAGATGCGTGCGTGCTGTGCTATCACTTCGCGCACACCAAAACACACATCGATGCCTGGCTTCGATTCAATGTATGCACTATACAGTGAGCAATGCCGAGGAGAGGATGTGAAATCATCAAGTGAACTAATTTTCGTACGCCTGCTACTTTTCTTAATAATGAACGGAAGGGTCAATATTATGGAGAAAACTTGTGAGCAATGATCTGAATTCTTCGAATCTGAAGGAATTTTGGCAATCGAAGCATTTTGCTTGAACTCACATTAATCCGCAAGCGACGCACGACTTTTTTTCCTATCTCTGTAAGGTATTAGGAATTCCTTTTTGCCCACTTCCTCGATTTGCTGGCGATTTCGTATTAATCACACTTCTAGCAAACCGAAGCAGATAAACAAAATATTTAATTCTGTGGAGTTTCTGGTAGGTCACTGGTCCAGTTAAACAAAATAAGGGCAAGACCTGATCAATGTGATTGCCCGTTTTTCTACGCACTCCATTAGCTCATTTTGTGATCAATGTGAAGACATTTTCCTATGAACAGCACAATCCAACATGGTAACGAACTTAACAGATATTTACTGTAAAGAATATTATAGAAGTGCTTGGATTCCTAATGCGATTTAAAAATGACAAGACACCTCTTCACATCAAGCAAGCAATAGAAATATTTTAGGCCTGTTTCCAAATTGTTTTAAAGAAAAATTGTCTAAACAGATATCAGTTTTTCCTGATAATTCTTCAATAGTTCGTTGAAGGGACCTGTGGAGCTAACAGCTTTTTTATTAGCAGTCCTGAAGATGTCAAATACTAGCCATTTGAAATTATCGCGAGGGTCCTGTTGGCTGTGTATAGATTTTACTGGAATGTCTCCCTGAAAATCATGTTTCTCAATAATCATTCCGATCCACGATTATCAATCAAAATTGCCTGATGTGAATCAAATTTTTCTCAGTGGATGCACCGCATCAATGCAGTGTAGCACAGCTTTGAGATCAGCTTCTTCAGACCACTTCACCTGACCAATGCCATGTATATCAATCAGGCCTAGATTTTGAAAGCATCAATGAGTCGACGGCCGAGGCGGCATAGTGGCCGATGCTGTAAGGATCATTGATGCTTGAAAAAAAACTATGCATGATTGCTATTGTGTGATGTTCGACGCATTTAATAATGACGTAATTCGTGCCTTTATTGTCCATCCATTCTATCGCTGACTCGCATGTGAACTGTTCTCCTTTAATCAAGTGTTCTGCGTGTATAGACAGCATTTCATTTACATTCTGATTGTCATTGCCATGCTACGTTTTTAGTTCCGTTGATTATTGAATAAACCCTAACTTCTACTTCACGGTATTTTCATTACATTCAACGGAACTAATTCAACGATGGATAAATTTCTGCGACCTCAAACTTTAGACATTGATCCAAACGCTGCAGACGCAACAAATCCACGGAGCTATCCAAATTCATAACAAATTCATGGAGACATTAGAAACGAACATTTTCAAATTTCTTGAATTCATGTGATAATCCAACGTCACCTTTATCTGACAAAGATAAACTCAATCTTCTTATCAACTTCGTATCGCCGAATATCTACACTTACTTCTGTGATTGTGCTTCCTATTCCGACGCTATTAAATATCTCGACGACGCTTTCATAAAGAACAGAAGCACCATATTTGCCCGCCATGAATTAGCGACTCGGAAGCAAGCAGAAAGTGAGAACTTGGATCAATTTTTCCACGTACTAAAGAATTTAGCTTCGTTTTGTGACTTTCAAAGTGTGTCAGCCTCTGAATATCAAGATGAATATACTCGTGACGCATTTATCAATGGACTACGCAACTCTTATATCCGACAGAGGTTGCTTGAGAGCAAAAATCTGAACCTAAAAGTTGCTTATGAAACTGCTAGATCATTAGAACTTGCAGAAGAACAAGCTAATGTCTATTCATCTCAACGAAAGCTTGAAGGAGCGACCAGTAATGCTGCTGCTATACTGAATGACTGGTCTGTAACCACTACAAAGCCTGATGTTTCGAATCATCTCTTACTTTACGACTCTTCAGCTGCATCAATCTTCAAACAAAGACAATCGACAAGTTGGTTCTGGTGTGGTGGTCCTAAACACACTCGGCGTTCTTGTCCTGCGAAAAACGATCATTGTCTAAAGTGCAATACCCTCGGACACTGGGCTTAAGTATGCCGTGGTGGTCAGCGAACCTTTGCCTCAAAGTCTAAAATGATCGCTTCTTCGAACTCACTCAGTCTCTGCTCAATTTCGTCAGCCGCCCCATCCTGTCTGAAAGCCTCTCTCATGCCAATCAAGATCGATGGAAAGGTATTAGATGCTCTCATCGACACTGGGAGTTCTCATTCCTTCATAAAAGCATCTGTTGCTCGACATCTTCATCTCCAAATCCAAAAATCAAGTGAGCAAATCTCATTGGCCTCCAATTCGTGCACGGTCAATACTCAAGGCGAAGGCGAAGTCTACCCGAAAGTTCAATTTGGAATCATGGAAGAACTATGCGCCGACGTACTTATTGGTATAGACTTTATGATAGCTCATGGATTGAATAATATCGTCATCGGAGACAACGTCGTTGATCATGCTTCTTTACAACATTTGACATCGAAATACATCAATGCCTCATCTGTCCATAATAGAGACAGTTGTGCCTTTTTCAATTTTTAAAACCAACTTGCAGACCTATAGCCACGAGATCAAGAAATTACTGTTCTGAAGATCGGAAATTCATAACTTCTGAAGTTAATAGCTTTTGAGCAAAGGTGTGATAGAGAAAAGTTCTTCACCGTGGCGTGCTCAAGTCATCGTAACCAAGGAAGAGAGACACAAACGCCGTATGGTTATTGACTACAGTCGTACCATAAATATTTACACCGAATCAGATTCCTATCCTCTACCAAAGATTCAAACCATGGTCAATGATCTAACAAATTATACATTCTTCAGTACTTTGGATTTGGAAGATGCATATTATCAAGAAGAAATTCCTGATTGCGATCGACCGTACACAGCTTTCGAGGCTAACGGTAGACTATTCCAATTTACAAGAATTCCGTTCGGAGTAACGAATGGCGTGGCGGCCTTACAGAGGAAAGTAGACAAATTCATCGATGAAAACAAACTTGAAGGAGTTTATGCATACGTGGATAATTGGACTATTGGTGGTAGAACTCGTGAAGAACACGATATCAATCTCAATCGATTATTAGAGGCTGCAAGGACTCGGGGATACAAACTCAATGAAAATAAATGTATTTATGCTGTCAAAGAAATAAATCTCCTTGGATATACTATTTCCCACGATTGCATGAAACCAGATACGGATCGTCTTCAGCCACTTCGTGAAATGCCACTTCCTCAAAATCTGGCCTCACTTAGACGATTGATAGGCCTCTTCAGTTACTATTCCCAATGGATAAAGAACTTCTCTTGCTTAATACGTCCTCTTGTTCAGAGCTATTCATTTCCTTTATCCGACGATGCCAAAACAGCGTTTGAAAAACTGAAGTCTGAAATTGAGGCCGCAGTATTGCATCATATCGACGAAGATAAACCCTTTGTCATCGAGACTGATGCTTCTGACTATGCTATAGCAGCAACACTCAATCAAAGAGGCAGGCCCGTAGCATTCTTCTCCAGAACCTTCAATCATTGTGAGCAAAAACAAGCTGCCGTGGAAAAAGAAGCGCTCGCTAGCGTGGAGGCTGTCCGAAAGTGGAGGCACTACTTATATCATAAAACATTTTACATTAATAACAGACCAACGCTCAGTATCGTTCATGTTTGATACGACCAGGAGATCAAAGATAAAAAACGACAAAATTGAACGTTGGAGGTTAGAACTTGCATGCTTCTCCTACGACATCGTTTACAGAGAAGGCAATCTGAACATTCCTCCTGATGTCCTTAGTCGTGCCATATGCTCCACAATCTTCGCTTCGAATCGTGCAATATCAAGTATGTCATGCGCTCCCCTGCAAGAATACCACGATAAACTGTGTCATCCAGGAGTCAGGAGATTTCATCATTTTATCAGAAGTCGAAACTTACCATTCTCATTGGAAGACGTGAAACGAGTCTGTAAAGATTGTCCTGTCTGCTGTAAAATCAAACCGCGTTTTGTCCAGAGACCAACAACTCATTTGATCAAGGCGACGCAACCATGGGAACGTCTAAGTATAGATTTCAAAGGACCCATACCTTCTAATACACAAAATAATTACATCTTAACAATCGTGGATGACTTCAGTCGTTTTCCCTTCGCATTTCCTTGCCGAAAAGCGGACTCAGAAACTGTTATTCAATGCCTGACTACATTATTCTATCTTTGGAATGCCTATGTTCATCCATTCAGACCGAGGAACCGCTTTCATCAGTCAAGAAATTCGAAATTGGCTACATACTCAAGGTGTCGCTACGAACAACTCCTCTCCATATCATCCTACGGGAAATTCGCAGGTAGAGCGATTTAATGGCACTAAATGGAAACACGTCCAATTAGCTCTGGAATCACACAACTTACATCCTAAAGCCTGGGAATCTGTTCTTACCAAAGCTCTCCATTCGGTGCGAACTTTATTATGTGTCTCAACAAACGCCACTCCACATGAGCGCCTATTCTCTCATTCTCGTCATGGATCTTCCGGCTCTACATTACCTCTATGGCTATGCTCACCAGGGAAAGTATTTCTCAGACGGCATGTCAAGAACAATAAATATGAACCATCAGTTACGGAGGTTGATCTTCTTGAGGCTAATCCTCAGTACGCCACTGTAAAGCTATCCGATGGACGTGAGTCTACTGTTTCGGTTGAGGATTTGGCTCCTGTTGGGAAGTCTCATGTTATAAACCTGCGTAGTGACGGAAATATTGAACATGAATCCTTGGATAGCTCCGTGGATTTGCCTACAGCTCCAGACAGTGAACCGCGGCGATCCTCCAGGCCATCAAAGCCACCTCAACGTTTGAATTATGGTCCCTATTTTGAAATCGACGAGGGGAGAATGTGATGTTCGACGCATTTAATAATGACGTAATTCGTGCCTTTATTGTCCATCCATTCTATCGCTGACTCGCATGTGAACTGTTCTCCTTTAATCAAGTGTTCTGCGTGTATAGACAGCATTTCATTTACATTCTGATTGTCATTGCCATGCTACGTTTTTAGTTCCGTTGATTATTGAATAAACCCTAACTTCTACTTCACGGTATTTTCATTACACATTGCAGTGAATGCGTGCCATGAATCATGCACATGTAGAAGTCAGTGGAAGTTTCTGGCTACATACATAAATAGTGGTCTTTAATTCAGAAGCCGGCAACAACGACGATTATTGTTGGCTCTGGGACGCATCAATAAAATAATACCGCATAGCATTCATTCGTGAAGCATGCAAATACCTAAGGCAAAGGTTATTGTGTTTTAATATCTTCAATGCAAAGATGATGAGCTGTTTAAGACTGAATATCCATCCCAAAAGAAGCCATGCCTTTCTGTACTGCACACTATTATCACATTTACAAGCATCGTCATTTTGATGAGTTTCATAAGTCGTCGTAAGATGTATAGGATTTTGAATTAGGATTAATGAGCTTATTCATAGAGTACGTAGTTGATTCTAAGATGCGTATATCTTCCTGTTTAAAATATTTTTCCCTTTTCCTTTTATAATCTTATTACCTATAAAAAGTTCAATGTACCTAAAATTGTTATTTGCTTTTCCAGTTTGAAAAGAAAGAAACAACAAACTGACACATGGGAATGCAGTGTATGTACATTTCAAAATCCGAAAGAGACTTTCAAATGTATGATCTGCGATACTCGGAAAGGAACATCGACAAGGTAATATCTTATTGACAAATACAAATTAATAAAGATCATGTTATTTTTTTGTTCCACTTTTCCTTTCTTATGCACGATTTTGCGCAAGTTAATTTTCAATTAGGGTTTTAAAAAAACTATGGTATCTAAAACACTTACAAAAATGCTTACAGTACATCTTTTCTTTTCACATATTGTTCCATTCTAACAGCAACTTATCGTTTTTAATATTCTAGAATTAAGCTTATAAATAGCCTAAACTCACATTAGACTTAGCAGTCTGAACTTGAAGAATTCAGTAAAATCTCTAAATATCCGAGCGAACTATCCTAAAAGTAGCAATTGATATCATTATGAAACGGATTTCATACACGTATGTGTGTAACCCCTGGGAGCACTGCAACTTTCAACAATGCTCTGCTTTGTCAAACATTGTTATAACCGACATAGCCAGGTTCAATAGCAATGAGGAAGCAGATGCTCTTTCAAAGATGGCAACAAAACTTAAGCAAAGCAACGAACCAACTTATCTGGAAGTTGTCAAAATTGCGCTAAAGATGAAGGTGAAAGAGAACAGGTCTTCGATAGGAAAATTGGAAAATTGACAGGCAATTGGAAGTGAAGGTACTCAGATGTACACCTGTCTTGCTCAAATAGGATCTCATCATACTGCAGTAGTCCGCAGCTATCAACATCGAGTCGGTGAGCCAAGTGACCTTAACACTGGAAAGGACGAGGTGTCTTTTGTGACACCAAAGTAACTGTTGACGTGTTAAAATACTACGAGTTCGGGTCGAATCATGGTTTGGTGTCCAGACATTTTCTGATTTGTTATGTTAATCCTGCCAGGTGCAATTAAAATACTTTCAGACTTAACGGGGTCCACGACATTTTCACCTAGAAAGACCATGGTGTCAATTTTGATACCTGACTTAGAAAGCATACAATAGTGCAGATTCTGTCATTGTTAGGTAAGATTCAACTGATAGATACATTGTGCGCCCACATTTGGCACAGACTATGGCAAGAAATCGTTTTCTTTCAAAAGACATTCTTCATAATTTGATGCATTCGACCTCGATGCTTGATGTATTCGAACATGTAAGTCACATGGTAATTAGGTGGAGTTAGCTATTCGCAAGGGCGCCGCGAGCTTTCACCGGAAATTGTTTCTGCTGGACATCAGTGCAAATTTCTATTGACAACAAGATAATTCATCTGTATTTATGCAATACTTATGCAAAGCTAAGAAGTCAGTTTATCTCTTGAGCACTACGCATTCATCATCTGACGACAAAAGAAATCCACGTGTAATTCAGTTCTATAGGCCTAATGTATACAAAGTACTTATGGACGTCATTGACCAGGTGTCACGTCAACTACGCTCAAACACGCTCTTTCTGCTTCACGCAGATGGCCTCTTGCTGTATAGTAGAACATGTTTGATATCGCCGGGGTTAACAGTTCTCTAAGAGGGCGACAAAGTCTGCAATTTTGCATAGCATCTCGTTCTCTGGCTGATCGAGTAAAACTTCAATGGGAATCATGCCTACGTATCCTAATGCCATAGGTGGTGCCAAGAAAAAAGAAGGCAATGTCAGCAGGCAGATTTCAGAAACTGCATTTGCGTTCACTAAATTTCTTACAAAAAGTTGGCCTGTGCTTTGCGATACATGCTAACTTTGAAACTTGTCACTAGTCCTACATATTTCCAAACAATTAAACTTATAGAATTGAGATAGGCCTACTGTGGAACTATCGTCGCTTTCATTGTTTTGAACATGTATGCGGCAGTGTTTGGAATTTATGGCATTAATTTATTAACGGTAAGAATGAGTAGTGCTACAAGTCCTAAGATTTCCATTTTTCCCAATATTGGGCCAAAGCTGATCAATTTTAATTCGTTGCCACAAGAAAGCTCCATTGAGTTCTTTTAAAAACTGATTAATCCAATGGTTACAGTAGCATTACATCTAATTGGAAAGATTCCTTGGCTATTGGTCATAATTTTCTTTTCTTTGGAAAGAGCCAAATTCTAGTGATGGATTGATTTATATTTTCTAATGTTCGATTAATTTCAGCTATTATCTATAGCTATCTTCAGGAAATGATTTCATGACATGAAAAAGATTTAAAAATTCACATCTGCATACAAGCAATACAAAATTACAAATAATACAAAACTATGCACAAAATTTTTGGGGACGGTATGGAAGAGTGGGAGCTATGCGGCAGGTAGTAAAGGGCTACATAGTACCATTAGCATTGTGTTAAATGACCTGACATAGAAAAAGGAAAATGTGATGTGAATTAAGAAATCTGATTACCATAGAAGGTATGTGAAAATATGTAAAAAAAACATCTGCGTCAACGAAAGAGGAAGTCTTCATAACTGTCTAACTCGTGCTTGGCATTAATAGACGGTTTCATTTTATTTATATATGAATAATATTATATAATAGACATATATATATGAATGATATTATGTATAAATAAAATGAAACCGTCTATTAATGCCAAGCACGAGTTAGACAGTTATAGAGATTTCCTCTTTCGTTGACGCAGATGTTTTTTTACATATTTTCACATACTTCAGATTTCTTAATTCACATCACATTTTCCTTTTTCTATGTCAGGTCATTTAACACAATGCTAATGGTACTATGTAGCCCTTTACTACCTGCCGCATAGCTCCCACTCTTCCATACCGTCCCCAAAAATTTTGTACATAGTTTTGTATTATTTGTAATTTTGTATCGCTTGTATGCAGATGTGAATTTTTAAATCTTTTTCATGTCATAAAATCATTTCCTGAAGATAGCTATAGATAATAGCTGAAATTAATTGAACATTAGAAAATATGAATCAATCCATCACTAGAATTTGGCTCTTTCCAAAGAAAAGAAAAGCATTACATCTGTACACCTGCGGATTGGAGAACGCTATCACTCCTCATTAGGACTACTTCAACAAATAATTTGAATTAGTAGGCATTATATTCTATTATAAATAGCTGCTTGGATGATTTTCATCATCGTAAGAGAATTGATAAATTTATCGGAACGGATGTGGTTGTATACCGATGGATAGCAAAGTACAATTTAATAATGTATTGGTAACAATTTCACTATCCGGTGGTGACTAGTGATAACGCATTCGCAAGACTCCTCTTAGTTTGATCATACATCCCATATTCAACAGGAAAACGTAGAGAAATAACTCATGAGTGTTGTTTATCTTGATGTATTATCTCATTCGGAATCTAACTGTCGTAGAAGACTGCAGACACTATGATGGCATGAAATTCGACAAAAATTATGATGACAAAATTGACGCATTGGTCTTTCTAGGTTGATCAAAGCCTCGGACTTTTTAGTACAAACTTAGACGACATTTCAGTTGTGTTATCAGTAGTCGTTGATGAATACCTGCTGAGATTTGCTAATCGTGCCTCTCAAATATACTTTGGGTATGGCTGTGACTTTAAACAGGAAGTTGTGTCGATGCTGAGAGAGTTGAACATGGCCTGCTGATGATTCATGTTATTGGATGAAATGACAGCTATTCAGTTCTGATCCCGGTCTTCAACTGAGGATGCAGCTTGATATTTATTCTATTTGCATTGTGTTTGCAAAAAAGCATCATTTATTTATTACTACAGGCGCACTAATTTAAACGACAAATCAGTAGTGACTTAATAATGGTATTTACTGATCGTAGTGTTGATTAGATTACTAAGTACGCCATAGTGCATTTAATCCGATTAATTGCGTTCATGGTCTTATTCATTCCACTTCTTTGAATTTTCTCTGTGTAAAAGATATATTTGACTTTGACTGCATTAATTTCTGCTCTTTATTTTTCAGAAAACCGAAGCAAGATAGTGCTTTGGCTTACCAGCAGCAAATCGAGCAGTCAATCTTAAGAGAGCGTGAAGAGCATGAATCAGCCGTGGTGAAAAAGAAGAGAGACATTCTACCTAATGAAAAGCTTACCATGTCCCCACCTGCTAGTGAAAGTAGTGTAAATACCTCTTCTGAAGGAAAACCTAAACGCAAACACAAGTAAGTTTATGAAGAATTTCGAAACTATATTTACATTTAGATAAGGTTGAATTTCACTGACAGGAACACGAATAAAGTAAAACTCCGCTTGAGACAAGCAGAATCTGCTACCAGAACTGCTGTCATACTAACAGTATTTTGCGGAATTCTTTATTTTCTTGAATTCTTATTGAGTAAACAATGCCTCGCTAGAAGGATTAGTTTTAAATGATCAGGAAGAAAGTTTTCTATTGTGGAGATTAAGGATATTGTTCGGTTGTTTTTTTTTATATTATGATTATATTAGATAGTTATGGATTACATAATTGTATAATAATTATGGAGTGTATTAGAAATTCTTAATTAGTGCTGTAGTTGACAAGTTGTAACTTGTCTGTCTACTTTATTCCATGCCAAATATGTCGTACTGATACCAGATTTAATGGACCTCTGTGTTGGAGAGATAAGGGTGACCATCGCCATTTTTCAACTAAGTGGCAAAACATTGTGCTGACTCCTTGCAAGTTGAGTTGATGCAGATGGTTCACCATTTTCGTTCTTTCCAACGTCTTAATCTAGCCAATGGAAACTTAACAGAAAAAATTGTATTTGTTGCTCATTATAGCGCTTAGATGGTTATAATCCTGTTCACTTGATTGATAGAGAATAAAGGTCTAAATTATATAATTTCAATTACCTTGTAGAGAATATTTTACATCTGTTGTATGCAAAGCATTCGAGGCGTATAAGTTCCGGATGTCAGGAAATAATCTTTCCATTTTGCGAGCGTTTTCAAACAGCTTCGCCGATCACTTTCAAGCTCAGTCATCAAGGAGCTCACAGCTTTCATCTGTGTATAGATCAGTCCCCATGAGCTTATTAGTGGTGTGACTGTCGAGTGAAATGAAAAGTTTCATAGCATGGCTAACATCACTTGAGCTAAAAATACTTGGTGCTAAATTTGAAAATTACTTTGATTTTCGTGAAAGATATTGCCACAGTGGTTTGGAATTCTTGACAATGAACACCTTCTTCTTCCAGGCACACAATATCTATGACCTTTTGTAGATTTCATTTACTTCTCCACTGAAGAATTTAATCGGTAAACATTTTATTCACCATCATGCTACTTTTCATGCGGCTATCGTATGAATGTCCTCATTTAAACATATTTTACCATTGTCTCCTCTTCGTAAACATGTAGCTTTATCAAATTTGTAAATAAAATAGTTTGAATTATCAATCTTTTAAGCGCCATGGTCGCATTATTGCGACAAGCAATTGGTGTGCTCTCACTCTTCCTATTCAGTCATCTCTATTAACAAAACCGATGTATATACATAAGGTGTCTCGAGTCTTGTAGATCGATTATTGTTTCTCATGACGACTGGATGGGCTACTTTGGCAATATAATGAGCTAATCAGAGGCGAGATATTCATCAACGGCTGCTGAGGGAATAGGGACATATCATATCAGTTCTTGAAGGCCTTTTCACAATGTCAAGACGTTTTGATGCTGAGATTATGCAATTTCTATTATGTTTTGATCACTCAAGAATAAGGAAGGGAACCCGTTTGTGAAGACGAGCATATTGATTTAAAAATATCAGGCCCTAGATATACGTTCCAAAACAGTAATGAAAACTCTGGACCAATAAATATTCATCAACGATGTAAGACACACACCAGTATCATCTGAGATATGGTCCATTCTCGATTATTTCGTACTAAAAAGATTTTGATATTTAAGAATAATTCAGGTTTTCTGTGACTTTATGTCATAGTTATGTCATAGCTTGACATTATGTCATAGCTAAGTTTTCTAAAATTCGGCGCTTAAAGGGTCAAGTGTTGGTTAATAAAAGATGAGCGTCGAGTCGGATTACATGATTTTTGAAACACGACTTGCACGGGTCTCAGTCATGAGGGTGCAGCTGTTGAACCTGTACTAGTCGGTATGGGTGAAGTCCTTAATTCTTCAAAAGATGATGACATTGTTGCATCTCCATCTTAAGCTATCTGCCTCGTAGAGCACATCGCACAAAGATGATTCTCCTGTAGATCATCCTTCACGACTAGGACCGTAGTTCTTCCGGACAATAAAGATCGGGTTGACCACTCCTAGATCTCCTTTCGTCGGTGGAAGATGTCTCCTCAAATCGTTTCACTAGCCGACGCACTTGACATTCATTCATTCATCGGACTTTTCTTTCTCGTCCCTCTTCTGTAGGGGCTCTTGTCCGGTTGCTGGCTTGCAGTGAGCAAAATGCAGGCGCATGAGCGTTCGATTAACCTCAGAGTCCATCGTACCGGGTAGGCCTGTCCGAAATCAGTGACAAAATGTTCGAAAGAATAAGTCTAAGTGCAATGAAGCTCAGTTCATGTATCGAAAAGCGAGTTTGCTGCAAATCAGATTGACAGACCTGCCAACTGTCCCGGATTTTCCGGGACAGTCCCGGATTTTGGAGCTGTCCCGGATGTCCCGGAAAAGTTAAAATGCTGTCCCGGATTTTGAATTTATTAACCTAAGATGAATTCTAGATCGTTTAAGAACGCATATTTCAAAAATTTGCGCTGCGCGCGCAATCCTAAGATAAGGAAACATGCATGATGATGAAGTTTGCGGATTTCTTAGTGGCATTGTCTTTTCACGCTGATGTCTTTTATTAATCATTTTGCAGCCCGGATGTATTTCCTTCTATCGAGTTTAAAAAGGTTTTTAAATTCATTGCACGGCATCCTAGATAAAAGCGTCCGTAGCCTTGATCTTAGAGTTTGGTTTCTCGAACCTATGGGTAGGAATCTGAATTTAACCAACGACAGATTTATCTGTTAGGATTTCAAGAGTTGCTCTATATCGAAATGTTTATTCATTCGATCATTTGCCATCATAATCGACAAAATTCGCCAAGTCTTGTAGACCTTTAGTTTAACATTTTTTATGGTCCACAGTTGCCTTGCTGTTATGAAATAGACGTATTTATCATTTATACAAGCATGGGATTTTTCCGGCTATTCCGGCTTTTTCGGCTTTTTGAAATCATTTTGATGATTTCGTTTGATAAGCAAAATATGCTAGTCTCTGTGGAAATTTTCGGTTGGCTTCACAAAATCGGCGAAAAGAACAAGAACATCGTCGTCGCATTCTGGATGAAAAGAAGTCTACTCTGAACTTGCATTCATTAGATGTAGTGTCAAAAGCTGCGTCAAAGAAAATGTCTTCTAAAATACTGAAGCGTGCCTTGAAGAAACACACTTCTTCCCTTGCTAAGCGTGCTAAGATTTCTAACTAGACCCACTTTTCATATACATTTGTACCTACGTACCTACTATGAATTTCTACTGCTCATCTATGTACATGTAGGTTCTTACTTGATTCGATTTTTGTACATTTAACAATCTAAATTGTGTAAATACCCATGTTTTTAATACCCATGTATTTTAATTATTATATTAAGTCATATAAATAGTTAAAAAGTAAAGACCTGTGTTAAATATTAAGCCTTTTAATTAGACGATTTCTAGGCTTTCTGGGGAATTATAACCTCAAAATTTTTTGCCGCTTCGCGGCAATTATAGGCTCGCCATGCGCCGCTGATTCAGCTACTCTTTAAAAATCCGGCTTTTTATAATTGGTTCAATCCCATGCCTGTTTATAAATGATATTTTTCTACTTTTGATTCCAAATCATAAATGGAGTTGAAAAGCTGATGAAATGGGGTTGCTACTCGACCATTTTGGTAATACCGTAATACCGTATAGGACGCACTTTTTTCTTCAGAAGTTGACCTAGAAGCCCAGGTGCGTCTTATCCATTGACACCTTTATTATAAAAAAATAATGCATTTATCAAAAATCAAAAATTTCCTATAAACATTTCATACTTGCAATATTTGTCAATATTTATCAATATATCAATATTTTTGACTGACAGGATGAGGGAGTCATGAATCAGCACACACTGCGATCGTAGCAATTGAATGGAGATGACTTAACTTAATGACACCGTTTCTATAAAAAATAATGGAAATTAAGGATTAAAATTAGGATGCGTCCTATACGCAGGCACACAGTCTTTCCATCGCTTTTGGGTCAAATATTCACTGCGTCCTATACATGGTATCGTACTGTACGCGGGTAGTTACGGTAATAAAATTTGTCCCGGATTTTCATGTTTCAAGGTTGGCAGGTCTGGATTGATGTCATATCAAATGCGCAACCGGATTGCATTTGAGTTGAGTCAATATCTCTAAACATCCGAAGCTCATCCTTAACCCAAATGAAGAGTTAACATTCAATTCAAATTTAAAATCAAATGTTCGGAATTGATTCGAATCAGAATTAATGTGAATAGATTTTGACTAGAAACAAATACTAGTTGTTTACACTAAATATAAGAATAATCAGCAAATAAATATTTACAAATTTTTTGCAGTTTGCAAATTTTTTTTGTATATCTGCATTTTTATTTCTTTTCATTTATCGTTCTCTCAATATTTCTTCCGTCTTACCATAATGCGGTACATTAATATATTTGTAATGCTCATTCATGCTTCGTTCATTGGTTGTTCAACTCGTAATGGTTTCTCGAAGTCGGCGTTCCATTGACATACAAAATTGTATGTTATTGATTCCTTTCATTTTTATGCACCCCTGTCTACTCATTTAGATTTAGCGATCCTCTTAATGTCGGCAAACACAAACATTTTGAGCAACTTTATCCACATTCAACCACATTCTCACATACATTGCCGATTAGATGCATGATAAAACCACATGCACATCATAGGAAATGACCTGAAGATATTCAATGCCAAAAATTATGACTCTGGGCTTAGTATTTTTCGTTTAATCAGAGAAAACATACAGAATTTCATTTTAGCCAAAAACTGCAATCTGCGTCCCATTGGATTTACATGTGTTTTTCTTTGATCTTGTTTGACAAGAAGAGGAACTCACTAGAACTCGGCAGACGTGCCGATTCGTTGTAGGCATAGGGTGTACATCATTCTATGAAAGTCTCACTTTCGGCCACGTTCCCTGCAGAAACTCGTTCTGGCTGCCGGACTAAAAATATCGCTTCTTGGCAATGTTCAGATTCTAATAGCACTGTATTTTCTGACACGAAATTTGATAATTTTATTTTTGAAGTACTTCTTAATCTCTGACTTTTTTATGCTTATGGGAACAAATATCTTATAGTTAAATAATGTGTCACGCCACTGAGGTCACACCACTGATCCAAAGTTGTCAGGCCACTGAGACTCGAACCCAAAGATAAAAGCATTCAAAATTTTCTTTACATGATGCATTTTGTCATCAGTGTCACTGAGACAGAGAATCTTGAATGAGATGCTCGCATGAACTTTACTTATAAAAGCGTTGGTTGATGATAACCTTGATAACTTTGTCAATCAATTAACATTAATAATGGATTTGCACAATTGGAGGTGCTTAAAGACCGATAATTGTGTCATTTACTCGTGTTTGGAAAAATTTTCCATGTTTGCATCGTTCACATTCAATTTCATATATTGAGCTACTAATTCCTCAAACCACAAGGTCTCATTACTTGTAGGATTTTCGCAACTGATGGATGAGCATATATTCTTTTTTTATATTTGTAACATAGTATAAAAACTGCAAACTCGATGGCAAGGAAAATCATGCAAGTCATGTTTCTAAAAAACTTTTTGGTCCTTTTTGGTGTATCCGAAATATTTACGCAATGAAGTAAAAGTATCTACGGATAGTGGCTGAAATATAACGCCGCAAAAAAATAGATAAAGATATATACGATGTTAATTAATATCGGTGCTTTCGAGGTGTCCCTTGAAAATTACATGCAGCCGAAATTTGTTTCAAAGTACCTGAAGTATATGGATATGGAACCAGGATAATTCATTCTTATGCCGTATTTTCTATGAATAATTCTATTTTGCAGTTCGAAAAAGTGAGAGGATAATCATTTAGTTGCGAAATATTTTCAGTCGCATTCGCACGCAATGTTTCCCTTTTAGCAATTTGGCTTGCTTGCACATTTAAATATCAGATCAACGATGTTGCTTAAAATCCATTTTAACGATCTAACACAACGAGAAAAATATCGGGATACTGGACTGCTAACTACATTTACAATTATTTTTTCTTGTTAACTGACAATCAAGACAATTCTATCAAAACTACTTGCAATTACAGAATTTCAGTTCAGATGTAATTGCATTGCACATTTTATAATATGTTGAGTGAAATTTCAGATACATGCATTGCACACATTTGCAGAACTTATCTCTTAAAATTTTCTTCCTTTTCAGGTGGCCTCCAAAGCTGAAAAATGTTGATCGTTCGACAGCCCGACCTGTAACTGTCACATACAATGGCGTCAGTGTGGTGATCACTGATTATCAGCCCCTATTACGTGGTCCTCGCTCCGGGAGTGAGACATCTCCGACCGGAACTGTGAAAGGTGGAAAGTCAGTGTCCATCAATTCATCACGAAATGATTCAGATGGTGGTGGAGACAACACTGATGGTGCAGCAGCAACTGCTAATTCAGAGTCTGACGTAAAACGTTGTAGCCCTGAAAGTGGAAAAAGTACTGGAACGAGTAGTACTGTTGCTATGAGTGATCGCGAGAGTGATGGAGATGACCATGATTTGAAGAAATAGGTCAGAATGCTCTGTTATTCCCCTCTTAAGTGGCAGCGTATCATTCACGATTAACTTCGTTGTGAATCTGCATTTAAAGGAAAAGTGGTGAAAAATTATTCCAAAACGTCGATAATCATTGAGGCGCGATATTTCCCATTATCTTATTATTTCATTCTATCAACTTCTATCATAATATCTCCTCTTTATTGTGCAATTATTCGAATTTACACATTGTCTGTCAAACATTCCGTTAGCAGAAGTGCGGTGAATTCGGGACTGTTAAATTTGAGAAATTTGTCGTGTCTGTTATGGTTTACGTGAAGTTGCGACGTTGACTTCAATCATATTTTTTAACGAAATGGATATATATCATTGACTACGAGTGCATATATCATCAGAGATCGTTGTGATGAGATTTTGAGATCTGTTAAATTACAATGACTTTATGTCTTGCCATCGACAACTATTCTATTGGACAAAAGCAGTGAATGAATGTATTACTTTCAGGATGCATTGAAGCTTTTGAGGGCTATCATGCTTTCAGAATTGCATTTCACATTGTGCTGCACCAAAAATTCAATTTGTTAGAAAAGTTCTCTCAATGTAAATGAAGGACTTGTCTTGATCAGTTTGTAATTTCGATTGCTTAATTGATGTAATGGAAACCCACCCTCTGTATGAAACATAAAAATCTCAACTATCATAATGGTTGCAAGATGCGAGGATTAGCTCGCTATTTTATCAGAAATGTCAAGGAAATAAAATGAGAATTTGAAAGAGATAGATGACATACAGTGATGTACCTGGTGTAAATTATCTTAAGAGATTCAGTCTAAACTATGTGTATTTTGTATGTGAATTCTATATTTCATTGTGATAATACGGAAACAGTTACTTTTTCAATCGTGTCAGCAAGCCTTCTCTTATGACATAATTCCTGATCCTCTGACGATTTTCTTATCATTAAAGAATTGTGTAAAAGAAAATCGCTTTCTCATTTGTCAGGAGTGATCTGAATTTACGCCGTCACATTGGTATGAACAGCCGTAAATAATTAACGAAAAATTGTCTCTGCCACTTGACGTTCTCAACATATATCACCAATTGTGTGGTTGGATATCGTGTAGACCATTTTGATGTGTGTTCAGAAATCATGTCAGTTCAAGCATCTAAATCGCAAAGAAACCTCCTCCAAAGCATTATGGAGACAGTTTTTAAATCACCTGAAATGTCAATAGAATCAAATCGCATATCATATCAACAACGAGAGGAATCGGTTCTTTCAACTTATATAAAAGATGTGGGATCAACTTTGGTTTTTGAAAGATCAACGATTTGAGGAAGATAACCATAGACTACAGGTATATAGTTTGTAGAACTAGTCGAGTGTCGACTCAAAAATTATCTGTATACAGCAAATATTTACCGGGTGAGCGGAAAGTCTCTCCCTGATTTCAAAAGCCTGTAGTTTCTAGGCAAATATATTTTTAAGTCTAATTTTTCGTCTCATAATTAAGAATGCACCAAAATTTTCTGCCAAAATAAGCATTTTGATCCACTACAATCTATTTAGTCACAGCAATTGCTCAAAATGACCTCCATCAACTGACACACAGATCAAGTCTTTTCTCGAACGACTGAAAAGCAGAGTCAAGATGCGATGGCAAAAGTTGATTAAACGCTTCTCGAATCCCACACTTGAGACCCGTGATGCTGGTAGGCGCTTGCTTTTGAATCAAAGATTTAACGTGACTCCAAAAATAAAAGTCCATCGGGGTCAAATCTGGACTTCGTGGATCCCAATGGAATATGGGCCATTGTTACCGATCCAGCGGTTTCCGAAGTTAGAATAAAGGAAAGACTTCGTCGTGTTCGCCCAATGACATGATGCACCATCATGCATGAAGATGGTTTTTGAAAAACGTCTCATCCTCTTCATCGCAGGAGTGGCAAATTTTTGCAGCATTTCGAGGTATAGTCGTTGGCCTTGACCGTCGATTCAAATAGGAATGGTCCTATCACTCGATAGCGATACATCCCTGCCTAAACACAAACTGATGGAGATTTTATTGGAACTTCGTGAATTTCATGAGGACTGTCTTTTCCCCAGTAACGCTGCTATGGCGATTGATGCGGCCATTCAGATGAAATGTCGCCTCGTCGGAAAAAATACGTTGTTAAGATAGGCGTCATCCTCCGCTATTCTGGAGAAACTCAGTGCACATTTCAAGTCTGGCAGCTTTGTCAGATGGGTACAGGGTTTGAATCGTTGTACTGTGAAAGGGCTTCATTACTATATCTCTCTTCAAGTGATCTCGGATAGTTGAGTAAGGCATGCTCAATTGATTAGATGCTGAACGAAGTGACGTTGATGGATGATCACTGAACAGCTGCTCGATCATATCATCACCATCATTTAGAGATGGTCGACCGCTTCTGTCACTGTCGTGAACAGATCCAGTCTTTTTTAATTTTTTTGAAGCACTCTCGAATGGTCTTTTCTGCTGGTGGTTTGATGGACAGATGTCACAGATTTCAATTCTGCCATTAGCAGGACAATGCATATGCGTTCTTCGGTTGATAGCATCGCGAAGTGAAATGAAAATAAACTTCTGTTCTCTTGGTTTCATATCATATCTTTCAGTACTAACACACATCTGAGTGAATCGTATTAATCAAAAGCAGACAATATGAATCCAACTATTCGATTTATTTTGACAATAGATATTTGATCACAATGGTTTTACACATAGCACAGAAGCATTTAAAAGCATAGATATCTGGACGACATTGGTGTCGTTTATAGTCTAGGCACATGCGTATCAATCTGGTCGCTTTGAAGCCGGTCAGCTAGCCTACCCTGTGGGAACGAATCTTGCGAAAAACTGGCGGATGTCAGCTGAAGAATATCATGCTACAGTTCAGTCATATTTGCGGGATATTCGCTGGCGAAGCGACAATTCGCGCTCTATGTCACCTTTTACTTTTGACTTTCTCTCTTATTTTCTCTAGTAATCCGCCTCTACAGCCGAGGCTCTATTTTCTCCCTCACCTACTATCCCCCACATCTGGCTAATCTATCTAAGAAATAAGTGCAGACTATCATTCTTTGATAATGATAAGGATATAGAGAATCCGCATATATCAATTTTCATAACATCTCTTGACATTCAATAATTTACAACAATGACAAATATTTGAATAATATTTACTGCGACATTTATGGAAGATAAAATACTTTTTTTAGTTTAAGCCTTCGTGGATTAAAAAAGGATCCTTTTTTATCTGATCAGACTGAGTATACAATATGTTTTCGTGTGAAGGTAATATACGAACATTACTACTTACCACTAATTAGTTGCTACAATATCCACGATTTCGCCGGTTGGCGAAAAATCTGCTCGCATTAGTAAACAAATATCTATCAACTAATTATAGCAACTTTTTCGCCACCAGTCGTTTTTTAATTTTACACATGTTTTTGGATAAATGATGACCATTTTCACATGCGGAGATAGCTTTTACCCGAAAATGAACCTTTAAAAATTATCCACAAAATCGCTACCGATCGCCAGATAATCTGTTGATATTAGCAAGATGCGTTCCCACAGGGTATGTTCTCTATCGCATTGACACTCACACATTAGAATCATCAAAATCTTGCAACACATGGTTGCTTCCATCAAATGGAATCCAAAAGCACATTCTCTTCAGCATAAACTTAGACAGTATTTGCAAGTTTTTATAGCTCATTCATTTATATTTTCGTATTTCATTTGCTCAATTTTGTACGAAAGCATCTCTGTAACCCTTGAGGGATTGAATAGATTGTAGTAGATCAAAATGCTTGTTTTCATATAAAACTTTGGTACATTCTTAATTATGAGACGAAGAATTAAAGACCTAAAAATATATTTACTTTGAAACTAGTCTTTCGAAATCAAGGAGAGACTTTCCGCTCACCCTGTATATATGAAAACATTCAGTTCTTGCGGAGACTACTTTTCTGCAAAGATTTTCTGTCGTGTGGTCCAAAATATTACTGTGTAGTTTTTAAAAAGATAATTTTTTTTGAAAGTTGAGCAGGCCTAGCTATAGCCCTCGATAGTGATGCAAATGGAAAATTTTCCGGAAAATTTTCCAATTTTTTCAAAATTTTCTGGAAAATTTTCCACTGGAAAATTTTGAAATTTATTTTTTTGGTGATTGACGTTTTTGCCTTTGTTTTGGAGACTTATTATAGTCGTTTGAAAAGACTATGTAATATTCAAAGACCGAAAACTTCTCTATCATCCCTGTATGTCAACTTTTGTAACCAACTGCACCTTTTCCATGTCTATTTCAGATCTTTCCAAATGAATTTCAGACATTAGATGGATTTCAGATTTCTCTATCTGAATTTCAGATATCTGTCACTTAAGCTCAACTTTGAAAAGATCTTAAATTCAACTGGAGATTCATGTGGATCATATCTGAAATTCATTTGGGCAGATCTGAAATCGAATTGGAACTGTCTGAACCATCTGAAATATAAATGGAGGATGTGTATTCTCAGCGAAGATGTCGAATAGGCCAGAAGTTAGAGGCTATCATGGATATTCTTTTGCTCATCACAGATATCTTTAGTGACCAAATATCTCTCCACTTTACAATCTTTATGTCTTCCGATATTGTCGCTCATGAATGCTGCGTGGACTGCTGTGTGCTTATACTTCACCTGTTCATCAACACCACATGAAGCATTTGCGTCACTGATCAACGCTGCATAACAAAGCTTTCAAGCTAACAATTAGCAAACTCCAAAATGAAGCACATTATTTTGCTCCAGATCTTTACATTGAATAAAATTATACCCCTATTATAAAGCAAGATTCACATTATCACAAACGGTGTCTGTGTGACAATTAAAAATGCTACCTAAATGGCACAAAGTCAAAGGAATGTTCAAAAATCCGCGGACGGAACTCGTATTGCTACGATCGCTTCAATCGAAATAATGATAAAACTAAGAGTTTTAGACACAATTTATTAGTATGCATCGGCAGTGGAAGCGCTCAAATTACAAGGCCTATCAAAAAAATCAAAACTTTCAAAATTTTCCATAATTTTCCAATTTTTTCCATAATTTTCCACTGAAAATTTTGATTCAAATTTTTCCGGAAAATTTTCATCACTAGCCCTCGATAGCCCTTTGCAGACTTTTTTTAGTTTGTTCTAATGCAAAATAATTCAAGTCCTAGAGAACTGCTGTATTTATTCAAGAACATCGGAGATTTTATGTGTTCTGGACTCTGGTGAACTCATAAAAAGTAATCTCATTGCACCGAGCTCATTCAAAGTGACAGTGACATGCATCGCTATAACCGATATGAGAATACAAAAAAATAATGGAATTTTCCAATGAGAAGAGACTTCACAAAATATTTATTACTGCGCAGTTGAGCGCGCGGAATTCAAATCTAGTTTTTCTGTTTAGTTCGCATGATCGTTGCGGTCACAATATAATTATTCATGTGTCTAATCGAGATGATCGAACCACTTTATTGTGAAGCTTAAGTTGGGTATCATGAGGAATGAGCATTTCATTTCCATAGTGGCATGATTTTATGATTCACAAAGCGTCGTTTCGTGAATCCATGAATAGTTGTGTGGACTACACATCAATCAAGATCATGCAGTTTGTTTGATAATTATGTTATATGCTCTTTCATTGGCAGGTAGTCTGTGATAAATGATCGCGCTTAAGAAAATCTGATTACACTAAGGTTGAGCTTTAAAGCAATGGCAACCCATCGAATTGTTAATTTAACAAAATTTCTTCTCCAATTAAGATTGTCATGACAGGAGGATTTGTAAATTGTTTCTCTTTTTTCTACATTGCCATCATAATCAGTCAAATTCGTATACATTTTTCTAGAAGTGCATAAATTTGCATATTTTACATGTGGTACTAGGCAAATAATGTTCTGTTGAATATCCTTAGTACTGGGTATCTAACTCAAGTTCATTTAATGAAATCGAAACTTTATACCCTGTATCTGTTTACACATTGGGGATTCAACAAATGCTGAGTTGCTAAACTGCCTAGTATACTTGCTCTATGATAAATGGCACAAACGTCGTCACAAAGTAGGTGTGAAGTGGCAAGCAAACAATTATAATGACATGCCCTAAACTTTGATAGTTTTCCCAGAAATATAATCACCAAGGATAAATGTCCCAACGACTGATTGCTATATTCCTAAACGAATTCTTAAGTCAGATGTCTATGTTGCATACCAGATCATTTTAATTGGCAGAAATTGAGTCGTGATTCCAGCACCGACTTCACCGAAGTATATTCATATGACTAAATTGACAAACAAATAATATTTCTGAGCATCAAACTATCAAGTCTGTATATGTTGATGACAATATTTTCCTTCTCTACCATTGTTTCATGATCAAATCTGATTAAATATTTTTTGTTTTTGTTATGACATTTATGAACGACTGACCAGGTGATCAGGTGAGTCCACACATTACTGAAAATTGTCTTTTGATGAGAAGTCCTATCCAAAACATCGACCATTTATCATGCTTGGCATTTGATAATCATCAAGTAGTTTTGAGTAGTTTTCGAGTACAGGAGATGTGGTCTTGATAACTGATGTATTCGTATAAAGACTCGTGAGATAAACAAATAATTGTCATAACAGCTGATGACAGTTGCTGCGACAAAGTCAGTAACTGAAGAATTTCCTATCACCCGTCCGTCGAGTCGGCCATTGTTGCATCACTACTACAGCTGTCAAGCTAAGTGGTGTCGAAACAAGCGTTTCAGAAATTGTGATAGGAAGTCGCTGATGCTAATTCTGAACCTTGTTAATCAATTGCCAAGGATGACACTAGCCAGGGAAAGTACAATGTTACAATTAATGTTGTCACTCCTTCGATTTATTGATCAAGTTGTAGAATCCAATTTTGGGACTGAAACAGTCGGCGCTTTGTGCCACTAGCATCTCTATTGGGCTTTGACAAAATGTAACTTTGACGCCCTTGGTTTTATATACATCAATAAATCTTGAAGAAGTATTCAAGACTTATGGAGTTCGTGTCTTCGGTTGATGTTTGGGCGTGGTGAATTAATCAGGAGAGCCTCGGTCAACCTGCAATCTAGGCCACTCTGGTTTTTTGAAAATATATTTGGAAAAAGTCGTTATTTTTGTTATAGGCCCTATTATCTAAATCATACAAAAGTAAATATGTTTCGACTATTTACACCATGTCCATTATCAAGACAAAAATTTGTACGAGTTAGATAACATAACAATAAATAACTTGACTTTCTTCTAAACCTATTTTCAATTATGCAAAACAGTCAAGGCATATTCTTGTTCTGGTTAGTGTCGATGATATCAATAGCGTAGTTTGAGATTCTGTCGACATCACAGTCATGTACTTTTATGCTGAGTTCGTATACTGATGCTGCATTCTTGTTGTTTTGCTTCATAAATCTCGTTTGTCTGTTTTGTGGCGCTACCAGAAAGACCGGTTTGTCTGGCCAATATAGAAATCGTCACTAAGGTTGCACGTCATTTTATATAGGCTATTACCGGCACATGCCGGTTTGAAGAGGATGAGTATCCTATCAGCAATGAGCAAATATGTCATTGCTTCTATTTATTGTTGCCTTTTCTACTATTAAATCTACTGCAGTTTTTAAGTGATGCGTGATTTGTTAACGAGTCTGGTCGTCAAATCACGTCTCATGAGTCTTTGATTTGCGAATGCTAACATTATGAAGTTCAGTTTGCAAGGAATGCAGCTGTTATCAGTATGTTCCTTTTCTTTTATTATTAACTGCGGAAACATTACGATTGGAAAAGCGGTTCTGTCTAAACGTCATTCAGTTTTGATCTGAACACTGTTTGTGACGCTAATTTCATTATTTTTTGTGTAATTTTTTTTCGTGTTGTATGGTACTCAACTTTCACTGTTTAGGGAGATGCCTGAGTGCATGTTTTTGAAGTGCCGTTTTATTCAATTTTTATTCTATTGGACATCGAGATAATCAGGGATTTTTGATTGTCCACTTCTACAGTGAATTTTATGTCTTGGGATTTGAAGTTAAATACTTCGATGATTTTATTCATGGTTTCATTATCATCGTTATAGATAGAGTCAAGGATGATATCAATGTATCGGGCGTAATACTGGAGAGTTGGATTGTAATTTTTTTTCAAGAATTTCAAGGGCCTGTTGTTTTATGTACTGTAATAGTATATGTGGATAATAGCGAATGGTAGTGAAATCGAGGCCCATAGGATACCCTTTGATTTGTCGATAGATTGGGATATTGTATTATCTATTGTAGTTTTAGCAAACGAATTTCTGACAGTTATCCACGTCATCATAGTTGAGGGAGCATATTGATGCTATTCCAGTGTTTTTTTGAGACAGCTTAATACCATCCTAATCCCATGCTTGATTTGAATACTGGGTTCAAGTTGATTAAGTCAAGGAAGATAAATGTGCTTTTAATAAAAGTTAATAAAATTTATGGCTGCTGATTATATTTAAATTTTCATTTGGTCGATCAGGGAGATGGAATTTTTAATCCATGTATGTGCAAATTGGATTGGCTGACTCAGCATTCAAGTGACTATACAGACAATTTTACATGTAGATATATCAATGCTCGAATCGAATGGTAGGTGTATCAATGCAATGGGTCTAAGTGGGCAATGCTTTTCTTCATGGAAAGATTTCTCTGTAAGTAGAAGAATGAAATTACTTACGTTTGTAAAAGTTAGAGGAAGATATAAAATTTATGTGATGGCTGAGTTCTACTCATTAATACAATGTGTAGTAGCGTTGATGAACATAATTGAGCTTATATGATTCGTTAAAATAGTTTGGCCACCAACAAAAGTTGAATTCATTTGACTGTCCACATAAATTCTGAAATATCCGCTACAACCTGCGATTGACTCGAAAATTCTTGGAAGGTTCATTCAGCTAGAAAAACTTAGTCTGGGATTAAAGTGAACCTGTTTTTGAGCTGAAGTCCACAGTAGAAGCTTTGAAATTCGAATTTGATAATCTAAAATGCATCATGTAAAAAGCGTCAGCGTCCCGACCGTTCAAGGCATTTTAATTCTTGCTACGGAACGGTTAAAAGAAGAGGTTGAAGCTTCACATACAACCAGCTTATAATTGTGTGATATATCGTGCACAATTGTGCATTTTCTAAAGAGTTGGAGATCCACAAGTGTCAAATGTCGCGACCGTCATTCTCGTGGACAATTCCAAAATAGTAAATATAAATGCCTCCCATTCGCTGCAATCTATTTGATCGGGATAATGACCTCTAGTTCTATTCGATATACAATGTGCTATGCAGAATAGATTGAGGGACATGGTAATCATATAACATAATGCTTTTCGTCTTGATAATACACTCAATGTTCATTATTTGCTAAATCGATCATGATTAGCAATATTATTTTTAATGTTAATGTTAATGTTAATTATGATTATTTAAAAGCATAAAATGATCAATATATATAATAATTCTGTATTTGTGAATACAACAAGCGGTATTACAAAGAAATAAACACAGGAACAAAATCACGATATGATGGAAAATTTGACAAACGAATTGTTGTAAAGAGCCATTCTTCGTGAAAGGGACTATAGAGCTCTTGAAACGTCTTATATTCAGATTCATTCTGGCGAATTTTCAAAAAACTCACAAAGGATGCACATTTGCAATCGTGCTATCTTTTGTATCATTTTTTCACAATCTTATGATAAATCTCAAGGCTGGTCTTGTCATTAAGTCAGCCCAACGTCTAGCAAGGACATGTAATCCGATCAAGATTTCCTGATTACCCTTTGCGATGTCGCACATGACTTGGCCAACAAAAAACCATATACAGAAGACAAAAGCCATGTTAATCCTGCCAAATAACGGGACCCAACGATACCGTACAACATTAAGCGTTTGAACAAACGACATAGCACGGCAACTAGCGATTATACAAGCTATCAAACTGCCCACTCAACTCAAATCACTGGAGAAAAGAACACCTAAAATTTTCAAATGCTTCAACATTCTCAATAGCACTATTATCAATAAAAATGGGCAAACTGGCGGACAAGAATTCTTGCGGCGTGACATAGTAAGACATTTCGTCATAACAACATTTACAACACGTTTTTTTCTTTTCGAACCCCAATAACAAAAACTATCGACGAAGTGAAAATTGTCAACAACATTCACATACCGAGATGGATAGGTGACATCAATCGCATAGCGATTATCTAGTGGACATGGAGGTGCGAAGATCATCAAGTAAAATAACGAAAAGAAGAGGCCGAGATGGAACCCTGGGAACCCCACTAGTGACACTTTCAGGCGTAGATATGCCAATCAACACACACGCTGCACACATTTTCAAAAAACTGAAAATCGAAATTAGTTTACCAGCGGATTGCAAACCAAAGTTTCTTCATCAAGAAATTAAGAAGAACGGATGACTCACAAGTCGAACGCCTTTCAAAAAACAACTTGCGAGGAGTTTCACGAAGTTCAGAGGGTCGGCAGAAATTATGATTGCATAGTTTGTAAGGCGACTTGCTAGGTGAGCGTTTCGTAACAAACCACCATGGAAATTCTTAGGAGGACACCAATGCGAGGGATTTCAAACGTGAGATAGAGGGAAGGGAGAAGAATGCATGTCTCTAAACAGCCTTTCAAGATTTTGCTCAAAAAGAAATGATCGAAATGGGTCGAAGTCAACTTGGAATTGGGAATGGGAAGAATGTTTGGCCGATTTCCAAAATTTGGGAAAGTCGAAGAAGCCAGCAACGATTATAAATGTTCGTCAAAGATCAGCAAGTTCAACGGCAAACGAACGAAAGAAGGAATCCTGGGATTCCATCTGGAACCAATGGAGTTCGCCTTACATTGTTTAATCATGAGAGCAACCTGCCACGGACATACAAAGAAAAGTCTGGAGAAGTCGTGGACGATCCTCAGAAAACAAATGCAAATCCGACTTGAGAGTGCAGAAACAAATTGATCATTGAGAGCTAAAGCAGTATTGTCTGTGATAGGTGCCAATTACAATTTTGCTGTGATTTTTGACTTGAGAATTGATGATATCTCCACTTCAGAATTGGAAGAAGTAATCAAGGATGAAATGCTTTTTTATTTTCTTAGCTTTGTTAAGAGAGCAATAAACTTTTTCTCTAGGTTTAAGTATCTCCCATAGTTACCTTGGTGAGAGCCTTGGGACTCGATAATCCGACAGCGCTTTCAAAGAAGGGGTTTAACCAAGGTGGGATCCGACGTTCTCATGCGAACAGTTTTTTTCTTCTCAACAGTAAAACAAATGTAAACAAAATAAAGGAAACCTTTGAAAGCAGTTCAACAATCAGGTTTACATCACTCAAGTAGAGACACAAAAATCAAACCATTGATTGACGCAAGATACTGTTGACACGAAAGCAAAAGCAGAAGGAGAAAAGATCGCAACATTATACTTTGACAATAGACACACTCTTCTGCTTAGTAAGGTTTGATAAAAAACACCTTGTGGTCCAGAACGACCAAGAAGAAATACATTTAGGAAAATCGAACGATGAGGTTGGTTAGTAAGCTACTATGTCGAGTAATTATTGCCTCGGTACTCGTATTAACAAGCTGTTGAAAGGAATTCGACTACCAGAAAATCTGCCTAGTTCATGTCTCAGATCGGTTTAACGTCCACCAGTTATGAGAAACTGAAGGTTTGAGAATCATCAATTAAGACTGGACACATTCGAGAATTCCAGAAGTGAGCAGAGACTTTGCCCCAATAACGGATGAAATAATAAGACCCAAAAGTGGACATTAAGACTCTCATTTTGCAGCACAACAGATTTGACTTAACGCCAGGTAAAATAGTGTTAACAACAATCGGAAACGTAAGAGTCGAGCGCAATAAAAAGCCACGCCACCGCCATTGCAATTACGGTCTTGTCTCGTTAGCTGTAACCAGGGATAGAAATAGCATGATCGTCAACGTAGAATCGATCCAAGTATCGGTGATTACAATGACATCAGGATCAAAGAAACTACTCTAACTCAGATCATCATTAGCTTGTTTAAAACAAAGCCTTACATTAAAAAGGAAATTGATGGAGCAAGGATTTAGGACGTATTTTGTCTTACGTAATATGTTGTTCACTCGTTCGTGGAGTGTTGTTCTTCACTTGCTGATTGAACAATAGCGTAAGATTCTGGCCGATGAGATAAGGGAGATGTTGATGCACAGGGTGGAATACTTGATGGGAAAAATCAGGTAACACATCGCACTTCTTGGGACCGCAGGAGGTTGAGTACTGAGAGCCCTTGGGGTAACGAGGAAGACTGTAGTCACCGCGAAGGAAAGGAGAACTGAGCGAGAGATCTGCGCTGTGATGGACGAATTCATGTACACCAGATGCAGATGAAACGTGGAAGGCATATTTTTTTTATTTTTTACGTCGGTAGTAGATGCTTATGATATTTTCAATAACGTTTGCTCGCTGGATGACATTCTTTCTCTCTTTTTTAATGCTGACTTTCATTTTCAAAACATTGAGTGCAACTAATTATTAGCATATTTACATGAATGATAATGAAATGCATTTTGAATCGAATGAATTAACTCGATGGATTTTTCTGTTGTGGTTTCCTATATAGTTCTTAGCATGGTGGTGTGAATAAAATAGAATTTTATTTTTTTTAGTGCGACAAATTAATTTCATTTTGTAAAAAATGTTTGCATAAAAATGAAAAATCAATTAATGTCAAAAAACTTTGAATAGCTTGGTATTCTATATCTTTTCAGATTTTCTTGACATGCTTAGCTCATCGTTGCTTGCCGAAATAAATTCATTTTTTCGAAATAAATATATTTTGACATCGGGGTGACATGGAATGTTCTGACAAGATAATCTTTTCCAAGAATTCTTGCCGCATGAGACATTATTCGGTGTATAGCAACATGTAGCTACATTGGCCTATCATCTAAAGATCATGCACACTAAATGTTGTTGTTTGAATCTAATATCTAGTGGTAGTATTATGCACTGCACGTGAAGGGATGTTAAGTAATTATATTTTTTGCTTTATAGTACTGATCCCTGCCTGTCGGAGAGCCAACCAATCAGCGTCTTTGAAGCCGAAAGAATAGAGAATTCGCATGTGGTCGACCCTTATTCAATGCTTGAAATGGCTCATGTTGAAAATGAAACGCGTCGATATATCGTAGCAGGTCGTAACAACAAATTAATTTTCATGGATGTTTGGACGCTTATGCAATTAAATTTCTCGCTTGCTTGTTTAACCCTTCCTTGATTTAATGCTTTTTATCCTTTAGAATGGTTGAATTAATGATTATATTGTGCAATGTCTGATTTCTCATTTTCAAATTACACTTTGCTTAAAATATGTTCCTGTTGATACTTCGTGCGGAAAGTGCTTCTCAATATCGAAAAACATACTTACTAGAATTTTGCGGAAGACAAATATTCGATTTGAAGTGGAAGATTCGCAGATATTCCCATGAGAGATGGTTACTCCTTAATTGATCGTAAATTAATGTACCTTATTATTTCAACATCTTGCAAACAGAAATCAGTAACGATAAAATTCAACTGAGTCGTCACTACTTTTCCCTGTGGCGCTCAACGCCTTCTAGCGATCAGAGTTATCATCTACCGGATGTTTTCTCCTCGAGCAGAATTCCCAAAAAGTTAAAAGCCGTGGTACATGGACCCAGCTGTTGGTCCATGTAACATACCCATCTTTTGAAGTTTGGTGCATGTAAACTTAGTAAGATTTTTAATAACATGCGTACAATGGTAATATAACATAAAGCATTTAGTTTGCTTTATTTGTTTATAAACCTATAATTGTCATGTCTAGCGACTGATTGATTATTTTTGAGTATGCTTATGTAGTGAAGATGCGAATGATGAATTGATAATAACGATGATCTCCAATTATATGTAGCAATGTTGTTTGACGTTTCAATAAAATGAATGCTTTTCAGTATTCTAAATAATATCGGCTTCTTTCCAACTAGCCACAGGATTACGTATGCAGACCACCCAGACATTCGCTTTTTCGAAAATATGCCTGTGCCTGAATTTTCGCTTTTATCGAGTGGCATTCGCTTTTTTTCGCTCTTTTTGGTAGAGCAGGAAAAACGTGTTCCATAGTACAGGCCTTTTTTTACTTGTTGACAACGCAACGTGATTTTTTGTCATGTTGCCCTTTACTCTAGTCATGCTATCATTCATGTGTTAAAAATTTAATGCATATCTTGACGATTGCATAGTCTTATGTAATAACTATATTATATAGGGGAATTGGAGAATGTGCCCTAATTAGCAAAAAAGTCAAGTTGTAGCAATTCTTGAAGTCAAAGCCTTGTCGTACTGCGTTCCGGTGAATGCACAATTTTTATAATAACTTTGAGGCCATGGTGCTATGGCTTTTACACGATTCTGAATTGATGCATGTTGAAAGTACATGCGGGTTTAATGCAACAAATGAATGTCATCGCATTTATCAGTCAAGGAATTCGAGACATCAATCCATGCTGGCTTGCCAGAGACACACGGGAGGCCTACTATCGAGTTTTAATAGAAGATTGATGTTGGATTAGTGAAACAAGCGGATCAGTTTATGCGAATGAGTGAGATGCATTGCATAATGTTGATAAGTAGGCCTAAAAAATTGAAATGATAATATACGCAATGGAATATTTTCTGTTGAATTTTACCAGATATTATGCTAAGCTATTTATTTATGTCACTTTCACTGTGATTTTCGTGAAGAACGTGCAACTGGGCAAAAAGTTGATGTGCAGGTATAAAAATCATTTTGCATCTACTGATAAAGACATTAATATGATACTGATATGATCGGATATGTGTAGCCTATTTTCTCACAACCATCTGAAACTTTCCGAGTTACAGATTGAAGACCAGATGTACCAGTAGGCCTAATGCACTATCTTGTAAATAATTTGACTACCGTTTGCATTACTGCAGTCATATTGCGTCATACTTCACCCGCTATATATCCTGCATGTATTTTCATAGCTTTTGTGTGCTGAGCTATGCGGTATCGACCATCTAATGAAGCTTTTGCGTCACTACTCCCCATACTTGGGGCTTGGACGGTGCTGACATAGTCAGACTTATGGAGCGTTGTAGTACTTCTAGTCCGGATGCCATTCCTGCCGACTTCCAATGACACCTTCGGGGCTCGACCTCTGAATCAAAATATCGCTAGGCCAAGCACTTAACCATTGTGCCACGGAGACCACTTATCAAATAATATATCAATTTTGCTTCAGTAATATAGCTTAATCATGAGCATTATCTTCCTCTACAAAAAATGCATCCTAGTAAGCAATATTATTAGCATAATACTAGGCTTACGAGTTCTGAAGAAAACTACAATGATTATCAGATGAAACCTTTTGTGTACATTCTATCACTGTATAAAGCAATTGCCATATAAATGTAAAACCTTAATAAGAATCCTTTATTCGTCATATGATCCATTCCGCATGACTTTAGCTGACATACCCCTACCTATATTGAAACATATACCTATATATTTGAAAACATCAATATTATTTTGGAATATTCAGATGAAAGAGATGTACAAAGTTTAAGGCTAATTTAGCAGTTGGAAGTATGACAGTCAGAGAAATTCCCTTAATCCCATTAGAAATTATAAAATCATCTTCATTCTGCTGAATTTTCTACCACTATTTTTTTGATTTTTTTCAACACTATGTTTCAACAAGTCTATGAAACAATCTTGGAATCTATATCATTTGTCTAAGATTGAAGCAATCAAAATAGATTGCTGGTTATGTGTTTGATCATAATAGAATACAAAAGCCAGTTTTATATATAAATATGGTCTGGTGCATTTGCGAATCGTTTAACTAGATGCAAGGAAAATACCTCCCAAGAGGTTCTACGTCAAGTTATAATTTTTGTACCAGAAAGTAATATTCGCAATCTTCACAGGTTCGTAGTATTCGTGGTAGTGTATGGCTTGATGGCATATTATGTCGTTATAACGCCATTCTACATCGCTTTATGTAAAAATTATCGGTTCTCTTTTTCCCGCTTTTCTAAGTTAAGGATTCTTTTTTTTCGCTTTTTTAAAATTCGAATCGGCTGGGTGGTCTGCGTATGCGATTTATGAATGGTCATATAATGGAAGCTCTATGTCCGCTTTGCAAGCGTCACGTCATCGCCATAAAGAATGGAATTATAGGTAACCATGTACCTCGGAATAATAATTGTAGTGGCTCTGGTGAGATTCCTGTAAGGATTGATGGATCTATTTTTCGATCCTCGTCTGTTTCACCATCCATTGATTTAAATCTTTCCTGTCAAGTTTCGCACCAATTGATCCAATCAGATTCAGCACCATTTCCTGTACTTCCATCTATCGATGTTGACGGTTGTTTGCCTACTTTTGATGAGGTGTTTAACTTCAGACTCGTTCTCTTGAGCGTGTTCCAAAAGGCATCAGAAATGTTGGCCTCAGGTTCTATCTGCTGTACTGGATGGTCTTTCAGCGGCACCTTCCTCACCGCTGTCGTAGCTTCTGTTGCTTATACTCCCAAAATGCTTACTGTTTCTTCCTCAAAGAGAATTCAAAGAGGAGCGATAGAAGTCACTGTAGGGATAGTGAAAAGTTTATCAGAGCGAGACTACATGGCTGGCAGAGGTAAACTGGATGTTTTGAGAAGAAATGTATGCCAATCAGCGCCAAAGTTTGTAACCAAGAAGGAAAATAAAATAATCCAGGAAACCTCTGTCTATGTTCGCCGTGCAGAGGCTTTTGTTGAAGAAGATCGCGCGATATCACAATGTTATTAAGGCCTATGCCTGTTTGGTCTAGTTGCCGACTCTGAAAAGTCATTCTATTCCCTTTGTGACAAGCATCCTTCTTTTCCACCTCCATCATTACCGATTGGTCCACATGTTCAACCTCAAACATTCTTAGCAGATCTTTTCCAAGGGTTCAGCTCCAGGTCTACGCGTGCTCTCATTGCTTTAACGAAATCTCTTGATATTTTGATGGCTGGTTACATGCTCAAGGATGTTTTCCATTCTTGACCGGAGTTGCTCTCTTTGGTGCAAAGAAAAAGATGGCGGTCTACGACCTATAACAGTTAAAGAAACTCTTGACGCTTCAAATGGCAATGTTAGGCCTTAGAGCCCTTTCTTCCGCAATCAGATAAAGTAAAACAAACAATTTTCCATAACGATGTGTGATATATATAAATTTACATTACATTATTAAGTATTCGAAAATTCGGGTAAAATAATTGCTTATTGCGGTAGAAAGGGCTGTAGCTCCGCAATAGCCATTAAATATTTACAAAACATGGTTAATCTTCGACGCTTGGTTTCCAAATGTGCTGTCTCGTTTGTTTGTAAGCAAGCGATTGAAATTCATACTCCTGTGCAGCTTGGATTGGGGGTAAATGGACTACTTTCCATCTGGTATACCGCAGAAATGCCATCAACGAAATTAACCGCTCTGCTTTTCTCAAAGCTGCATACAATGTAAAGAAATTGGTCTTACTATTTCTGCAACGAAGCATCCATATGGCGCCGTCATCAAAGAACTCCTTTCCAACTTGATTTAACAAGATTTATATTTCTGGTTAAGGATTTGAATTTCTCGGGACGCCGGTTTGCAGCAGTTCATTCTTATCTCATTTATGTTAAACAAGAAAGCGAAAAACTTGAACGTCTTATGGAGTCTCTTTCTGACCTGCAAGATAACCACATGGAATTTGTTTCCTACGATCTTGTCGTGACGTCCCAAAGTTAACGCATGTCATCCGAACATGCCTGCCTCATGTGTAAGCTGATTCTGCTCATGTCCTTGATTTTCTTCAACGAAAATCTCTTGCTAGCATCTTGAGTGCGTCAATAACTAAATGGGATCAAGTTTATCTACCTATTCGACTTGTTGGTTTTGGTCTCCAACAGTGTAAACCCACAGGATCGCTTCTTATACGGCATTCTTTGTCGCCTTTAAAGAATTCCGTGAATTTCTACTTTATTGTCCTCTTCAGGTTTCTTCATTTTCCCCTTCGAAGAGATTGGGTTGCAGTATCGAAAAGATTTTGACTGTTTCAAGACGAATTTCTAAGCGAAGCCTCTCAATAAAGATTGACGCCAATCGGAAGACTCAAATTCATGTTGTTAAAGAGAACCTTGTTGGTATCATGGATCAGGCTTTATTCAGTTCTGCATCCATGTCGCATTCTGTAGACTGACTTACTACGATACCTAGGAAAGCTTTGGGGATCTACATGCAGCCGACGGAGATTCCAATGACTACAATGTCGACAGGGCCTTCCAATGAATACCGCTTTCACAACTTCACAAGTTTGCCTTTCATACACCCGAGAGAATGATTCGATGGGAGATCATATCGTTGGACTGTCCGGGGTAAGCCGACAAATCCACAGACATGATTGTTTGAAAAGCAGGGAGATGTGAGTTTTCTCTTGGTACTTTGTAGTGATTGTTTTATCAACTGAATCGTTCTTATGGTTTTTTATTACTACCGAAACTATCTGATCTAGTGGATGATTAGCTTCATTATTGTAGAAAAAGAGGGTTTTAGTAGTCTTCCTTATTTTGGTAATTACAACTGAAAGAATATACTTATTATGGTTTTCTTCAATTGCTTAAAATTTGTCTTTGGATTTTGCCATCTTGCTGTGACAGTTTGGCTTGTGAATTTATGACTCGCAAAAGTGACCAGATACCTCAGTCAGAAAGAGAGAGAATAGAATGAATGTTAGTCAATTATAATGCATTTGTATGCATGAATCCTATACTGTCTGTAGAGTTCGTTGCTTTTGTACACTACCGTTGTGTCTCTTTATTTCCAGGTATTTAGTGTGCAGGGGGTGCGAATTTGTGTTAAAATACAAGTGTGTTCAATAATAATCCGTTTTTAACATAACCTACGTCAGGGATATAAAAGGAATGGAAAAGCTAGAAATGTGTTAAGTCCTTGTTGATGTTTCTGCTGGTTTGTGGGACTACTACACTTCTCTTGGATTCGATTTCTTTCGTTTCTCATTATTGCCATTCTCGCAAAACATTGGTAAATGTGAATCAACGAAGAGATTTTTTCATGCTTGTATCTTAAAGAATTGAAATTGAAACTCATTATTGGTTGACATTGTCACTGAGAAATCCACAAAGCTCAATGATTGAGACAAATCTTTCGCCGCGAAGGCATTAGCCTTCGAGTCGCCCATCAGACGCAAGCCCTGAGGAGTTATCTCCGGAAAAATATTGAGCCTCTCCCTTGTACTTTGAATTATAGACCAATCAAAAACAACAAAATATGCAGCAAAAGAAACAGTGTATCCGATTCAGTGTTTTAGCTGCTATTCCATATCCATCAAACTTCTACACTAAAGAATGAACGAACGCACCAATCATCTGCATGCCACCATCCACGAAAACGTAATGCAAATATGGTGATAACAAAGATCCTTGACATAGATTCAGACACTGCTAACTTAACACTGCGAGAAGTCATTTTTATACAAAATCTATGTCCAGCATTGAACTCAGAAGATGAAAGTGAAGAGCTTCGGGGTTATATGTTCCTTTGATATTTCTTGACTGAATACATTGCCTTTTAAATTCTATATTTCCATATCTTCCTAGCTTTTCTCTTCCTTCTATACCCAGACGCAGACTGAGAAGCGGAAATATTTACAATATATTGCAGCTTCGGACTTCTATATCAATTTTAATCATTTTGGTTATAATGCTGCTAAAAGATAATTTTGATATTTTACTCAATTTATAAAATCAAGTAATCTTTTTTTCTGGTAACTTTTTTCACATTTTTTGTCAATAAAGATGATTAGAATTTCGATGTGACACATTTCATAGAGAATGAAGGACGATTTGAATGGAACTGTTCGGATACAATTGGACAGAAGAGTATCAGTAGTTACAGATGCAAAAATTAACTTTCGGCAATCATCTGTTGAAATCCTCTGTTTTGTGAACGGCTTTCACCACATGTGATTTGTCTTTTTCATCTAGAAAAGTGGTGTTGCTTCAGATAACCCATTGTTTGAAGCATGATGCCTTAAATTCTGAGAATTCGGATAGTTAGAAAATATGAAGACATAGCTGACTATCATGCTTGCCAATAAAGGATATACATAGTCTTTCAAGTACTTCATGCTGGTGTCATCGATTTCGAGATTAGATTGAGCATTTTGTAGTTTTACAGAAAGAAAATGCCTGCATGTTGATGCATTGTACATGTACACTGAATAGGCTAAGTTTGTATGAAGATCTGTTTTAGCAGAATGAGTAGACATGCACTTAGAGATAAAGTTTAAAAAGTTGGTTCTTTTGGTTGGCTATGTTGGTTTTGTCGATAATATTGTTATAGTCATAGTTTGCTTCATTTTTTGGCTTCGAGTGTATAGAAATGAAGCAACCATTGCTTCACTCCCAGTCGAGCCACAGTTGTTCATTGCAGAGTTGGTGATTTCTCATTATGTACGTATTTTCTCCTAATGCATGGTGTTGTGAAAATCCCAGTCCCTCATTTCTTCGTATCTGATTGTAATTTATGCGTTAATACTGTGCAATAACTGAGCATATAGTGAAATCTACAGCTATTATTCCACCATCTTATTATTGTTATCATTCAAATATATATTTCACTCCCTCTCCTATATTCATTTTCAAATAAAACAAATATGAAATCGTGCACCGTTGATGAAATATAGAGTTTGTTCATTAGGCACTAGTTTTCATGACTAGTTCTCTCCGCCGCCGTATTGTGAAGATTATTGAAATTATGGCGACCAATACAATGGCTAAAGCAATAAGAGGATAGGATTAATGTCCTAACTAGTAGGAGAGAGTTTCAACTTTGAAACGTATTTGAATAAATTTTGCTTCATTGAATATCGGTTGTGCGAGTCAGATCAGGCTGGACAAACCAGATGGGCGGTTTGATAGTGAAAGCGTGGACAATAAAAGGTTCCGTCCAAGCAGAATTATTATTGAAAGATGAAATATCAGAAAGTACGTATTATTTTTTTACGAGAAATATTCTTCCCAATATTTCTACCCTCAGTCAGCATCAGGAGTGAAAAGGACATATTATATATCTAAAAATGTATCCACAATTTTTGAATGCAATTATAGGCAAGATGCAATAAGCACTTGAAGATAACATAGTCATAGAAAGAGGTTTTATGTGCAGTCCTCTCCTTCTCGGGAGTAGTTGATAGCTGGTTTATATTTTTGGATAAGCATAACTTCTTTTCGTCGTAAATTGGCAATATCATTTTCATTTGCTAAAATTTTTGCTGTTGATAGTGAAGATTGTTTCTGTGTAAGATGTTCTCATATGCGGGTATGTAAATGTCGTGTTTTACTTCCGATGTAGATGTTGCCGCAAATTTTGCATTTTAGTTCGCATAGGCATATACTCACTTTCTCATGCAAAGTTAGTTCTTTTAGGTGCATGTTGTCATGTTGCATTTGTTTGTTTGTTTTTCTTATTTGGAGAATTACTCAAGGCATGTGTTTTTTGGGAAAGTCGAATTTTGATGCCTTTTTTCTAAGTGCGTTCCTTATTATCCGATCGATTGCATTGGACATGAGAATGGCATTCTCATATACATCGTGGTTTCACTTGTTTTTGAGCCTTTGTTTTGTATATTTGATTGATGAAACTTTTTTGGATTTCCTGCTTCGACATTAATTTGTGAAATTTATTCAATGCTGTAATCGGGTTTTGATTATCTGTCGATGAACATTAGGCTTTCCCGGAATAAAAGCTTTCACTATCAGGACTTTCATGACTACTGAATGTTATTCTCTGTATGTGCAAATAATTGTTATATATTTTCTCACTGCTTTTCTTCGCACGTTTTTGGACATGAGCTACATTATCAAATTGTCCATCAGGTTTACCCTAGCTCCTACAACTGATGTGAAATAATGAACGCATGGGAGAGAACTATTCTGGACAAAATTACCTCAGAACTGCATCATTTGATTCTTTATGACTTGCTTTTCCCCTAAGAGATGCGAAGCCCTAAAATCCAGTACTGTGAGCTTAAGCGAGTAGATTTCATGCACAATTTACTGGTACAATATGGCTCATGATTGTTAGATATTTATCTTTTTCTTATTCTATTGCAGGTCCAACCATTCATAAAGAAACAATGCTCACTGACCCTGGGGCTGCTGTTTCTCTTTTTTCTAACCATTTTTGGGGAGAAAAACATAATGGATTTGATATTCTTTATCATAATATGAAACATGGACAAAAAGCAAGTAGTGAATTAATCGAAGTTTTGAGGGAAAGTTGCAGCATCGAAGAAACATATCACAAATCTTTAACAAAATTAGGCAAGCAAATCAGTGGCTACACTAATTCTGGCAGCTTCGTTCCGTTATGGTCACTGCTGCGCCAATGCATAGAACGGCTTGCTGTTATCCATTTTGAATTGATGCAAACGTGGCAGAATGTCAGCAAGGATGTTCTCAGATATATTGACGAGCAACAAAAACGGCATAAAACTATCAAAGATGCGGAGGCTGGTACTCAAGAAGTTGTACAATCAATTCAGGTGACAACAGCAGCTTTGATGAAAGCTAAAGACACATATCATTCCAGGTACGCTGATTATGAAAAAGCGAAACGAAATGACAATGCGTCGGCGAAAGATGTTGAGAAAACGGAGAATAAGTTGAAGAAAGCACAAGATGAATATAAGTATCTAATTGAGAAGTACAACAACATTCGCAATGAATTTCAAAAGAAGATGATAAATTCGTGTCGTCATTTTCAGGTACGGGTTTTGCGTGAAAGAGGTTCTGTAAAAATTACTTTTTCGGGGCATCTAGAGTTTTAGATCACATTCTTTTTATGAATCCATACGCGCCGCTCACCTTTCGATATAAAATAATCACATCCTTATCATTTGCCATGAACATCAGATATTGCTGCAAGAAATCTGTACTTTGGTCATAGCTACTCGTCTGACAGCTGAACAATAAAAGCAGACTAAAGCCTTGTGCTGTAGAGAACATTTGAGGATATTAGTTATTCCTCTGCTCTCCTTTGCAGGGTTCCTTATCAGGCGGTCTATTGTATTAACCAGCTTTTTGCAATCTTGTCGATGCAATTTATTGTAGCTTGATTATTAGTGTATTATTAGTGCAGACCATCGATGACTAAAGGCGTGTTGAAGTTTTTTTGTAATCAAATAATTGATTCTCTGATTAGAATTTCACAACTATAAGTGTAAATGCAAGCATTTTCAGTTTCCATGGCATTGATCAACCTTGCAATATAGTGAGGCGGTAGGAAGTGAATGAAAGTGCAAAGATATTACCTAAAAATGCTCGTGAACACATTGCCTACTTAACTGCATTAATCCTGATTAACCATTGAAAATATCGACCAGTTTTAATAGCATGCTGTAAAGGTATGCCATGAATTAATGCCTTTAATGAGCATAGATTACGTAATGTTGTTAATCAGTATCTGTGGTTTTGAATGATTCTTGACATCTTAAGTCGAGCAATTTACTAAGCTGATTGAGCGCACAGCGCGAAGGCAGGTTGGTAATTTATAAGTGTTTGATATTATGAATCATTCAGCGCCATAAATAGTCATGCTTTATGTATGGTTATGGGCTTGTTTATGCACAGACTTCTAGATTTAATTTGTCTCAGTAATGTATAATCCATTTTATCAGTCAGTCTCTGAATGAATAGATATGCAATGCTGTCAGCAGCCATGAAAGAAATGGATTCGCGCAATATAATATTCAAGGATTAAAGGCATTATCGCTACTAACCATACATAAATAAGACTTCACTTATGATTTAGTATAAAAAATCGTTTTTAGCACTCTTACATCAATAAACACCTCAGTTACCTACAAGTAGATTATACCAGATTTTTAAGATGTTAGATCTAACTTATCCTCATCTTTTGTCCACAACTCGATGGTCCTACTGAATGTCAAACTTCTAATAGGCCATTTGGACAAGCAGATGACCGTCAAGTAACATGGTGTAGCGGTCAGTCTGAGACAGCAGTCTACTTATCAAACCTGTTTGAAAATCAGTCCAATGAATACTTACAGATCCATCAAATGTATGATAAAAATCATGCGTCGAATTTTCGAATGATCTAATAGTCAAATATAATATATCCTACTACTACACACTTTTCTGTAGTTTAATGGGTAATGAAAATAATGTATTCCTATCAACTTTCCCAATAAAAAATAGACCTGTCGCCTTTTTATTAGAGCAAATAATGAAGATTTGAGTATTTGATTTTCGTGTTGTATAAATCAGCATGAAAAGTTTGCAACATAAATAATCGTTTGACTGCATTAAATCAATTTGTGCTTCCAGTAACATCCATTTGATGCTTGTTATGATGCTGTCATGAGTTGATAGAACTATTCTTTTTTCATTTTTCTAGAATTTCCTTTCCTCCGGGCAACATTGATTCTTACTCAGTCCCATCCTTGGAGCAGAACATATACCATATACCAGCAATTAAGATAGGAGTTAAGAGGGAATATTAAATCAAAGGCTAACAAAAAGAAAATGAACTTCAATTTTCTCTTTGAGGAGTCTCCTGGTTTTAGTAGTTAGTAAGAAGAGCTATAGATTGTCGAAAGAACAAGCTGACGCATCAACCGGCTCACAGTGAGGGTACATTTTCGACCCACTTGTCTATTGGTTCTCCCTATAGATGGAATGACGTCTTTCGCATCGATGAAACTATATCAGATACTTTATTGTAACTCAACACATCATGTCACAGAATAGATTGTGAGCGTCTGAATCAACGAGTTGCAACAAATATTAAATATGTACATGTACATCGATTCATAAGGAACCACGTCAAATTTAATGAATTAACTAAATTATTCAAGCACTGCGATATACCTTCATCATTTTATTGCTTCAAAAAAACGGAATCAGAGACCACTGAATGTACTATTTATAATTTGCTGATTGATTGCGTTAAAATTTAGGATGCTGCAATTTAGTGAGAGATTATACTTCCTTCAAAATGCAGTTTTTGCATGATCTTATTTGTCAGAAATGAAAGTTTTCTTGGAAATTTAAATTCAAAGGCGCACTAAATGTGATGCATATTTTTAAAAAAATTGTACAGGAATATGTGATTATGTGCTTCACATTCATAAACCAAAAGTAGAACATAAAATAGTTAATCTATTGGAAGAAGTCACCTTAAAAACATGATTTCTCTAACACAAATGTAACTTCCTGAAAAATATTGTAGAGGTCAAAATCAAATCGTGGCCAAACCAAAGTATGCTTTCATATTACATACTGATAATAATAATTGAAATAATACACTTGTACTATTTTCATCCCTATTTTATAACACTTGCTGGCCATTTTGTAGGAGGTGGAAGAACGTCACCTTGAGCAAATGCGTGACTTCCTCCGCCGCTACGCTCAAGGCTGGTCAATGCTGCACCAAGAACTCGGGAAAATGTACAATGAGTTCGACATGGCTCAAGAAGAAACCACTACGGCACGGTTGCTTCATAAACTTGTAGAAGAACGCGGCACAGGCCTCACTGTCCCCCAACCGGTGCAATATGAAGAAGCGGAAGTTGCCGCTGCATTCGCAACTAGTAATGATATTTATGGTGAACTACCTCCATCCATTACACCGATGCCGACTGGGGATCGGATGTCCAGGAAGGCCAGCATTGGTGATTTGCTCGATAGAATCTCTAATTACAGTGGGGACCGCTCGATGGAAGCAACCAATAATGTTGCAGCTCCAACCATTCCCTCAAAAAAGAAAGATGGAGGAAGTGGTGGAGCTGGTTCTGGAGGTGGATCTGGAGTAGGATTCTTCAGATGGAGAAGAAACAGCATCGGTGAGTTTGGGACGAATAGCATTCCTTACACGAAGTAGATGATAATGATGCCGTTGTTTGATAATCCTCAGCTTTGAGCACTGCCTCGCATGTACCACTTATGTAGCGGATTTTTTATGTTGGCAAGCGCCATGTCTCCAGGCGTTCCGCTGCCCTGCTGTGTGTTCGTGGATAATAATCCTAGGTTTCCCATAAAGTAAGAACATCGAATTTTTAATATGGTTATGCTCACTAACCTCCAGAACAAAAGACAAGATCTCTGGACAAAAGTTTATTTGTCCAAAAGAAACATAGGCTCAAATTTACAACGAACAGGCATCTATTCGCCTTCTATCTGTCGATATAAAGTGGTTCAGTGTAGAACTCCGCTGTAGTCATTTGGAAATAGTCTTTTATGAACCTCGAAACATCTCTCAGTGCGCCCTCTGTGTCAGTGTCTACATTCACATAATTTGCATATGAAACAAGTGTGACACGTATGTGTGGTGCGTGATCCTTCAGACGCGTACACCTTTTTAGTCAAGAAACAATATACGTCGACGCATGAGCTTCAGTACTGCGCATAGTCTCCGGGAAAGGAGTGCGTAGAATAGGTACTTCTATTCTTCCCCCCCCCCCACATTTTCCAACTTTTCCAAATTCATGAAATTTCATCAAACTTGGCCACATTGGACTTAGAATAGACTTCATCTGTCACTGAGTGACAGTACAACACCACTGAGAAGTCTTACTTGAACCCTGAGATGAAGGATTGGTACCTTGGATACTCAGTTAGAATACTCTGATCAGCTCTGACCAGGAACTACAAACAAATGACGAGCAGTTGTCTAATTCTGAGGCTGTAAATGTTCTACAAGTCAGACAAGAGGAATTTTGCACACTCAACGCTTTTGCGCAGTGAGACTGCCCATAGGAGCAAGAGAAGATCGTTAACGATGCAACAATCCCGGATGTCAACAACAGAAATGTGGTGGGGGGGGAAGAATAGAAGTACCGAAATATTTACTTACGAGGGTATCGAAACCACGGGCTCGACGCACTCGTACACTTCACTGATTAATAAACGAGGCAAGATGTAGATATTATTGTCAACATGCACGACGGTTCCGATAAGAGACACTTGATAGATTATGCCTTGCAACCACGAGGAACAAAGATGTGGTATTGGCTGCACATCCCAGTTTTTCCATGGTTGTCTACGAAAAAGCGATGAACAAATATTAACCAGTTAGCACAAGCGCAAAATGTTTGACAGACACATTAAGAATCTGAAGCTGCTGGTCACTTACTAACTCACACGTAGACAGTTAATATGGATGAGTAGTGTTGAAAGCATTAAGAAGTGACAGAGCATCCTTTTCGTCGTGAACGACAGCAGAAGTTTCGGATTGTACATTGATATTGCTTCGTATGCTGATAGCCACGAGGTAACATAGTGATAATGGATAGGACAGTGGGGAAAGAATGTTTACTTATTTATTTATCAACGTATAATTTTTGAGTGGCGTTATGTCAATAATGACGCTCAAAAATAAAAGTAAGAAAAAGACAAAAACGAATACTGAGAGAAAGAACGACTGAAAAGGGACGTTCGAAAGAAAGGAGAGAAGACTGGCAGGTCACAGAAGTCGGTAGCGGGTTCCACGTAGGTGCTGTTGCAGATGGGAAGGAACGATTTCCAATGGACATGCGGGAGAATGGAACATACAGAATGAGCTGCGGAGCGTAGGTGCTTGCGAGAAGCACTTGAAACATCAAGGAGGGAGAAAGCGAGATAGGAAGGAGCAGAATGATTGAGACATTCAAACTTTAAAGCTGAGCACTGCAAGGCGAAAATGAATCCTCTATTGAATGCGTAGCCAGTGGAGGTCCTTCAGGTTCGGAGTGATGTGAGAGTGGTTGGAGGAGTTGGTGAGAAGAGGGGATTGCAGGCGACGATACTGGATATTTGGGAAACCATCAAGCACAGATAAACAGTAATTTACACGAGAGTGCACTAAGGACACGACGAGTGATCGAAGGACAGGCATTATGAGTGATGGCGAATGGACCGGATTTGCCTAAGTGAGGCGAAGCAGCTCGAGACTGTGCTTGAAATGAACGCGTACATGGACAAATGGGAGTCAAGATGCATTCCTAAACAGCGAAAGATTTTAGAGGGAGCGATTAGGGTGGAGTCAGCAGTGATTGCAGTTGAAGGGAGCTTGTCTTTCTTGCGGTTTGAAGAGCACCACAGAACGTCAGACTTGGCGGCGTTGAGTCAAAGTTTCTATGAGCTCAACCACTGCTGGATGTCTTGAAGACAAAGCTCCATCTGCCGCGAGAGCTGGGAAGTGGCAGAGGGAGAGCAGGAGCTGTAGATGCTGAAATATTATATCCGAAGAATTAATTCAACTCTATTTGATACGAATTTGCATGACTGACAGGGATTCTTCTCGTGGCCGTCACTGACATTCCTATATCAGATTATTATATCAGCGAATTATTATATCTCTCATCAAGCAAGGGCATCTTAAGTCAGTCACCTAAGCATAGTTGAAATTTTGTGCACCGAAAATGTTGAAAACTGATTTTCATTTGAACCGAGATGTGACATAAATGTGAAACGAGAATTTTACTTCTCTGAATTTACATCCTCAAGACTGTTTGAGCAGTAAACTCAAAACCTGCACCTGTCAACCAGAAGCATGCTGCTATAGATTTATGAAAATTTGGATGCATGGAATGAAGGTGCAAGCACCACTTGTTTTATCTCAATCATTCACCTAAGTCAAGCAAGTGTATCCTTATCATTGACAATTTGATCATGCGTGACGTTGCGTTGATGAATGACTTCTTGTGTTGAATTGAAACATTTACTACATATTTGTGACCTTAGGATTATCAATCTTAGTAGGCAATTTTCATGCATTTGTTTAGCCTGGCTTACTAGCTTGCACCTGTAGTTTCAGCAAAAGTCTATCATATGATATTGTGCTTGACCATGTGTTAACCTGTGGAAGAAAACGTGCGTGGTTGCGTGCGACGTGCAATATGAGCGGTGTGCATAGTTTCTCGTCTGTTTCTCAATAAACATTTCGGAATTTATGTAACATCTGGTTACACAGATACTGGCGGAAATAACAACGCACACATCACAGTTAAGTTCAAAGGTTATATTCGTCTAACTGAGGGTCGATCGCAAGGAATTCCGTATTGTCTGCTTCTATTGATATCATGTGTGACTTCATTCTACAAGAATGACTTTCTTGGTAGTGAAGAAGTTCCAATTTTAACGAAAGTTTAGCTGCATTGCGTATTCATCTTTTCAAGTACATGTGCTCACCAAATTTATAGTCATCAATTATTAAATCATTTTTTAGTTTGGTAGGATCAGGATTTCGTTACATAGTACAAGCAGATAAACTGATATTCGACTGATGATGATAACTAAAGAATGATAACACTTGCGACGCTTTAAGCGAAATGGCTATGTCCGTTGCACACTGGTTAGAGGCTTTGTCTCGCGATCTTTCGGTCATTCAACTGGACTGTTTTCTTTGCTTCTAATACATTTCTGTGGTTTCCGCATGAATAAATGACTGCGTTAAAAATATTTTTCTCAGGAACTAAGCCGTACATGGCGAAGGTGCGGAATCTACAAGTCAGATTCAATCAAAAAAAGTTAGGAACCACTCAGTGACCATCATTTTCTATTGATCTCTTAAATAAGTGTTCAGCACACTGGGATCAACACTCCACAATTATCTCAATCGCCAGTTTGCATGTTTTGGCCTTGTAAAGTTCTTACTGATTTCAACCGAAGGTGACCATCAGGCTGGTTACATTCATTGTTCATCATATTCTTCTGATATTGCATCGATTAGAAGTTTCAACTTAAGAGCCGTCATACCGAACGATTGTACTATTATAACGGATATTTTAGCATTTATTTTGATCACCCAAGTATCATTCAGTTTGGTTGAATACACGCATTACTGTCTGAAATTCCAATGCTGTATGATAGTGATTACTATCACGACGAAGATTATCTATTTGCACGAACGTCACGTCTATTGACTTAGACATTCAATAGTCTTGCGACGAAACTGACACTATTATCTGTAATATATAATGGATATTCGCAAGTCTTCGTGAATGATATTTGCGAGTTTTGCAGTAAAGAAAACGTAGATAAACTCATCAATAATTCATGATGTCGATAGATTCTAGAATTTATCATTTACATAATCTTAATTAGAATATTTGTTCCAGCTAAGTATGATAGGATGCAGCCGCGGATGCAATTCATCTATCCATTGAATTGCGAATGTACGCATCGCAATAACAATCGTCAAATACATGTCTGATTATTATGTCACGATGCTGTCGCAGTATATCGTCCGGATTTCTTAACATTTCGGGCGTATTAATCTACCGAGTTTTGTTATTCTCATCGTGTTGTCTCTATGGCAAAATGTCGTCGCTCTAATTTAGTCACTGCTGATGGTGTCTACCATAAGTGAATTACACGCAAATATGTGAAATACAATGAAAATGTATTGGCGAGGATTATATGTGAGTTTTCAAAAATGAGAGATAAACGTGTAATTTCCTCCAAGTAATGTAAATATAATAACATGCGTAATGAAGTCAAAAGTGAGTTTTTTCCACCCTATACCTCCTTGGTACCTTAAGTCTCTGTTTTGCTTCTTTTAATATCTAGGTTATTTGCTGAATTGCTAGTATCGCTAGTATTGCTAGTAGTTCGTATCTCTTAAGACTGATAGATTAATTTGCATGCTCTCAATTGTTCATAGATTTATTACTGTAGAAGCATATGATTTCAGATTTTGCATTTTATATTCAGTCCAACTTCTGCACCTAAATGAGAGCGGACGAAATGCATCGTGCAAGATATATGTATTGGGTTTTGATTTTATCAAAATGAATTTGGTGGCTTTATTTATTTATAAACTAAGTAAGGGGGAATTATAGAAGTTTGCGATCTGGCATCATCACTTAATTTTATATGCAATAGCAGAAGGCGGGAGGACCATGATTCAAAAGTAGAAATCAGCAAAAATCTCTCCCGAGTGAATAACTGCCGATGTTTTTATAAACATAAAGTCTACAGATGTAAAAATATGCCGACGCTTCACGTCCAGACGCTTTGTCGTGGCAGTTCTGACAAAAATTGGACAAATAGACTCTATTTGTCAGAACTGCCACAACTAAGCGTCTGGACGTAAAGCGTCGGCATATTTTTACATCTGTCAATTTTTTATTTATAAAAATATCGGCAGTTATTCACTCGGGAGCGTTTTTTGCTGATTTCTACTTTTGAATTAATTTCAGTCCACAGAAGTATCTTGTTGTATATTCCAATCGTCACATGTACTGTGCAAGATACACTTAAGCCTACCTTCATGCCATGTTGGCTAGCTCCCATGTATACATACATTTTGCTTTCACGTATATGCAGATAAACCACTGGCTGCACCAATCTATCGTCTCAAGTTCATCATTATCGGTAACCATTCATTTCGGTACATGCCTAAATCATGCTATTGCAAAGCAAAATGTTTTATAGAAACAACGGATTGAATTCACTTAAACCATCAACATAATTTTTGACATCATGATAATATAGATTATTCATCAGCTGATATTTCATGATCTTCCAATGCGTCTACTATTTACTCAACCAACTTCGTGAACACAAAATTGAGATGAAGAAGGGATGATTGAGGTAGTGTCGCTAAGATTCTGTGCAACCATGATTTCATTACATAGTAACAAGCAAATTTACTTTCCTCGAGCTTTTGAGTGTTGAATTATGCGCAATGCATCAGTAGCCTACGGAGAGTTGTTTTGTATGAAATTGTATATGATTGATGATCAATTGTCAGCATCATGTTGACTCATGATAATAGGAAGGAATTACAATAAGCTATGAAAATTTTTTATCAAAACAGGCTTTTCGTTGTGAAAAATTTTTGTTTTATTTAATCTGCAAATATTCAGTTGCATTTATTATTTAGAATATCATGTGGAGCGATATTAAATGGCATCATTTGATATTCACAAGAAATGCTTGATTTACCGAAGCTCCATTATAACAACTAGCTGTCTGATAACTGATTACGCTAGATTTATGCGCATTACATGGGCACTACGCTTGTAGCTCCAAAGTCGCTGGTTCAGGCCTACCCACGGGGCCAACAAGCCGCATCTTAGTTTTTTGCGAAGATTTGATGAGGCCTTGAAATATCAAGATCAAAACCAAAACATTTATCACTTTTCAGACGAAATACAATGTTTGATTTTTTTAGGTAAAAGGTGAAGGCAAGCACACACGCATGCACACAATAATTAGTGAAGTGATTTTTTCTGTGCAACAATATCGGTATTTATGGAATAACATAAAAATGGCAATATGATGGCAGTCTTTTACTCTCTTGTCCGATAGGTATATAGGTAAAATCCAGAAAATAAATCTCTGCAGCATTGAGATATTCGTTGGGATTGAGTTTTGATTCATGGAAAAATGAAAGTTATCATTAGGATCAAAGTGTGATCACAACTGAACTTCAAGTCTGCATATTTATGAAATGGCACACTTAATTGATTAGCAGATCCTTAATGTTGCAATTATGATAGTTTTTGCATGAGAGATGCTTGCGGATTCACCAGGTATCAATGTGACATAATTCTCATCTGCAGGAGAGAAGTCGGGGAAGAAGAAAAATAGTAAGAGCTCAAATAATCTTGCCCAGGAAGCTGCTGCAAATACAGCGACAGGACCAACAACGGGAGATGCCGTTGAACAGCCACCTCGAGTAGACGACGAAGGTTACTCTATCCCTCCTCCTAACCCATGGGCTGAACCAAAGCAGTCTGAATCTTCATCGTCGGAAGGCGAAGGCGAGGATGACGATGATCGTGCCTTCAAACCACTTAAGGTAAGGGTTCCATGCTGGGATATATTAGTGATATTAGAAACAAGAAAACAATATTCCTTTTGTTTAGAAGACATGCATTTATCCATAAATGGTTTTAACATAGTCAACCGGAAGGGAATTGACTATAGTAAAGAGCAGAATTTCAGCGATCGGTTAATCGTATGCACATGTCCATGTATGCTACAATTTCCAAAAGAAATCGTCATTACAGGGTCACGACCGAGCGGGGGAATCGCTCTTAAATTTTAGCGAAGTCGCTAATTAGTCTTTAAATAGCCTCATTTTACTGAATAGTTTGATTTGTGATTTAATTCATTATTAACTGTGTTTCGCCTAAGGTTAGCCCTTGCTAATTTGATTACTGTAAATGCCATTTTTGCCACTAAGTTCAGTGAGCATAATTTCGATAATTTCAACTGCTATTAATATGACTACAATTACGCCCATTATTTCTATTAACTTTCTTCGAGTATTTATTGAAATGATCAAGTGAATATATATGTTTGCACAACATCTGGATGAAATATTCATGACTTCATAAATTTGTTTCGTTTCGATATGACTCTGTCAATAATGTCTGTGAGACGAATGTACTTTGGGTGGAACAAAAGTTTTGTCGTTAGGCTTATATTTTAGAAAAACAACATTCTGTATCCATAAAAACACTTTTATTCAGTAATATAATGTCCTTGTGCATCAATGACTTGTTGACAGTGCTCTAAGAGCAAGTCAACCTGTTCATGTAAAGCATCTTCGGAGACACTACGAAGGTACTGCAACGAGGCTTCTTCCACCTCCAAAGAGCTTTTGAATGTCTAACCACACAATGCATTCTTCAACCAAACGAAAAGAAATCTGTCACACAAATTGAGGTCTGGGCTGTATGGACTTTGCCGAAGTGTCGTTACATTCCTTTCAGTCAAAAAATGTTTCACGAGACTTGCTGTATGGGGACGTGCATTATCCATTTGCAGACTGATCTGATTCAAACGCACCGGCCTTGAACGAAGTGTTCTCCAACGGTCTCCAGTACGCTTGAGGTATTCAATCATTCTTTGAGAGTCTACAGTTGTTTTGTGAGGTAAAGCTTGTACAGAGAACCGCTTGTTTGCCGTGAATATGACAAGAAGCATCGACTTTCGTGTTGTCATGCTTGATGTGCGAACAACTTGACTTCTTGTTTCGTCCTTGCGAAGCCACGTTCGGTTATCTGACTTCGTCCCATGGGCATCCCATGGGATCCATGTTTCATCTTCCACGGCGTATAGGTCGTACTTCTCGTCCTTCATGGCGAACAGAGCACGACGCAGATGCTTTGCGCAGCTGACTCGCAATTGTCGATGGTCGTCAGAAAGTTCGTAGGGTACCCAGACAGAGCAGACAAATCGAAGTTGCAAGTCTTCTCGAAGAATGCGTAAGATGGTGGTGTGGTCACTGTTGAGCTGCGTAGCGAGATCTCGAGATGAGGATCTGCTTCGATCAGTTCGGACACCAAATTCGTCACTTCATCTGTCCTGGAAGTCCTTGGGCGGCCAGAACGTGCGGCGTCGTAAAGTTCCAGATCATCAATCCTGTCCTTTAGCCAACGTTGGACAGTCCTCAGTGATGGAGAATCTTCGCTCCAGGCATTCCTGAGTTCTTCGTGAATTTCCGTAGCCGACATGCCAAGTTTGTGACGTGTTATAGCGTAGAGGCGGTAATGCGATTTTTCTGCACTCATGTTGAGACCGTTGATTGAAAAAGCAATGAGGACACACATTAACCTTATTAAAATCGAAACAATAGGCATCCAATCGCTGTTCGTTGCAGTGACGTCACCATCCAATGAATATTGTCCGAAATGAGTCATAAAACTTCATTAGAGAATCAATCTAACTGAACATCTGATCGGCGAATGCATCAAGGTTGGCAATGATGTATCGCAATGACCATGATTACTCATTCTTAAGTCGCTATCAGACAAACGACAAAACTTCTGTTCCACCCGAAGTATTATGTCGTTTACGTGTCACTTTTAGTGAAAGCATGAATTGTATAAACGTGTGCATTTTAATATCATGGTAATCTATCAAGGCATGAATACATAGCTGTTCAAAATATCACGTTGCAAAGTGCCATTGGCTGTTTCAACTAATCATGTTTGAAAATTGAACTCTGAAAAATCGAAGCGTTCTAGAATCATATCTATCAGTTGATAAAAATGAAATACATTTTGATCGTTGAAAAACAGGAAATGAACTTTTCTATCGATATAAAATTATTTAGATCCCATAAGTAGTTCACAGGCTCCAGGCCATTGAAAATAGGTATATGTACTAAAGATAAGTAATTTTTGGGAACTACCTCTCACAGAATTCAAAAATTTTGAAAACTGAATTCGGTCGAGTCAAATATCGACTATTATCTAGCACGTCAAAGTTTGGTGGCAAAACTCAAGCGGGAAATATCTCAAATTCTATGACAAAAATAGTTTAAATAAGTGTGTGGATACTTTTTTAATAGTGTAATTGTAATGTGAGTAATTGGTAACAGTGTAATTGGTGATCTCCGGTGTTTGGCCTAGCGATCTTTCGGCCCAGAGGTCGAGCCCCGAAAGTGTCATCGGAAGTCGTCAGGAAGGGTATCCACAAGAAAAGATCACAACGCTCCAAATTAAAGTCTGACTATGTCAGCACCGTCCAAGCCCCCAGTATTGGGGAGCAGTGACGTTGAACCACTCATCATCATTCATCAATTGGAATAACATATCTGGTCAATATAAAAAAGGCGTGGAAGTTCGATGAAATAGCCAGGGAATTTGAAGCTTGAAATCTGGCCGCCAGCCTGTTGTTAGTCAGTCAAACCAGATATATAAAAAATATTTATTCACCGCAGTTTACAAGACCCAATAAATGCTTCGTGTTGCTCATTGAACCTCAAGTTGATAGGAAAACCATTTTAAATGAGCTATATTATGTACGTAATTAATCCGATTCAGGGTATCAACAAAATTTATTAAAGTTACATCAACGTAAACGTTTGCGCTGTAGCTGCAAGAAATGCATTTTTCATCATTAAGCTGAAATTGTCAGCTTTCTTCGAGCGCAATTCGCTGATCTGCTGCATGATGTCGCCTGCTAGGTCATCTCTGGAAAATTTCGAACCAGACAATTCTCTTATGCACATACGTAACTTGTTTTTTTAGAAGGTGTATTTCGAAGTCGTTTAATTGGAGGTGTATTAAAAGTTATATTGCCGACGTCCAAGCTTAATTTTGGCAGAGAGAGCGGTTTTAGTCAAATTGAATGAAATTATCTTGAAAGAGTTGAACGAAAATCATCTTTCATCTTGACTTTTCTAGTTTTCCTTGAGCTAGATATCGTGTGAATTTGACTGATGTTATGTTAGACTATAATGTCAAGACGAATTGTCGACGCATGAGGGTCATCGGTGTCGTAAATGACATCTGTTGTCGCCAGAATTTAATGTTTCATCGTCCTCCAAAACAATAAAAAAATTGACTACATCACTCACTTAGCGTCTTGTTTTCCAATATTGAATTCCTTTCTCCTATGGCTATTAATTCCTCAATTCAAACTTGGAATTTGTTTGTTGATAAGATTTGACATTTCAAAAATACGCCTTCAACACGATTCATCCTTTCCACAGAGTTCATTCTCTAGCTGATCGATCAATAAAACGTCATAATTAAAAGCTAGCGGATATCTTTCATGGAACTCCCAGTATGTGTGACGGCACAGCAACGTCGGATTATTCTCTCGAACTCCAACGAATTCCCTGAAAAAAGCGCCATCCATTTGTTTACTGTGTTTAGTTACATCGTTGAAAAATGAATTTTCCTGACCAAGCATTTGAACCGGTGAATATCATTGTCTGGTCAGTGCTCAGTTTCTATGAGAATATGATATTTTACTTCGAAAGATTAGACTCGTGGAATTCTCAAGTCTACTTTCGGTCACTTTTTGACGTTTTGAAAAAAGGTCCAACGGAATACTACTAGTCATGTGCTTAAAATAACATTTATGATAAACAGCTGTCATCTTCAATGCCTTGCTTGGATTAATGAGCAATGGAGTAACAAAACAGTTAATCACTGATTGAGAAAAGAAAGCACTTAGCTGGGCCCGAAATCAATTAATTATTTCTCGTGAGCTTTCGGAACTTCTGTCTATTTTACTTTCTGAAATCAGTTTTGGCTTATTCGTAAGTATTCACTTTCATGCAAAGTATATAACATTCAATTGAATGTAAACATATAATTTCACCAATTGTACAATCGTCCTATAGCATTTTCACCGACTAGAAATAAATGATGCGTTGACATCTAACTGGAAATTTCGTCCCTGCATCGTTAGCATAACTCAGATTTCTTATCGTCTATTCCACTCGTAAATCTGGCGTTAGACTTGCTTCCTCGCATGATCAAGATGAATTGATCGTGGGATCGGAAAGTAGTAAAATTCACTGCTACCAAATATCAGCAATAAAATCGTTAGCCGTAAAAATTCATCGTTATTAGGCATCACAGGGGACACTCATTCCACACTTCATAATGTTATATCAATAAATCACATAGTTTTATTTTTATCCACTTTGCATCACAGATCACTTAAATCGTCTTTGTGCGCTTTTGTTGTTGAATGTATGTCTCAGTTGACATTCATTCTCATCGTTTGAAATACTGATGGATAAGAATAATCCACCAATCTGCGAGAGTTAGATAGCTATATCGCAACGTTATATCCAGACGGAAAAGTAAATGTCCCTCAAAACACTTCATTTATGTACGCAAAAATGAAGCGCTCACGAATGCACGTCAAACTACTGAAAGTAACTTACATCAATTTTGCTCTTGGCAATTACACCGATGTAATTATCTAATATTTCGCACACGTGTAAAAATGTGTGTGTCTCTGTCTATATTTATTTTTGGATGCATCATAGTGAACATCCATAGCCTATTGTCTATATATCCCAATCGATTTTTTGAAATATCATCAAAGGGTATGGATTCGCTTGGATAATATCTTGCATGCCTTAAGAATAAACAATTAGGCATTCTGTACAAATAATACAGGTAATAGATATCATGTTGTGAACTGGCTCCTTAAAATTTGAAATTCCGTTTGGACTTCCTTGGGTTTGGATGGTCACTAAACATCAACTCAAATAATTCTTTTCGATTCACTTTTAGTACTTACTTTTTCACGGTTTGCAATATGGTATTGAATTCACCATATCTGACTGCGTTCACTTATTTTCTCCAATACTGCAGTGTATTTGTAAGATAATTAAAATCAGAGATGCATTTCAAAGAATAAGGAATTCACGACGTACTCGCATGGAACTGATTTTGTCTGCAGAAATGCGCGTTGAATTCAGCGTGAGTCACTCACGAATCTAGCTTGATACCGCAATTCCTGTCTGTTCAGGTCTGCATCTGTCTCCTTCTCTCAAATTCTATTCGAGATTAATCTGGAAATTCCCGTGAACTCGGTTTCTGTTCAAATGACTCATTTTGCGTTGATTTGCGATTGATGAATTCAGCACTAATCGCTGTTATGTGTGATGACGTTTGCTATCATGCAACAGCAGCAGTCGTATGTCTCTGCATCCGCTATATGTAAGTGATGAACGAGTCAATTATTGACAGCGTTGTCACTACATTTCCATACATTTGTTTGCTGGAATTTTATGTCGATCAATGTTTGACTGAAATTTGTATTGAAATTACGAATTATCTAATAGATAATGAAAATGTTCGCTATCACGAAAGCAGTTGATGGGTAGTTCATAGTCTGATGGGACTCACATGTAACTGACAACATTCGACCTGTCGTCAAGTTGATAACACAGCGTTGTTTATTTGAAATGTTTCTTCTCCTGAGCTAAAATCGAGTATTAGCTGTAATGCAGACTGAATGTAATTGCACAGTAATCATTTGCAAATAGCGAAAGTCTGATGAGATTAGCTGAGATTTTTGAATGATATGATAGAGTACATAAATGTTTTAATTATAAATACGCAAAATAGTGAATAATTTTGAGCTTTAATGTGGTGAAAAGTACCTTTATTGGCTGAGAAATTATTGTGACTCTGTGTGAAATTTTGTTAATTCAATCTTTGCATTTTCATTATTTAAATAGTGCCATTTATCAATCGTGTGAGAGGTTGCTGGTAGTGGATCTCCATGAAACTGCGTAGGTGCATGTTGTGCCTTAAGAATTCATATTCCGACTTGACTGTCTTCAGATGTATGACTTTTTTATATTTACATTAAACTATCTCTCAACGTGTCATGGTCAGGTCAACTCAGGATATTACAGAACATCTTCAGAATGCATCAGATGTATTGTCAGACCAAGTTGCAAGGTCGCTTCATTACATTACAATATTTTTCAACTTTTCAATCAGACATCCTTCACATGTTATGGATAACTCCGTATTGTAATTACGAAAATGTCTCCCTATAAAAACAGATTCTGTGGTGCACTTCCTAGTAGTGTGTAATTCCTTGTGCTTTTAAAGTTGACAAGATTAGGATAAATCGGACTTTAGGATGTATTCATTGTTCAACATATAGCCGAACTCATGCTTAAGTGCTCTATAAGAGCTACACTCAAAACGTATCAGATAAAAAAATGTGAAACTTTACGCCGACTGAATCTGTGTAATGTTGGATATTTTGATGTCAGACATTGTTGTTCTTCATTTGTATCACCGCATTAGTAGAAAAATCATGTGTTATCTAAGATTTGCATGGGAATGTTTTCGTGTTAGTGAACATGCTGTTTTCACATTCTCGTCTTCTCGTGTACAGCTCTCTACATGAGCAGATGCGCGGTGTTGAGTATGTAGAAGTTACTGAGTTAATTACTTTGCTGATCTCAGATCAGGGAGGTGTGTCGCTTTAAGAATGAATGATGTAAGTACGATTTTCGCTTCCATTTTTTCACGTACGTGAAGAAATTCATTCTCCAACTTCCTTAAAAATAGGATTAATATGATGAAGAGTGTCTCAAAGTGGTGCCACTGCCTGACAACTGCCACCAAAATATCCGATGCGTTGTCGTGTGTAGGGTTGGGTGATGATTATGTATCTTATGAATAAGTTATGCTTCTCTGACATGACTTGATCTAGATGCTTTGAAGTCTCAATCCATCTATTTTAGAATTGGCAATTGTTGTTCGAAGCTGTATGGATGACGGACTTTGTGAGTGAAACGCACGACAAAGTTTACTGACGTGAATCTTATATTTTCCGGATCAAATGATTTTAGTAAATGCTTATAGGGACATATTTCTTCGTATATAAGATAGTCAAGCGTACAGCAAATGAAACTGAAAACATGGGTCTATAGTTTACTCGTTTAATGAAATACAGGCAGGCAAGCATGTGCTGCGTGTCATCCTACGTATACTAATCAGCTCATTACAGTGACGTTTCTGATCTTAGAAAGTTGAATGACGTAAATAATAAGGCTGGAGGATTTTATGACACCAACCAAAGTGCATGGGCTATATTGTAGGTCTATAGTATTCGTCTCTTCCTTTTCTTTTAAGGAAAGTAATTTGCTTGTTTATTAAACAGTTATTGCAGAAAAATTTTGAAAAAGTGGGCATTGCTTCTAAGAGATGGCTGTGAAGTTATGTTGATTGGTCTAGATTGAAACTCTTTTAGTTCAGGGATCGTACGGTTTGTGAAAGTTTGTAAAAGTTTGTGAATTTTGAAAAAAAGTTCAATGCCCTTGAAAGTTTGTAAATTTCACGATTTTTCAGAAAAGTTTGTGAATTTTGGAATAGCGAGGTAAAATTTCTGCAGATGATTTGATTTCACGATCCTAAATGTCACGAAGTCAGCCTCCCAGTGTCATGCAGATCATAAAATTCGAAGTTTCGTCACAAAATTGTCAAAAAATCATGAATTGTGGTTTTACGGAAAATGTTAAGAAATTCGTGAAATAATTCATCTAGTGAATTGGGGATTGGCAGGCCAAATGGTAAAACGTCCTTTGAATCAGGATTTAGAAAACAATTTAAATTTAGGCTCAGAATCACGATCTCCAAACTGTAATCATGTCCATTGCACAAGCTGCACATCTGTTTCAAGAAAAGTGTGAAAACACTTGACGAATTGGACGTCGAGCAATTAGCCAAAAATTGAAATATGCCTACTCAAAAATTGATACAACAAAGCCTACCACGAACACGATGTTGGAACGAAGGCCAATTCACATTTATTGAAATGAAGTTTGTGATAATGATGTGGAGAAATTCAAAAATATCTGTGTTGATATCTTCGTGGTAATTGTCAGCAACATACTTACTTCCCTTTGATTCATGGTGCAGGAAGACGCAACCATGCTTCATCCGGATAACCGTCGTAATCCGAAATCGCTATCCTCAATATTCTGTTTTATATCTCTAACTGAAGTCTGTTTTGAACACCACATTTTGAACTGGATCAAAAGATATCTGCGATCAAGTGAGGATAGAATGGAGACTCTATCAGCTTAAAACCAACATTTCTTCGTTTCATTTCCTCTTCTATGTCACAAAATGAATCGAGGAACAGTGTTGCGATTCGCGCGTGTTTACACGCGTGCGCGGTTTTTTGACAATTTGCGCGTGTAAGCGTGTTTTTTTCCATTTTTATCCATTTTGCGCGTTTTTTAAGTTTTCGACTTCTATTTTTAATTTTTGATAATAGAAAACTTTGGTTCTAAAATATCAAAATTTCAAATTACATGCAGTTTCTAGATAAGCCACATGTATAGCCTATCAAAGATCATTTAGGTTCATTAACATCTCACTCAATGGATAGCCTATAGGCCCACTGCTCGTATGCATCTACCACTTAAGGCACGTGTGTATTTGACTTGTCCTGAAAAATACCAAAGCTCTTACTATCTGATCTGCAAATCTAAGCTTTGTAAAAATTCGTTTCATCAAATATTAGCGATCATAGTTGCCATTTTGGCTTATTTGTAAGGAAATACATGTGCGCGTGTTTTTCGACCTTGCGCGTTTTTTTTACCCTACGCCAAGAATCGCAACACTGTCGAGGAATGCTTGAAAGTTCATACTGGAAAGGAGTTTACACTCACTCACTCCTCGTTTAACGTCCTTGAATTCCGTGGCGAAGTTGGACGGTTGATGGCTCGTCTCCACTTGCTTCGGTCTGCTGCAAGATCTTCATTTATTTGGAGCTTCTTCAGATCTTCCGAGATGCAGCTCCTCCACGACTTTTTCGGTCTTCCTACTGGTCGGCGACCGCTCACTTCCATTTCTTCAACCTCTCTCACAATGTCCTCCGACCTCTTCACATGCCCAAACCAGCGAAGTCTACTTCTCCGGATGAGCACTTCCAAGTCCTTCAGACCACACTTTTTCACTACTTCTTCATTTGGGATCCTGTCTCTCCATCTTACACCAGCCGTAAAGTGAAGCATCGTCAAGTCACACGTTGTCATGGCATGCATCAATTTGCTTGTGAGAGGCCATGTCTCCGAACCGTATATCAGGACAGATCTCAAGCAAGATTGATAAATCTTGATTGATAGATCTTCTGCAGTGTAACGGTATTCCCTTGTCCGTTAGGAGGCTGGCGAGTTCCCTCCATTTTGACCATATCGCCGCAATGCGAGTCCTCACCGCTCTCTTGACGCCTGCATCCCTGTCAAGCATGTCCCCAAGATAGCAGAAATGCTGAACTTCTTGCACAATGCACTCATCCAATTGAAGCGTGTCGTCATCATCTTCGTTGTCTTCGTGTCCTCGGATACACTTTGGGCATCTAAACGAGGACGACGCCCTCACTGAGGTTAAACCGGAACATCTGAAATGGCACCAGCTATTGCACGCCGTGCACAGATTCGAGTTCTGACCGACGCCTTTTCCGCAACAAGAGCATGGCCATCTACATGTGCGTATCACGTCCTTTTGTTTCTTCCCCTTCACAAGGATCTTCGTTTTCTCCGGGTTGATCTTGAGACCACTTCTTTCAAAGCTGGATTTCCATTTTTGAAACATGGAAAGAACTTCTCCTTTAGTCTCTGCAGTGAGCACTAGATCGTCGGCGTACAGAAGTTCCTATGGACCTTCCCCACCGCATTCCTTAGTCACCTCCTCCATTACTGTGACAAAAAGCAAAGGGCTTAGGATGGACCCTTGATGTACTCCAACATCAATGTCGAAGCTGTCAGACACCCCAGTCACGGTGTTTACGCTTGATGCTGACTTCTTATACAGCGACATAACGGCTACCACACGTGCTTCTGGTATACTTTGTCGTCTGAGAGACCATTCGATGACTTTTCTTGTCACTCTATCGAATGCTTTTTCCATGTCTACGAATACATGAAATAACTTTTTCTTTCGGTGACTAAACTTCTCTTGTATTTGACGCATGATGAAAATAGCATCTGTTGTTGACTTCCCGGGCCGGAATCCAAACTGACGGCTGTCAATCTTGATTAGCTTCCGCATTCTGACCTCGAGAACTTTCTCGAATAGCTTCATCGTGTGTTCTAGAAGGCGAATTCCTTTATACGAACCGCACACGAGGGCATCTCCTTTCCCCTTATAGATGGGAATCGTGAGGCTCTTTTTCCATTCGGTTGGGATTTCTCCGTTCGAAATAGCAGCCTGAAATATGGTCGAAAGGCGCTCAATGATGGCATCACCTCCTTCGACCAATAACTCGCTTGAAAGTTCTGACGGCCCAGCTGCTCTTCGACAATTGATGTTTCTCAGAGCAGCTCTTACTTCGTCATATGTGATTAAATAACTGATTCTGTTAAGTCAGGAACAACTTGAACAAGAGGAAGTTTAGACTATGTGGTATTGTAGAAACAAGCAAGTCACTTCTTCGATGTATTTGCTATTATGCAAGTTATATACAAAGTAAAATAAAGAAAACTATAGGTTACAGATGATCATTAGAGGTCAGGTGGTTTTTTACCTGACTTTATTCTTTACATTACTAATATAGTAGCATGCAGTGAACTTGATCTAGCTCCCTTGAATACATATATATAATATACATATATTGAAGGAATGATGTGCTTGTTTTTGCAATGCCATCCAAGCGTCACCGAGTTCGGCATGTTGGAGTCGGATTTCCTCAACGCAGAAACTTGCTATTTTCTGGCGAATTTAATTTTTCAAGTTATATTGGAATTTTGATGGTAATTGCTATTTTTTATACAAACATGTTTCAATTTCGAAAAATCAATTTCATAATTCTTTTGTTTCCCGAAACTTTAGGTGGAATGCTGTTGGACTGAAATCTAAATGGAGGACACTCACTTCATTTTGATCTGACGAGCGGTTTATTTTCTCGATGTTGTCTCGTAAAACTGTAGGTGAAAGGGCATGGAGGTCTACCTACTGAGCATGTAAACTGACAGATAGTACTGTGTCTAATAAACCGTGCTCTCTAAACACCGTCCTCTAGTAAGTGCCGCAGCTGAGACTTTTAATAAACTTTTAATAAACGCCGCACCTCTGATATCAAGAAAATCAGAACGGAATACTATGTTTAATGCGTACATAGTCCATTGAGCTAAAAAAACAAGGAATTAGTTATCAAACGATACAGGAATACTTAATGATATTGCACTGTTTGTAGTCTAAATTAAAAGAAGTGACATAATAAACCTCACTCCAATTATTTTATCTTATTTTACTAATCGTCATTGACTTTTACTGTCTTTTACTCATCGCATTCAAGTTTTGTGTGAGCTCCGACTTAGGTTGACCATGATAAAGAAAATAGCAAATTTCAAGCACTGCACTGTAATTCCAAGAAATTAGCTCCACACTGTTACATCAGCGTCAAAGCCACCACGCCTTGTCGGCAATGAACAAATGAGTAACGAAGTGAATTAATAAGAACGATAGACGAGTCTTCAGCTCTATACTTTTCCGTAAAGGTCATATGCCTGTAATGATTGTTGTTTTCAACATGCGATTACAAATGCGCGCCACGGCGTATATACGAGGAAGCACATTTGAGATCATCAGTCAAATTACACCAGTGACATTGGAATGCACATTAAGGTTCTCATCTGATTTTGAAGGTTCTGCATTTTTTTCATCGATTCTAAAAATACACAGAAATTAAGATGTACAAGAGATAATGAAAGCTGCACCTACTTGAAATTTCACTATCGAAATTTGTTGAAAATTAGATACGTCACTTCGTGAAAACATCGTCGATTTTCCGATTGTTTTGTCGCACAATGCATACTTTACTTCTGACCATTTCGACTATATAATTACATTTACAATGCATTCTTCACTGTGACTACATGGGGTCACCACACACAGTGTAGGCTGTTGTGCATCACGTGTATTACGACATAGTGTACTGAAAGTCAAATTCATGAATGAAAAGAGGAAATAAGATCGTTGAATTGACGGTACACGCCATTGAATTATCGGAAGTGAAAGCTGTGAGTGCAGAGTCAAGGAATCAATGCAATGGAGATAATGAGATAAGCATCAAAATTGCATTGCGTTTAAGGAAATTACTTGAATGAATGTTTTTGCTTAGTCATTTGATTAATTAATCATTATTTTATATCTTTAATAGTAGTAATTAACAAAAAATAATGTTATCGCACTGCTAGATCTTTTTAAATCCTTCTATAAATACTCAGTTGTCATGTAATCCCATCTCGTTATATGTGAGCTTGTTGTTTTCGTGCTGACTTGCTCTTGTTGATTTTGTAGTGCTACGTACTGCACTAAATTCATTCGCGTTTCATGTTTTTGCTGACGACTTCTTTTTGCATTTTTATATACTTCCTGGTCTGTGCTGTTTGTCCGTCTTTACTGCAATAGTTCTGAATCCCACGAGTAGTGGTGTGCGGTGCATCGGAAACTTAGGCTGAAGTAGGAACAAACAAAACCGAAATAACAAAAACTGTTAGTTTGATAATTTTGAAAACAACTAATTATAAAAAATGGACCATGAATAGAGATAAAGCATCCGTATATGCATTTTTAGGAAGTGACCTAACATTTTGGATTTTGAAATTATTTATCTCTAACCCCTTTTGATATTGCAAAGTTAGTTCTCACGTAGGGTTAATAAAGCATTGCGTGTTTTCAAACGGTGCTTTTTTTTAGAAATTCAGCATGTTGGAATTTTTTAATGAAATAAAGTTTCTTATATCAATTATGAATAGCTGTATTGTCAAAGCGACGGAAATGAGTTTTGGAGCGATTTCTTATTTAAAAAACATTTTAAATATTATAGTTTTAAACTGTCCGTTATTGTTTCAAGACATTGTTCAAAGGCAATTTTACCGACCGAGGATTTAATGTCGGGGTGGGGGGGAATTTCAGCCATTTATTTATCTTATGCATATTTTATATATTATTACAGTATATTATTATTTAATGTATAATATGATGTACATTGATATTATAATAATAAGTATTAATTATGTGTTAGGCTCCCTATATTATTATCATTATATATCTTATATGCATTATTAATCTTACATCACATATGTAGACCAATTATTCTCAGTTGATCTATTTCTTGTTACTGACAAGTTTGCAGAAAGTGGTAGGCGATTAGGCTTCGTGTTGTCGCCTCATTCGTGACTTTCGACCAATACTTCAATTTTTAGTTAATAGAGGGGCATGAATTATGACCAAAACATTTTCACTTTGATACAAACTGTGTTCATTTACTAATTGAACATTGATGACCAATAGCAACAAAATTGGACGAGACATTAACAAGTACTGATACAGAAGCATGTATGTGTTACCTCAAGAATCCATTACAATGGTAAAATTCTGATCCTTAATACTCGAATCAAGCGGTAATGCTTATTTAAACTTTTTTCTGAATTTATCTCATAAATATTTTCGGGGGCGGCAGCCCCCTCCCCTTCCGGTACGCCCTGATATATAATATAATGCTATTTATTATGCAAAAATCCTTATTGTAATGTGATCTAGACTACCATGCGAATGATGCGACACATATGGAGCAGTTTCATGATGAACTGTTCGAAATTAACTTTTTTGGCATGACCATCAGGTCACGCAGAGAGCTTGGTTGCCACACAGTGTAATTTCTGCATTAACCAGATGATGATTTTCATGAAAGTTTTGATCATTAATGTCGGTGCATTCTTGTTCAACGGAATACAATTTATTCATATATTTATACAAGCATCCCACGTTCGACTGCACAGTGCCATAGTTTTCAGACAAGTGCAACTTAAGTACTTCGTTGATATTTTCGTTGCATTTTGGCACTTGGATTAAGGAATGACCTGAATATCGTATCAAAAGTCCTTTTCAAGTGCTCCAGTACCTAATTAGCGAACTATATCAGTTCAGATCTCATAAGGCACATTGCGTTTACATTCGAAGAAAAAACATTACATTAGAAGTGAAAAGTGTCTGCAATGAAATCCTAACTCAAAGCAATTAATAGATTTTTGCTCATGTTAAAAACCATGAGTGCACAATAGTTCACAAGATTAAAATATTCACGATGAAAAAAGATGGATTGGAGATTATCTATTCAATTTCTATTCTTATTTAAGTTCGTCCTTTATTAGCAGAACCTTAGCAGAAAGACACATATAGATTACTTGTCCAATTTTTGATTTGTGCATTTGTTACATTTTGTGAATACATTTCTTTCATGATGAATTGATGCGTGCGTGTATGTTATTCAGCTATCATCTCTAAATCAAACTATATGCCGCGATCAAATAATCATGCGTTTTAATAACTGTGTCAAGTGCCGTTAATAAAATATTTCACTTAATCACACATTCTTTAAATCTCACACTTCACACAAATAATAAAACTCGGACAGAAGTAGCATCTTCATGCGTTGACATTCATTGGACTTTCTTAAGATCAGGATTGTATTCCGAGATCGGTGTTCATCTGGTGCATCACACAGTCGATTTAGTGAAATGAGAAAATAAATTTCTCACAAACGACTCCAGAGGCGATGGATCGGAGAAACAATGCGTTATCAAGTTTTTAAAATAAGAAACCGTCGATAAAATGAAAAATTAATTGATTATTTAATCTCTACTTTATTAATTAATAAGATTCGGAGAGCAGGTCAATATAGTGCGAGAACCACGGAAATGGCAAGAACACTTATAAAATGTTTTATTGATTTCATGATCCCTGATAAAAGTTCAGGAAGAACTAGGATTTAGTTGATGCAAAGTTTAAAGCTATATACATGTATCAATTATGTTATAGCAAATTTCAGACACAGTAGATCCGCTGTAAACTTCTTCTGATAAAAGTAATTCAATGATCAGTGTAGCATTTCTGTAGAGTCATGAATTCAAATTTCATTTCAAACACTATAGAAAACGGGGCGTGAAAGAAAAAGGTGAGGAAATCAAATAAAAGTGATCAAACTAAGTAATCAAATATAGAAATAATGAGGATATGAAAAAGTCGGCAGATAGTATCGGGTTATTTCTAACCAATTATCCAGATCAAAGATAGTTAATCGGGTTGAAATGTTATCATAAGTACCGTATACAAATTAAAGACGATGCTAACACATGTGAACGATTAAGAACTTTAATCAGTAGGATATTTGCCGCAGCATCACGTGATTACGCAGTTAGAGAATCATTGATATAACATTTTTTCAATAAATAGATTCCTTGAAAATGCTAGAATATGACTATTAGCGTATATAATGTTTTCATGTTATTCACCTTTTCAATCTGTGAGCTTGGGTGATTCAATGAAGTTGCTAAAACATGGAGAAGGTACAAAAGCACCCAGGCATGTTATCTATTGCACATATGGACCAAGAGTAATATGTAGCTTGTAATTGCATGTTGCAATTTTTCTTCCTAATCAAGAGATCTGCGGCCAAGTTATTCTATTGTGTATGATAAGTTGATGATGACCTAAACAGTGAGGAATTGGAGTTTCAAGGTTTTTCATAACTTTTTTGGTTTGGTGCTGCCAACATCCATGAATATATTGTCGATATGTGTAGTTATTTCAAACATGACTGACCAATACATTATCAATCGAAGGCATTTCAATTTGTAGGCCAAAAAATGGCAACTTCAGATGATTATCAAAATATATGAAATTTAATTCGCAAATGTAAATAGCTCGATTTCTATTCCAGGTAATGATCAAGCCATTAGAGAAGCAAGCATCAACTGAGGGAAACTTGGATGCAATCAAGGCGTCGATGGAATTAATACGCATCGCTTCACCAACAAACAATCTGACTGGACGGCGGACTCCAACTGCGTCCGTGACTACGGGCGTGCGCAAGTCCACTTCTGTCTCCGACCAGCTCGTCTCTCTCTTCCCATCGACTAACATGCGACCTTCCACTGACCTCCTGGGACTCGACCTTGACCCTGCACCTCCTGAGCCAGCCCCAACTGTCCGGGCACAATCCGCACTCCCAAATCCACCTCGACCGCCATCTCGTGCTCGACCTCGTCCTCGAGCAGAGACGCCTGACTTCCTCGGTGCCGCGCAGAATAAAGCTCCACCTTTATCTGCCACTTCACCATGGGCTAGCTTCGATGTAAGCGGCTCATCCTCCACTGTAGCTCGAGGTCCAAGTCCAGCACCTCTGCTAGCCTCCGAACCCATCCCGTTGGCTGTAGCGTTCACTGAGACTGTATTGATGAAACAGAAAGGTGCAGGCATCGATGCGTTCCAAATGCGAGTGCATGGTGAATTGGCATTTGCATTTCCAACCGGAATCTTGCGCAGTTTGACGTCAGAGAATGCCACAACTGCTCATCCACTCGTCTTTTCTCTTCGTCAGACGGATAAATTGCTCAAATATCAAATCAACGACAAGCTCACCCTTCCTGAGTGAGTAACTATTCATTTGATTTAAAGGTTATTTTATGATGTTCTTGTTTGTCCATCGATGTGACATCAGTTACACTATATCACAGAAGAATAATTAATATATGGATGATAATTCATGTGTATTCGGATGAATTATTTTGATTTTGCGGATGTGCGCCCCATCCCAAATCACAATCCGGTATTGTCTTTTGTCGTATCAGGCCGCTTACTGAGTGAGATTGTATGTATAGACATAATACGACTAATGTTACGAGAAATATTTTTACTATTAAAAATCGTCTGAAATTATATTTGTCTTGCACCGCATAATTGCGCATGCGTGATGCTACTGATTATTTTCAGCAAATCAGATGTTTACCTAACATCTTTTTAGATGCAGCGGTGTCAACGTCAATAAGTGTTGCAATGCGTCTGGCCATTGACATTCGTGTGATTGTACTTTCATCATAATCTCACATGTTGGTTAAGGTTTTGGAAATACAGTCTGTAATTCAAATTAAAAATACGGCAATTTGTCAACTAATTACAATTAGATTAAGCAGCCAATTCATTTGGACTAATTGATCAAATTTCAAGATGCTTTTTTTGTATTCGAATTGAAAATAAGCTAGTTAATCAATCAATTTCTTTTCCATTAAAATTGCTCTTTAGTGTTTTTGAGCTAACTTTGAAACTTGCCCACAATTAAGCAGACAGAACGATAAACAGCACATCCAATCAGGCTCAGGGTTGAGCGATGACTCAGGAAAGTTGGCAAAAGACCACGCTTCGGTTCGGAGGTGCCGACGGTCCTGGGTTCGAATCTGTTAGCCTCGGGAGGTACTACCGTTTTCACTAAAGGTCACTAACCCTAGCCTGGTAAGAGTTGCATGTGAAGACTGTTCCACCCCTTGCTTCCTAATGTGTGCTTCCAAGCTTTGAGCCTTGGGTGGGGGCAGAAATGAAAAGGATTTTGATGCACATGCACTTTATGCATGTGCATTTGCAGTTCAAATTCAGTCAAATTAGCTCATACTGCGAATCTCCAGCATCAATTTGCAACATTCTGCCAATGTAAAGGAGATTGAGAATATGAATATCCAAAAATTCATTGTGAGACTGCTCACAGTACAAATGAACAAAATGATGCTTGTTGCTTTATCGACCATGCATTTTTGTATGAGCTAAACTACTCCATTTCTCATTCATTATCACAAAGTATTAAAACCCACAGTTTTTAATGTCGTTTGTCACTTCAGCTTTTGTCCACTCTGTTTATTTTCATTTGTTGGTGTTTAAAGTTGCTCCGAATCAGTCCATATCATGAGCGTAATTATGTCAGTATTTATTATCAGCATTTATACAAATTTTTCCAGTTTGTTCTTAAACATGCAGCTTTTTAATTCAATACGTTATACTTCTAGAAACTGCTAGCTTCTTTAATGGATCCTCGCTATGTAAAGATAAGAAAAATAGATATAGTAAGAAAAAATTATGCGCATTATAGACAGCATGCTGCTAGCGCATTTTCTTTTCCGTCGTTATTTTGATGTTGTCATATCGCTAGCCATACTAGTTTATTGATCTCGCTCTCAGATCTTGCAATCAAACTGTAGCACGATTAGAATATGCTTGCGTGCCTGTCTCAACAATGCCTCGAATGCTCTACGAGGTGTGTGACTTCATCTAAGAAATTGAGTGCGAGTGAACTTGGATGTTCAGACATCTGCGTATAAATATTGAAATAAAATTTGACAGATAAGTAGCCATTTTGATTGACAGTGAAATTTCTAAATGCAGGCTCGATGACACTGTGATACATGTATTGATATTCCTATCACTTAACATTTCAACGGTCACTAGTATAGCTAATAGAAACGATCTCCTCTCATGCTACTTCTCAGTAAATTGCTTACACATGTTCCTTCTACTGCAAGCCCTTTTGTATAGAAAGGCAGAATCAAGTGTAGCTTCTTGCATTATCTAGCTCAGTGTATTTTAAGGAATTGTTTACACGAACACCCGGCAAAAATACCCGGAACCTCAATGTAGCAGTCATTAAAAATCATTGAAAGCTCACTTAACATACTTTTTGAAGCTGTATGAAATTTCTTATTATCATTGACAAGGTCTATTTCAATATTTTATTATCATCATTATGCTACCTTCAACATCAATCCATATTTTCGCAATTCGAGAAGCATGAATAAAAACGTTCCAAGAACATACAAATCTTTATGGAACAACAAGGCATGGTTGATAGGTATTGTTCATGATTGAAAATATTGCGATCGTTGACAAATGAGAAGCTTCATTTCTCTACCAATCATAAACCATCTTCATTTTCTATCTCAAATTTTGACAAATTCATTGAAATGCTTCGAGAAAAATGTCTTGGTGAATCGGCGGCTTCTAATTTCTGAACTTTTGAAAGTTTATGATTGTTTATACTTCATAATTATATGAGTAGACAAAAATTTTACACGCGTAAAACCCCTTAAAAAACACTGATCTAGCTAATTCATAGTGAACTAAGAAAATGTCGAACAGCAGAATTATGTAGATCCAAAGATAAAACTGATTTTTTACATCGCTGCTTCTCTAATTCTGGCACTCATGTTCGCAACTAACGAATTTACTGAAAACATAATGATCGGAAAAAGTCGCTTCTCGTTCCCGTGGACATGCTCATTTTGTCCATGTAGTTTCAAGATCTCATGTGTTACCTCCATTATCAACGCTTTATAACAAATCTGGTCTACTAAGAGACCATTCATTTGTGCCAATTTTTTGCACTGAAAGATTTTTAAGTTTGTTTAACGGACCGTAAAGGTAAAATGCTATCTAATCGCCAGAAAATCATTTTCGGGTGGGTGAAGGTGCTATTAGCAGTGTTATTCTTGATTATCTACCCATAAAGTAAACTATGAATATGCTTATCAGTTTGGATAATAGCTGAGCTAATGCTAGCAATGACAATAACTGATCTCATAATAAGGGTTGATACTAACCACATAAACATAAGTTAGTGATGTAGCATTTCATAACTGCAAAATACGAGATACAAATAAAGCAGTAATCTGTTAACCACACAATATCTTGTTTTGAAATAAACGACTTCAACAGCAGTCATTCACTATTTGATGCATTCAAAGTACTGTCGCTTATTCTGTCGCATCAAATATCTAATCTAGTGATAATGTTATTCGTACACATGAGAAGGAAAGTCCAAAAGCTGATGTAGACTTACATGTACCTTGTAAAGATTTAGTTTTTCAGCCTTGCAGTCAGATGTCGCTAGATCAAGTACAATGCATGCCATAATACATTTTTTAGGGGGTTAGGGTATTTTTAGACGCATAGCAACTGACTATTGTTATTATGCTTGCGATTTTCACGCTTTCAGGATTCTAATCGGAAAATTCAGTGTATAACTCATGCACTATTACAATCAAGCATAGATTTTGAAAGCATCAATGAGTCGTTCGGCCGAGGCCGCAAGGGTCTAAGGTTCATTGATGCTTGAAAAAGTTAGGCATGATTGCTATTATAGTGAATGTTCTTATTTTCTGAAATTTCAGTTTACATTCATAGATAGTGGTTTTTAATTCAGAAGCTGGCAACAACGACGATTGTTGCCGCTCTGGGACGGCATCAATGAAATAATACCGCGTAGCTTCACTACATTACACAATATTGACAATATTTGATAACATCATTATTTTTGATGATAGCTTCTAAAATTCTGTTTGGTGTTCTGTCAAATCTGTCATCTATAATCTGTCATTTATTTTGTTATCTGTCAAACACTTGCTTCAATAAATGTTTATCATTATAATTGTGATGCATAAACCTAAGTTTGTGAAATTTATTAATATTCACATCCAATTTAGAATATTGTTATATGCGTGTATTTCATGTAATGGGTCTATTCAAATTGACAATCTATTGTGCGACTTGTGGAGTAGGCCCATGTGGCCTAATTCATTTAATTGAAATAAGTGAAAAATTCAAAATCTAGATTTAGATTCAAACGATGACGATAAATAATTGCAATTAATTGATTGTTTGCCCTAAATTGATTGCAATTAATTTTTGATGGCCCCTGCTTAGATAACACAAACAAGTGATTTTCCTTCCTTTCCTCTCTATGCGTTGATTGTCTTACGCATTGCTGATATATCACGGAACATGCCAACATTGGCGCATCAGCACATTATCAGGAATGATATCATTATCATATCAAGTTGAGGATTCCGGTTAACAGAGGCATCACAAGTGCGTCAAAGTTAACAAAGACGACTAGGTATTCAATGAAATAGCCATGAGACAAGGTTGCAAATTAGACCGAACTTCACCACTATGTATCATGGTTATTAAAATACTAGGTTATACTATTCAATAACTTCAACAAGTCCTGTACTCGTAGCCAGATCAAAAAAATTCAAGAGACTAATATTGAGTCTGAAATTTGAGTCAATGAGTTCATTGATAATTTACCACTGATGATGGTTACTTCCTCTGAAGCATGTATGGTAACCTAAGGAAAATAATGTGAAAAAACCCAACTTTTTATGTGTAGAAATACAATTTATATGTAATTATGTATGTGTATGCTATCAATTGTGCTATTTACTTGCAATTTGTATCAGACACTCGATATTCGTCGATTGCTCATTTTATTGGGATTGATGGATGATAAATGGATTATCTTGACTGCTATTCTTGGTGTATTGAGTGACTTTCAACATCAGAAATAGACAATCGTGTACTTAAGCGTAATTTGCATTCAGATAGATGTGAGAGATATGAATTCTATGAGAAAATAAACTTTCAGCCGTCGTGATGATGAGAATGTGGAGAGAGAAGCTTCTGATGACAGCAATACTGAGAACAAGTAAGACGGCATTGATTAAGTCGTAGTTGCCGAATTTTACTTTTGTAGTGTGTGCTCCAGTTTGAATTTTAATTTTGGTGTTTGAAATCTTCTGTTTTATACAATCATGATGGAGAAGGTTGTAGGATATTGCTTAAACGATGAATTTAGATGTAGATGTTCTTTACCATTATTTTACCGGTATTATTTTCCTTTAACCGATATCATGTTAAATGATTATGAATTATCGGCTACACGGTCATTGTGGTATTGATTTTCTTCGATTCCCCGATGAACCACACAAATCCATGATATTCGTTCTCTCAAACTCAAATAAATGATAATCCACGAGTAATATAGCAACTTTTTCCGTTTTGTCAAAACTTATTTATTTGCATTTTACACTAATTGACACATCTTTTCGCCATATCATCATCATGATAATTTTGATCCTCACATCATATCCTCTTTGGAATTTGTGAGATTTCTTATGTCTGTATGAATGGGCTTGGAAGCGTGATAGCCTTTCGTTCCATATTTCGTGACGCGTATGTTGTAATTGAATTTTAAAGGACGCACCTTTGATGTTAAATGCAACTTCTGTTTAAAAAATACGTTATTCATTGCAGATATTGTGTAAAATGTTAAAGCCATATTTGACAAAACATCCAACAAAATTAATTGTCAAAACAATAATTCGAGAACACTTACTTCCAGCAGTTAGCCACTTTGGGAGATGCTCCTTTACACGCAGTCGAAGTGGTCTCGCGCTATGTGTGGTGTTTAAGACATCTCGCCTCGGTCCAAACACACTGAGAGATCCCACGCCTCTTCCTTATCAACACAATCTCGTCTATCAATTGTGCGGATTCGTAGCAACCTGCTTAGGGAAGAGCGCGAGACCACTTCGACTGCGTATAAAGGACCACCTCCCAAAGTGAAAATGATAATTTGCGACTTCTTTTCGAATGCTTTTTTATGCATTTATCATTTGAACTACATGTACATGTTTTATTCTCCATTTTGTACTGTTCCTGATTTAGTTTATATTATGAGGATTGTAGAGAGTCAATTCGCTTGGTCATAGCTTTAATAAGTGTCCTTTGGCTTGAGCAATTCAAGCACTGAATTCCTTGTCAAGGTAGACACTGACTTTCGTCCTACAAGGACAGGAGGTACAGCAGTCGTCGTCGCCAAAGCTCGGAATGGCATAAAGTAGGTTGTTTCATCTAAAATGACTGCATGTGCTTTTGGACTGCACGGCTGCTTGTCCTGTGTTTGTTCATTCTGGCCTTGCCATCCGATAAATCATTAGTTGATGGCAGTGCCAGATTTGTCCGAAATTTTCCAGACTGGACCGCACCAGCGACTGGTTACATCAAAATATAATAGAGATGTTACTAGCCTGATGTTTTCCAGACCGGCGATCGGCAACATCTCCATGACATGGATTCGAAAAATGTCTGCAGAATTGAACAATTCATTTTGAAAATGCCAAATTTTGATGCATTTCTATATCATTGAAGGAATTTACTTATTGGCATCAAAGAAATGAGAAACTTGACTTTTGTTGTTTAAGAATTATAGTACTGTACTGATTTTGATGTTCCATTTCAGTGGAGGTCCAAGCGTTTGGCGCCGAGCTAAGTATGTTTCACGGGCTAAATAAGATTGTAGTGACGCTTTCAATTCAATCTCATAAATACCATGGCGCATTGTACGAACGTATATTCCGATTACCCTGCTGATTCTGTTTTGAATTATTTCATATCGTGACACTTCTTTCTGTGGAATTCTGATCTCCAAAGTTGTGGTGAAGCTACATTGATTAAATCAAGTATCAAAGCTATCTATGAGTTTTTTGGAGTGTTACTTGATAATTTGAGCCGATTGAAGGCCAGAATTAGGATTCGATATCTTTCCTTAGTGATTTTGGTTTTGATAGCTTTCATACATTGTGCCAATATGTTGATACAGTTATTTTACTACTTTGATTTTGAATGGATGTTGCTTTGAAACAGCCATAAAGGAGTTGACATGATTTGAATCAACAGTCATGGATCTGCTGTGCTGACACTTAAGATTTGTGAAATTTCATGTTTCAGTAATAAGTGGCAATAACATTCAGCTCCACCTTTTGCATAGTAGCTCCAAGAAGCTACACCTTCCTGCTGTCTACCTCAATGCTCGAAAGGGATGAGGGACAAGGCGTAAAATCCTAAAGTGTTATTATCACAGGAGGAAGCAACTGTAATAATATCCTGAACGCTTCCCTCTTTAGTTTATCTAGAACCTTACGCTGGAGACCCTTTTGCTTCCAAATAGTTGTAATCGAAATATGCCCAGAAGTTTCAAGCTGTTAAGCTACAAAACATCAGATCATCTACTGAAGTGCAAACTATGTTTCTTCTGGTGAACGTTCTATTCGAGAAATCAAAATTTTCCGATTTGAAACATCGAAGACTTCTCCAAAAATGTCATTCAATTGCAAATAGAGACTTGAATGAGCTACGGAAATGCCAGCAGGATATTCGTATTACCAAGACTGCGCTTTTTGAATTAATATTTGTTTTAGTTCAGAAATCATCGGATGATGATGTTCTCTCAACTTAGTGCTAGCAATGCGCTTGTTTTTAAGCTGCGAATCAAGTCAGTACAGTTTATATCTCATAAAATCAGTAAAATTTTATGCGGAATAATGATTCTTTGCTTGCACCTTCATGAACTTTGTAATGGTCTTTGACACATAAAATCTAAGTTTATGAAAAATGTCAAACAGTCAAAATTTATGAAGTTGTCATTTAATGACTGGATGTGTATTGCTGACTATGATGCAATTCTTGAACTTTTGTTTATGCCTCCAGATTATTTTCATATAGTTACTTAATCTCGTTGATGTCAAATGAAAATTCAACGAATTATCAGCAAAATTCAACGAATTCCACAAATTTGAAAATTGTGTCACTTTTCAAAGAGTTTTTTTTTATCCCTGAATATTCTATAGATGCATTGTATAGTGTCAGATATTATCGGATAGCAATAAAACTTCATATATTGCTTTCCTGCAAATATGCCAATATGAATTCTACAGTATTCGGCTACAGTCCATGACATGTCGATGATGTTTTTGTTAGACTTAAATGTTTTTCATGTTCTATTAAAGTGATGCGGTAGAAGTATACAACCCCTTAGTGGATTTCAGGTAAGATTAGCAGATAATTAACCTTAGTAATTCCTCATGAGTAATAGCAACAATTCTTTTGTTGGTGCAGTGTTCGTAACTGCTTGCATTGTACTAAATTAAAATTTACGTATTGAATGAATCAATGCATGGGATTGAATGTAAACGATTTACTTGTCTCACTGATTCTCTAATCAGTTGTGATATTTTTATGAAGTGATTACAAATCATGTTCTTATGTTGGATGCTCTATATTGCGATTGCATTTCTCTAAAATTCTTTTGTATATAATGTGTTAATTACTAATTCCCTTTCTCATATATCCATGCTTATGTCTGAGTGGTAGGGTAAGAATATAAACATACAAATAAATCAGTGTGTCAGAGTTGTCAACTCACAGTTATCATGCATTTTCTGTTTTGATCAATCAGACTGAAATTTAGAGCAGAGGCCAGAATATACGAAATATAAGTTTGTTGAGAAATTCATTTGTTGTCGAGCGCTTTACACATCTGTTACTTGATATTCTCGAGACAGAAAATTCTCCCCCATTTTGAAATTCATGTGATGAAAGCGCTCGAATGACATTTAAATGGTAGAAAACATTTGATATAATCTGTCAAACTTTTGCTGATTACTATCACTGTTCATCATTGTGTGAACGAATCATAGTTCCGGGGATGGTCCGCATCTGAGAAATTTGACTCGAAAAACTTTGACTTCAAAACCACTTGGAGAGTTTTTGCTACGCTTTTTTGCTGGAAAAAAGTTTACGTCCTACCTGGGCAACCCGAGATAATTTATGATGATAATGATGCGTACTTTTATTTTGCAAATAAAAGAGACAACAATCATAATTTTAAGGGACAGAGATGAAAAGGTTTCTCTCAGCGTGCCTCTACGCAGTTTCTCCAACGGGGGATGTTCGAGAACTGATGCCAAGGCGGTGTCCTGATGGATTCTCTTCAGATTCCTGATTATGTCAAGGAAGTATATGCCAAGGGTAAAGCGAGCGAGCGCTCGGTTTGACTGATCAAGTCTTTTAGCGCGCGTATCTGACAGAGCGGTTGCCTCAAGACCATGAAGAAGTAGTGTTTGCTCCACAGACTTAAATAGCTTCAGCTTGGAGCTTTCACTCGTGGATGAATGAAGTAAGCGAGATAGTTTAGTTGCCGCGATCCATGCCAGCGTCTGTCGAGCAGATATTGCGCAAACAAGATTGAGGACCCTTCCGCCCACACAGGTAGTCAAAATAAAAAATAATCGAAAAAATATACCAGACATGAGACTTTGCAGGCTGATTGGGTGTGGGGAAAAACTACTTTTTTGCATACTACTGTTTTGCACTTTTCTGTTTGTAAATTATAGAGAATATACCAAGAGCCGAACGTGTACAGATATTTTCTGAATACATTCAAAGGTTAGCAAATCAATTTTGCAAGAAAGATACGTTTGAAATGTAACTTCAAAAAATATACCGAAGCTCTTATCAAAAGGCTAGGTTAATCAAAAATCCACCTGCACGCGCATCATTCGCGCCAGTAGACCCCTTTCATGACGAGTAATAAAATCAGTAGTATATTTCAGTGTCCTAGAAATTCAACTTAGCGAAATATACCCGAATTTAAATTTCAGCGAAATCCTACGAGTACTTTGAGAGATTTTGCAAATATGTAATATGTAATATTTAAATATGCAAAGGATAGGCATTTAGGCGGTGTTGGACTATAATTCAGGCAAAGATGGCACTGACCAATTGATAGCAGGATCGAGGATTTTTCGTGCAAACGATAGGCGCGGCGTTATCCTTTACTGTTTGTTCCCTGTCGAAAAACTGGATGCATCATTGTTAGACTAATTTTGGATTTGTGAAATAAATGATTGCACTTCATCGAGCAAGACTTCATCAAATCACTTGCACACCCAATGGCAGCAGAAAATATTCAGCATGAAGAGCTCTTAAGTTATGGCTCAAACTAGAAGTGCTTTCCCACAATATGGTCTCATCGATCAATTCTCTAGTTCTCAAACTTCAACGTCAACAGGGCCAAGGAAATGCCATTTTTTCAAATGTGGCAGGTCTACCAGAAATAAATGTCAAATTTGCAGTGTACCAGTGTGTTCATTTCACCAAGTTTCAGTTATTCAGTGCAAATTCTGCTATAATTCCGTTTGAGACATAGGTATAAAGACTATGCATAGTTCGGTGATGTTCAGCTCAGCTGACTAAATCATTTATTGCAAAGTGACTATTATTGCACTTGTTGATTGATTTTCTCCATTGATGGTTGACTGGCTTCTAAGTGCAAATGGGATTTGCGTTTTAGAATACATTTCTGGGAATACTGAATGATAGTGCATTCAGTATAAGTACTAGATCTACATTTAAACGGATACTCGGGCATAGCGCTTTTTTATTTGGTTAATCTGTTTCAATTATCGAAGTCACGAACATTTTTCCGTAGTCTCATGTTTTGACGGCGTCAAACGCATCAAGACCCTAGAGTCCAATGTATATCTATTCAAGTGTCTAAAACCGATCAACTACGAAATGTGCGCAGCACACTATCCACTAACAAAGGCAAAAAAGTTAAAAAATGAACAAATCAATCAATTATGAGATAATTACTGCATGTGTAGTCTAATTGTAAACTAATGTAATGCAAATCGTAGCCTAAAATGCCTATCTTTTATTTGTGATATCTCGCGAAGAACTCGTAGGATTTTGCTGAAATTTCAATCACTTGTTCATAATGGTCTCATGGTGATGTGACGAAAATTTCAATTCGGGTATATTTCGCTAAATTGAATTTCTAGGACACTGAAATATACTACTGATCTTACTACTATGTATGAAAAGGGTCTACAGGCGCGAATGATGCGCGTGCAGGTGGGTGAGGGGGGGGGCTGGAGTAATAAGCAATTTAGGTCATGATAAGCTTAGTCTTCTGATTAGAGCTTCGGTATATTTTTTAAGTTACATTGCAACCGTATAATACTACTTGCATGAAAAATACACAATTTTTGACATCATTTACTTTTTGTGAGCTAAACTGCTGGACCAAAATTCAAAATTGACATACAAAATATCTGTACACGTTCCGCTCTTGGTATATTTTTTATCATTTATATAATCAGAAAAGTGCAAAACAGTAGTATGCAAAAAAGTAGTTTTTTGTATTTTTCTCCGAAACTACTCGTAGGATTTTGGAAAAATTTTACAGGGCTATATAACTGCCCACACCCAATCAGCCTGCAAATTCTCATGCCTAGTATATTTTTTCGATTGTTTTTATTTTGACCACCTGTGTCCTGTGCAGAGTCGCTTGCATCGTCGGCGGCGCAGGGTATATCTGGCCAGCTGGGCATCGGGAAGCAACGCGTCTAGCACAAGAGCAAACAGAAAGGGTACAAGCGTGTCTCCTTGAAGTACGTCGGAAGGGGTATGGAAGTAGTCACTGAAGTCAGATTCAGTTTTCGTGCAAGCAGATGTGTTGTCGTACATGTCCAACGTCCATAATTGCTCCAATTAAGACATCGGGTGCGCCATGATATTGAAGACATCGTGGAATTGCTGACCTTGTCAGGGAGTCGAATACCGTCCTAATGTCGACAAAAACAATAGAAATGTTCCGTTTATATTTCCTGCAGTCGTCTATAACGGTCCACAGGGAAGCGAGCTACTGTGTGGTATCTCTTTCTGGAAGAAATCCTGATTGGAACGGTGACAATCGTTGAATGATGATGCTATTTTATGGAAGTCAATAATGCTTAGCATGACACACCCTACCAACACTATTCAAGGTATATGCCTAATCTGCCTTATATTGTTCTGTATGAATGTTTTAGATGGTACTTAAATAAATCAGAAATTTAATTCTTATGAAAAACGGACATGTCTTAGATAAGGAGCAATCTGCGGGAAATACTTCGCAGACAGTTACATTAGGGATCCGGTTTCGAGACAAAATCCGGAATTCGGATTTATAACAAAATTTTTCTAGTGCGTTATTAATTCAAGTAAAGTAAAATATAAGCGTACATCGCTCTTTCGACGCGGCTCAGTGTTGTTAATATTATTTTTATATTCGCCTTACATGGTTCGTCAGATGACACATAGAAAAAGATGCTAATGCATATATTACGTAAAAATACGGAAATTTCAAATCTCTAAGTCACTCAATGCTGCATAGATATCTGTGGCAACGGTATGTTTATGAAATTCCACTCGCTTTTGCTGTTCATGCATAATTTTCATTTTCTTTCTTCAATGTAGACATTTGTACTAACTCAGATATTTTCTTAGTCATAGCGTCATTGAAGATGCCAGTCACTTCCGTCTTGAATTTCTGCATGTTCTTTTCGCGCCACACCCCACAATGTTTCCATAAAACTGAGTTTTCTGATTTTGCTTTCAATAATTATTGATGTTCATCCCATCTTTGCCATCCACTTCTTGATCTTTCACCGATGTAATATGCGCCACATGTCTCACATTCGATTTTGTGTGCTATGCCTTGACGTTGGTAATCCCCTTTTCTTCCTTTTTACGCTGATCATGCATCCTCTGTTTTGGCAACGTTATTTTAAAAAGGGTCCTATCTCTACTACAACCTTCTCAGTGACACCCCGCTTGTTCAACTGTCTTGAGTTTAATCCACTTTCTCGAATGATTTTTTGCATTTAGTTCTTTAGTAATTGTCCCTTAGAGGTATCTGGCACGAATAGCACTGAATCATATATTTCTTTCTCATACCATTCTTTCTACTCGAAGTATCTGCTTTACTCTTTTCCTTTACCGCATTCTTCGATTATTTTGTCACAGACATTCAATGCAGAGCTTAGAATTTTACATCTCATTTTCCTTGTGTAGCCGGAATGCTCCATCCGCGCCATCAAATCGTTCAGATGTTTTACCTTCATGTTTAATAGTGAAGTTTTACTACAATTAAGTAGCACTGACAGAATTTCTTGAGTTAATGCGATTCTTTTCACGCTCATTGATAATGCCGAAATAGCGCGTGTAACCATATTGTCACATAATGTGACATTCTTTTTTAGAATTCATGCATGACCATGTGTTCAATTCTAGTAGTAGCTTGATATTTTCTTCAATTCAAACTTTCGTATCCAGAATAGGAATTTTTTATCATACCGTGATGGATAATCAGAATCCAAGTGCATGATTAATGTGTGCTATTGCCAAGATTGTTTATCATCTGTGCTTATTATTTTATTAGATTTTTTTTAGAAGATGAAAACGTCGCAAAAATCAAAAACTGAAATATTTATTTAGTCTCTACCGGTTTCAATTGGTAATTCTCTCATTTCACTAAACTTATTATTTTATTATCCATGATTTTTTTATTTATCACTTTTCTATTCTTAGATACCATTCCCTCAGGTGTCGGAGCCATTTAAGTAAGTTTATATCATCCACGTGTCGTTTCATAATCTTGCTCTTTATTCCATAATACTCCAACCTTTTCAAGAAATCTCTATGTCATACCACATCACAAGGACTGGTTTGATGACTCCTGTTAATTTCAATCCAATCGGTCCTTCTTCAGTTCGTCACTTAATGATATTTCCGATCTGGTAATATTTCATATATTTTTCTATGTGTTATCTGTCGAGGCCTGTAAGGCGAACACATCAATAATAGCTATAGCATCGAATTATTTCTAAGACGCGCCGAGAGAATATTTTACTCTTTTAAGCTGGTGATGAATGCAGATGACGCGACACTCTTCAATTCCAACGAGCGACTAGCAAAGAGCACCAAGCAAAGTCAGCGGTTATGCGACGTTCTTAATGAAGACATACGTGGGTTCTCCGAGTGGGGTGTCGGATGTATTTTCCATGATTTTAACCGTGATTTCTGCATTTCTGTTGTTGCAAATTCTTGCAAATATTCAACCGCGGCAATGTGCAAGGTGTACACCTCACGCTTACTCAGTTTATATACTATGGTTCTCGCTTACGTATCAAAAGGGCGAAAAATGTAGAAAAAATCAAGTACAGATAAATCTGTAGTTTGTCTTGCTCCATGTACACCATAACTGGAAGTCTAGCTCATATCTACAACACGATTCAGTGTCACTGACCAGATTTTTATATCACGAAAACAATAAGTTACTTGACAATACAGCATTTACATGTATATGTGCGCATGCGTTGTAATTTTTGACCTATGTAGGCCTATGACTATGTATGGCTAACACATTCTAGAAAGTATAAGCTATATATTCAAGTTAATATCTTTCAAAATAGTTATCTGTTACTGTAAGTCATTCGTTGACTACAACTCTAAAACTGAGAATTACGATTATTGTGGGTTCTCAATTAATGAACAACCTATCGGTAATGAACAGGATGACTATTACAGGGTGGCGGCCGAGCCCGGGAATCCCGGGCGGCCGAGCCCGGGAATCGCCCGGGAATTTTGATGGGGCCCGGGCATTGCCCTTAAATTTTAGTGAAATAGACAATTAGCCCTTAAATAACCTGGGAATGCCATTTTTTGATTTTTGCCGCTAAGTTAAATGAGCATAATTTATTGATTTCAGCTGCTTTTATTGATCTCAATGATGTTTGTGAAGCGATGGTTATGTCGTTGATAGTCGGTTATAGTGCAATCGGTAATGATGAAGTTTTGCAAATAGGTAATGTTGTATCTTACAAAAACAATATGTGGCTATTCACATCGAAGTCGATGGGTCGACTATAAACTTTATTTGTATATGCAAGCATGAACTCGCAATCAGCAGACAGATATCGGCAAAAATCGTTTCCGTTTTTTGTGTTTCTTAGCGGGCTTGTATGCAATTTTGTAATAGACTCGTCATATGACCAATTGGCACATTATACAGCCTCTAATGATGTAATTAAAGTTGCTAGTCTTGCACTCTAAAAAAAATCACCTAAACGATTACTTATCTTCACGTCATCAATTGAATAAGTTGTAAGATATCTTACAAGTGAACAACTTTTTGAGCAATAAAAAATCTGAGCAACAATAGCTTAATTTAGCATTGCATGATACGCACGGAATTGCTTATACGCTTTCACCCACACCGAGTTGAGGAAAGACATCAGTCCAAAATCTTGCCAACAAAATTCTACCAACGCTGCTACTGACAAAAAGTGCATCAGAGTTTTCTTTGGTATTTTGAATCAAATTCTGACTAAGCTAAGTGATGAGTTTGGAAACCTCACAGTAAATTGTGACGAGAAGGCCACCCAAAGCAATGGGGCTTATGTATAGACCACCGCTTCAAAATATCGGGGTCGTGCTGGAACCATCTGGAACTTCTTCTCAGTGGTCGGGCCAGCTGCAAAAATGTTAAAAAAATGAACTCGCTGCGAAAAAAGTGGACTAGGTCCTGCGAAAAATTGAAATCTTATAATTCGTGCCTTTGATGAACCTATGCTGTCTAATCGAACAAATACTGGTTTGCAGGATGAAAGAAGTAAACTAGTGACAGCTAATTATTGTTATTTATTACATTATCATTTCGTGAAGCTTCAGATTCATCGTAGCGTCTTTAAGCAGGTTCAGTAAAAAAGAAGCATTGCAGTTGTAGTTCTTAGCACCTGTTAAGTGAGCATGTGTGGTTGCTGCACATTGTTGAAAGCCACCGTGCTCTTTTGTCAAATAACCATGTTTGAAGCCTTCAAAGTTGTGCTTAAGAGGTCGCCGTCACTTAATTAAAAGAATAACAAACAGCTTGTCTAATTAAAGCCTCTATATCTCCGCTCTTTCGAAGGAAATTCTCGAAAGCTTGATCTCTAAAAAATTTTCATATCATGTATGCAAAACAAATGAAATTCTAAATAATTCGAATACTGCTGTCCGATATATAAATTAAATTTCCTGAAGTTAATTTGTATAGTCGCTCGATTCCAAAAGTTCTGAACGCAACTAGAGTCATTTGAAGCGGTGCACATCCCCGCTTCCCATCAGATCTATTCACATATTTTCTATATTCAACTAGCGATGCATTGGCCCTGATGGTGGTGCAATGCACCTGGTCAAGAGTCAAGATCACACGAAAGTATCAGATCAAGCTTCAAGTGATCCAAGTGATCTGTTAAATGAATGCACTCTCCACTTTTAAGAAACGTCGGTTACCTGTCAGTAAGCAAACTTTCTAACGCATTGTAAAGAAGAGGATGCTGCGAAAAATGGAGTGCGTTTTATGCTAGATATGCAGGAAAGTTAACTTAATATTGAAAATAGTTTTATGGATTTTTCGTTTAAGGGATGCTAAGTCCACAAAATCTTTGAATCTCGAGGCATGAACTGAGCGTCGCGAAGAAGCTGCCATCGAATTCTTTAAGGTTTCTACATCATGCGTTATTTCTCTTTCGATTCATAATTAGTATTTGTCTTCTTTTGATGAGAACTTTCACCTTCTGCTTATTGCTGAATTGGCTTATTTCCTTTCGTTGTGACATTGTCGACCCATGTCGTCAATTGGGATGTATCAGTTGAGGTTAATGACTTTTGATTACGTTTACTACGTGCATGCATGTACTAATTGATAAGATGAATTCGGTACCAAACGCCAGCTCGATAAGTTACACATTGACAGAAGGACTGCTAAGAAAAATTAATGGATGGTGGTTATTGCAAGTTCATGTAATTGAATTTTTGCGAAACATTTTTTCTAAGAATAGCCAATGATGAAACATATTTGCTTTCGAAAATTTTGCTTGTTGGAAGTATGCACTTCATTGCCGTTTGAATTGCTGCGTTGCAGCTGTTTATTTTGCGGAAACTGCAGAAAACATATAGGACTATTAGTTTCTCCCGAAAGGCATTAGGCGATCTTGGTCAAGTTTTGATAAGGGCGGCATAAGTCTGAGTGATCATGAAATATGATGTTGTAATTTGATGGTATTAGTAGGCCTGCGAAAATTTAGTGGAGTTGCGAAAAAAATGGAAAAATCTCTGGCTCGACCACTGCTTCTTCTAGCGGTAAAGATTTTGTTCTCTGCTCCGGTCACCACTATTCCAGAAGCGGGAAAAATAAATCAATAAAATCCGTTCTAAGCATCAAATCAAGCAGCTTTCACTAGCCTATATCATGTGCATACAAAAATAGAGCCTAGCTATTTAAGGCCTAGATGCATGTGTTTGACCGATCACCGAGATATACCTGTATGCGTTTCTTAACGCACACCGCATTACTAATCGATGATCAAATAAATCATTTCAAGATTGCCGCTGCGGAATTAACTGATAGTCTGCTGAAAATTTGATGATATTGATTTTGAAAGTAATCAGAGCCATAAAAGATTTTTGAATAGACTTAATTAGGCCTACACATTTAATCACACATTTAGCCGGTTAGCTATTTCAAGCAAGCACAGATGATCACGCTTTTAGTCAGTGGTTTGCAGCCTGTGGGTTATTTATGAGATCTGAATGATTTTACAACGATAGAAGTTCTTTATTCGTACTTTTGATGATCACAGTATATTTCATTTTCATCAACTGATTCATACAATTTTATGATCTTTTTCGTATAATTTTTGCTTTTAGTAATTTCTTCAGACTTCAACTTTCAAACATGCAAGTCTGAAGTAGTAAATTGTCATCTGAGACGTGATGTTTTCAAAAGATATGTTTTCTTAATTCGTTGTATTAGCATCTTAATTTTTTCCGCAGTTAATGAATTTTATTTCAATAAACAAGAAGGAACAGACGGAATTAAGTATACAATGTGAAGAAGCAAGTTGAAGAATGTGATTAAGAGGAATGCAAAGTCATATTGAGTAAAATTAAACCAGATAAGGAAACTTCTGACATGGTTTCTTGACATGTCCCCAGCAGTGAGGTAGCATTGCTACGCTGCACCGCATTCGGTGAATCAAGAAATATCGAGGCCTTGATTCTCCAGCATTATACCTGACTTTGCTCGAAACATCAGACACAAATTTTATAACTGACGGTCACCATGAGCATATTGTTTCTACGCAAGTTGATAAAAGGAGGATGATAATTATGAATTCTCTTGGCGTTGCGGTCTTCGTCCATTGTGACACTGTTCCTAGTTGGTTGCTCTTGTCGATGCTTCTTGATAAGTTGATGCTTTAACATTTAACATTTTGATATCATGTTATGAATATGCTGCAGTTCAAAATGTCGGTTCCAAAATATGATAGCTTCAACTTCACATGTTTGAAAATTGAAGCCTGAATACTGCCTCCAGCTTTCCAATAAATGATGACTCAGATGCTCATGCCGACTACATTAAAAGAATAAAATAAGAGTCAAAACGTGAAGAACACAGGTTAATTCAGGCAATTACAGAGGAAAAGGCAAAGTATTAAATCATGAAGTCACTTTAAGTCATTAAAGAAAATCAAAAGACTCACTGTTTAGAAAGATGTCATGACGGAACTATGTAAAGTCTTAAGGATGTGGATGCGAATCTGAAGGTTCTTGATGAATGAAAAGTCGAAATTAATGGATAAGAAAAATCTGGAATCAGGCAGACTTTCATAAGTTTATGAAAAGAAAGATCAGTGCTGACCTTGACAGTGCCGATGATAATGTTGTTTCCAATGAGAATTGATTTTTTAAACTTCGCGTAATATGCACACTACTTGTACCTGTATACAGAGTGCATTTCTAGGCATTTCGAGATATTTACAGTTGTTTGAATAGACCATGTGCCATGACTATGGTTTAAGTTGTGGAGCCAGGGTAAACCAGATGTTCGGTTTTGAAAAACGCAAGTTAAGCCAAATCACAATGCATTTCGCTTACCACCGGTAAGCAGAGGTAAAGTGACCATGCTTACCGGTGGCAAGCGAAATGCATTGTGATTTGGCCTAACTTGCATTTTTCAAAACCGAGCATCTGGTTTACCGTGGCTCCACAACTTAAACCACCAGTTGGCTAGTTCCTACTGCATGTGTATGCAATAATGTGCATTTACGGGCTCAAAAAACATCAGGAGGATTATGTAATTCAAATATAATGCTATTTACGCATACATGAAGCAGTAAGTTCTTTGAGCTAGTGGAACTGGGCACGAATTTCAAGGGTTGGGCACGAAAATTCGGAAAATTTTAAATCCGATCACTGAAGATGAATCTAGGGTAAATCCGAATAATGGATGAGACGATATCATATTGCTTTGCACAAAGCACAACGATCACCACATTGATCAGCAAATGCATAATCTGGCTTTTCAACCAATAACTCATTTTCGTTTATATCATTTCGAGTAATAATTCCGCCGACCATGTTGCATTGCTTCCTCATGAACAGAGATAGATAGGTGAGATAAATTTGTGAACAAGCAGGGGAGCAAAGTATGTGATTTTTGCCATTCTACCTTCTTTCGATTTGACCACTGTCCGCTCAATTTTCTAGAAAGTGCAGGAAATTGAAATTGTCTACTATTCATGATTTAATTGATGTTGGAAAGAGACAGTAGACGCATAGATGATCACATGTATTCTGTTTTTTAAACAAGGCAATTAATTTTAACCAACTCCCGCTGGTTATCTTTAGGCATGGAAATTATGAGCTACAGCATCAAATTTGAAAGACAAAGGGGTTGTTGTAAGAGGATGTGTTCTGAAAGCTGAAGCACTGATATACACAATGTTTGATGTAAGGGATATCAAACGTTTCTCCGACATCAGTAATCTGCTAGTTAACCCATTAATGCCGAGTGGAAACTTTAGTTGCCATATCGACCCGCGTCTTTTGGGACAAAGTTCCAGGGCTCCCAAGTAAGCGACCTAATTCAAGAGGAGATCAACGCTGCTCTAGTGGCACCACTCCCGACGTCGGAAGATGCATAGAACGCCCGCAAATTGCATTTGAAGAAAAGAAAAATTCAAACGTTAGTTTTGAATGATACGCCCGTCATTAACAGGTTAAAGCACACGTTTTCAGAAAATACGAAAGATGTTAACTTTTTATGGATTGTGGTGCGTTTTTTAACTTTTCTTTTTGTCTGTACGGCATAATAGAATATCAACAAATTTAGAAAACACGACTCTGGAAATGAAACTGTCGCATTTAACAGAAATATTGCTGTAACAATGCTGATCGTTTGCCTGAATTGTGCATTTGTCATTCCAGCAGTGTGGAGCATCAAGTTCGTGTCAACATGACTGCACTCGGCTCACACCTCCGCTCTCTTCGGGATGCGAATCCTGCGGCTACGTACTTCAACGTCAACGTTTTGCGATACGAACTTGTCCAGAACTGTTCTCAGCCCCCTCTTCTACTCGGTGTTCATTGGCGTCGTGAGGCTAATAATCTCGCATTCCGAATCGACTACAAAACCCATTGGCCATTGAGCCAAGCCGATGCGTCGTCTCCTGCACCCTCAGTGCGTTTGATGCTGCCAGTGACAGGTGCTGGAGTGACAGAGATGCATACGAGGCCGATGGGTGCTTGGTCAGCGGAGAAAATGATGGCCACGTGGCAATTATCAGCTGCTCAACTTGCTTCTGCATCTTCCTCATCTACTGGTTCAGACAGTAATAACATTCGAGCTCGATTTAGCCTCAATAATTTAGAGGCTAGTAAAAATGTCCGTCCGGGGACTTTGACAGCTCAATTTTTATGTGAAGGCGTAAGTTTGAGTGGCTTAGATATGTCTCTAGTTGGACCGGGTTATCGCATTTCTCTGAACAAGCGCCGCCTCATCTCTGGAAAGATGTATGCATGTGAACTGGGAGAGGAAGAACAGCAATCAAGTTTTCTTCCGCCAACATTATGAGTAGGATACAGAAGTTGCCTGTTTCATTTAGTCAGACATCTTATTTCCGGACGACGATCACCTACCGATACATAAATAATCAGGGAAGTCGTTTAAGGGAAAATTAATCAAGAGATTTCTCCCTTTGTAGGAAGTTTGTTTTCAATCTAAATCAATATCATTATTTATTTGTTATTTCGTTCCATATTTGATAATCTTCAAATATTTCTCGTATTCTTTTCTTCAAAGTGATTGTGTCAATTACCACCTTTCTTTAAAAAGGTATGGTAAGCATACTTGATCATTTGTTCATTTCATACTTCCATGAACTATTCTAGTGCTGAAATAGAAAAAGTTGCGATACTTCAAAGGGAAATTGTTCAAAATAGATGCATTCGAAAGGCAGATTCATAACTGCGATAAACAATTAAAAATTAAATGTTCGAATTGATGTCAGTTAATCGATTTGACAAACAAGTAATATCAATAATATCAATAACTTATTTTTCTACTAGGCTAAGCATATGCAGTGTGATAATTGCTATGCTTACTCATTTGTCTTATTATATTCGAACAACGGAAACATGAGCTGCAGATAGGTATTAATTTCATGCTCGTTTGCATGCGTGCAATCCGTCAATTCGCAACATCGATCGTATTTTTTTACCTTCAGATTTGGAGGACTGATTTAGTCCTAGATCTTTTCAGTTACATATTCGATAATTCTCAAAAATTTGTCTTATAATTTGGCATGTGCTAATAGTGAATTCAATATTATTCCTTGGAAAAAACTGAAACTGAATATGGATAGATGTTATCAATGTATGTCATTTGTTCAGATTATGGATATCGCTCTTAGTTGCTATTTGGGATGCATTTATAACGCATTTATTGAATATTTAAATAGAGCCCTATTATATTCATTGATGCGTTAGTTCAAAAGTGTCATAAATCAATAGTTCTAAATAAAAGATAACGGAACATTTTCTCGACGTAGAAATGGTTCATGGTCAAATTTTTTGTATAACAAGTATGCTTTCCATTTAGATCTGATCTATCTCCAATAGATCTGACATGGCTGATTATTCTTAAGAATGACTGATGATTAGTGGTTTAATCTGTTAATTGGTTCACTAGGGCACCGGTGTTGAAAAGCGTGAATCATGTGCCTTCATAGTCCGGAAATGGATGAATCGGTGCATCAACATTAACGAAAATGTTGAATGATCTGTAGTGCATCTATGCCATGTAAGAAAATAGCAATCACTATCAAAGAAGCGTCATCCAAGGCACACTTTAATCCAAAATCTCTTGTCATGACGTCTGTATATATCATGCATGTCAATCCTGAATCATTCCTACCTTGATAAATTGAATTGTATATTGTTTATAGCTATTAATATAACAATACAAGTGCAAAAACGATGTCTAAAATCACAATTTTACATAATGTTTGAACTGTATTTAGTTGCGCTGCGATTGAGTGCAACTTATCTTCGTACATGCCGTTCTTAGACGAATTCGTGTCTGCATAATGAATCCATGATCATCGAAATCGTTTGTAATGGCCTGCATTGAAAGTGGTTAAATGCAACATTTGCCGAATTTGTTTACTCCTGTTTCCATTCCATGATAAAAAGTGTTGAAAATGCATATTGCAAACGATTTAATGTGATGGATAAAAATTGTACTTCAATGGCATATGAATGCCTAATCCCTTACGCCAGATATAATGTTTCGTTTGATCAATGTTCGATTACTTTTTGATTGGAGTACAATTTGTACTCTCTCGTTGAAGATTTTCCTACTTCAGATTTGTCGAAGGCAGTTGTTGAAGGTCTGATATATTTTAATGAATTTTTACATTGACTGTTAGAGTTCCATTTTGTTAGCAGTGACAATTCTTCTCTCTCACACACACACTGTAGATAGTGGCTAAATCGAGAATAATATTTATTATATTGACATTTATGATAATTTCATGAATTCTGATTGTGTGTTGCGTTGTAAGTATGTGTATAATATTCACGAATAGATGTCTGTATGGATAATGTGTTTTTGTTATGATCCGCTTGACATGTTAACATTAGTCATGTCATGTCAAACCAAGACTGAAAATAATCGAAAATCTGCACAAGTTTATAATGAGTCGAGTGTTCTCTTGTTAAAGCATTATCGAAGGGCCGAATTAAATGTCTCAATTCATTATAGTATTTCTCTAGACTCAGGGATTACAATTGTCAGAAGATTCTGCTCCGTAAATCTGCCAAAAAAGGCCAGTTTTTTTAAATAAAAATCTAAAAAATATCAAATTTTTGTAGTTGCTAAGATACTCTTATACATTCATCTGATAAAATCAATGCCAATTATTTGTCAAGAACACCAAGTTGTCTGCTAAATCGAAGGCATTTTGATATTAAGCAGGTTGATCTTATAAAATTGCTTGCTGAAAAGTTTCGTCGAATCGTCATCGGTTACAATCAAGATAATTGCTCTAAATTAAACATGTGTAGTGCCATACCAGTAGGCCTACTCCACCTAGCTGGCGCATTTGTCATAAGAAAATCAAAATCTTCATTCCACGGCAAAAAATCTCGCGGAATGACGCATCATTTTGTGACACCACAAGTAGCCTTTTCATGCAGGCTTGATTTGAGATTGAAAATCGCTGGCGTCATGCACTCAAATCACAGCACGTGTGCATGCAATATCCCGTGCGCTCGACATTTTCTAGCTCAATTTCAAGCTAACTAAAGGTTATTCCAAATTCGAATGCTCGTTACCACAAATGCGGTTCAACTGACTGAAATGGGGAAGAAAATGGATGTAAATAAAGACAAAAGATGATCGAAAAAGGCCCACGTGATGATGAAGGGATGTAGGCAAATGACGAATAATTGGCAATGCGTGGTTGAAAAGGAGTCTCTGGGGCAAATTGTCTTTATAAAGAGCAGACTTTCAAAATTGACATTCCACGACATCGAGGTTTTCTGCCAAAATGACATATGTTATGGGGATCGTTACAACGAAATCATTTTGCTTGAACAAGTATCGGTAAGCCCCTATGCTGTCCATGAAAATATTTGCGAACAATTTATAAAAGTATTAGAAGACATCATTCGTGTCAAAATAGGCAAAATGAGAAAAATCGTCATTGAACGCGATGATAAAAATGTATTTGGTGGTGATCGATGAGTGAAGCCACAGGGGAGAGGGGAGGAAGCTGAAGAGATATTTGCAGATACGCAAACAGATATGATCATATTAATAGCTCAAGCTTATTAAGATTCGATCGGCTCTCAGGATTCCCTGCAACATCATAATTTCGATCGGTCTTCACCAGTGTTTAGCTATATATACGAGTATATAGTCTTTCCTGAGATAAAGTATACCAGATTATTGCATAGTTGTAGACTCGTATTTCAGAATCCCTTCTATATCAAAAATCTGTTCCCAGGGAAAATCTTGGTAGAGAGGGATTTTATCGCGGACATTTATGGTCCTAATAATCTGGCATACTCTATAACGGATAGATAGCTATACGATTCTCTGACATAGCTCGTGAAATTATTTGATACATCCCTCGGGCAAGCCCTCGGGATCCATCAGATAATTTCCCTCTCTATATCCCAGAGAATCGCATAGCCATCCTCTATCCATACGTAGGCTATTTTATTTTATTACCGAGATGCCTAAAAAATTTTTGAAGTCACAAGCTTGTATTAACCCTATTTCTACTGAGGATTTATGAGTTGAAGCAGGGACTACTTTCCCTGGTTGAAGTCACTTTGACCACACATTTGGGGCAAGAACAATTTGATGGCTTTGATCTGATTGACATAGAACAGGGAGCAGCTAGCAACTCATCACTTTGTATATACCGTTTAGATTAAATGAACTTGAATGAGACACAACATCACATGTGAGATATAGAAATTTTTACAATTTTGGTGAAAATTTAGATTTCACTGATCGTGACATCAAAACAGATTTAAGGAGCATTTTACAAATCCTACTGTCATGTCAACCTGTGTGTAGAGGTTTGTTAAATTAGCAATCCGATGGGTTACCATCACTTGCAAAGAGGGTAAAAAACAAAAACACAAGTAGTGTTAAATATATTTGATCACTTGAATACATAGCCTTATCAATAAGAGCACATTGAGCGTGATCACATCAAAAGCGATAATTTTCCACTAGAGCAAAATAAATTAACCACTGACAATGATCACAATTCACCTAGAAGATGTAAATGGGTCCACATTACTAATTCAGATTTGAGTGAATCATAAAATAATTCCACCGATGTAAATGGAATTGAAGAGTTGAAATTTCACCAAAGCACAAAAAGATGTCGACGTTTTTTAGTCCGGTCTGTTAAGTCACAATTTCACGCTTACGTTTACCAGACCGGAAATGTCTGTGAATTTTTGCACGATGAAAGATAATGCCATTTTAAAAGTTTTGAGTCGTGGGGTCCAAGAAAAATCCGTGGAGGAGAAGAGTCCTCACGTCTCAAAGTTGGAACTACATCACGATTTTTGGTCGATTTCATTGGCTGAATTTTATTTGTTTGCATTCAATTAATTTTGTTTGAACTCATTTTCATTGTTCTCACCTTGGTGATTACAATAGACAACTTTTAATATTTTCCAAGCTAAAGTCCAAAAATTAATATCAGGTCAATTGCTGCCTATATTCTGTTGCATACTTCACATTCCAAAAACACTGATGCATCACACAAGTGTAAATTACATTTACAAGGAAATGTAGAAAAAAGTGACAGCTACATCATCGCTGCAAATTCACAACAACGTAGAAAATAACTACCTGCTGTCCCAACAAAAATGTAGGCAACATTTAAGTGTCTAGGAAGATGCACAAGTATTTGCACGCGGACCATGCAGCAGACAGTCTGCAGTTAAACTTTTGGCTGTGTCAATTCATGAGTCGTTGTGAAATTTTTTAATGTGTAAATAAATGGGCAGTGGCTATTTCATCGGCTGAGGTGGTACGATTTTGGTCTCACGACTATTGCACCTACTCAGCAGGTACAATTATCTTCCAGTCTGCCACCACGCTTCAGATTTTTGAACCATTGGGGACTCACAATTTCTCAACATGACAGAAATTATTCATCAGAATGTATCTTCACTCGCTACTTTTCTTGTCTTGAATCATCTTCTAGGCTTTTGTTTTAGAAATTCAGTGATTTCTTGAGCTAAATAAACTTATTTCCCAGGTAAAAGACAATTTCGTCTGATATCGGCAATTTTTTAATCATGTCAGACTTTTAAGCTAATGTCTGAATAAAGTTTGGTGACTGAGAAATCATCAGCTCGAGCAGAGCAGAAAATGTTGAAGCTAGACACCACAGCAATTCCAAAAATTAGTCTACTATGTCGTTTCAACACCCGTAGCAAGACGAATTGCATCTCAGATGCATTGAGCGGGATGCATTATTTTGGGCATGCATTGGAGGGGGGGATGCATCCCTCCTCCAATGCATGCCCAAAATAATGTATCCTGATGCATTCCAGGATTCATCCCTAGATGCATTCTAGGATGCATCTACATGCCAGATACAGGACCATAATAATGCATCCGGATGCAGTAATCGGGATAATAAGTTTAATTATAATTCAACTTTACCTACTTAGCCGGCCTACCAAATGCCGAAAATCAAAATATCGATCACTTCAATCAGCAAGACTATATTGATAGGAAATGTTGCAGATTTTGTTACAATGTTGCCATATATTTTTCGTGAAGAGTTCGCATCTTATCACAATCTTGCTCACGCTTGTCAACCCAGTCGGAAATTTCACGGAACCCATTGCTGAAATAAAGAAATTGAACATAACATTAAAATACCCACAGTACGCACCGGAAAATGTATTCGGATATTGCAGGCCTGAATTTTCTACATAATAGTTCTGATGGCATTATATTTATGGCTTAAACGGAAATAATACAGTATGGCATCCAACAAAGCAGTTAATTTTTCGAGGCAGGAATTGACAGTGTTCGAGGACAGTGTTTTAATTCAAACCTTTATGAATTAATTACAATATTAATTTCAAATATTATAAATTAAAATAACTAATTAAATAATGAATATTAATAAATATTAAATAATTAAATATTAATAAATAATACTTAATTAAATTAATTAATAATATTTAATTATTAATTAAAATATAATTTCATTGAGATTTATTCAAAGTTAATGCAGTAGGCTAATATAAGATTATTTCAAGCTCTTGTAACATATCTTTTTGCAAGTACAAAATAGATTCATGACTCTAAACCAATTCTTGAATTTCTATACAATTTGTCAAGCAGGCTATAGTGAAAAATTGAAATCAAGAGGAATAAACTCATTCGTATACCGATCGAGAGAAAATTCAAACCTGTTTCCTTGAAAACTTGTCGAGGATCTCATCAAAATCTGAATTTATGTCCAGGTATTTTAAAACAAACATGCACACATTCCCCAAGTCAGTTTAAGCCTAACCTAAACCTATCCTACGATCAATATTTGGTAGGTTTGGTGAAGCGATTATTGTATCATTTAGTTTTCAGTCCAGTGTGATGGCTTCAGAATCGACGTAGAACAATCAGGGGTCTAATAAAAATGATTTTCTCATGAATGCATTTGGAAAATGTATTTAATTAATTTTACAAGTGCGCATTAATTTTTGCCATGAAATCTTTAAGAATGAAATTTTATGGCTTTTTTATCAATATTTAATAAGCCTTTTATCATTTGTAGTTTAATTACACATGGAAAACACTTTGCTTCAATTTATTCGTAAGACTGAGGTTATAAAATCGCAAAAGAATAAACCCAGAATTCCTCAAAACAATAATTAGGAATCCAAGCAAGCATTTTGTAAAATCATAAGATGTAGGCCTATGTGTCAACCAGCTTTTTGTTCAGTACTGCTGACAGAAGGAAGGATTCACAGGGGAAATAATTCAACATTTATTTTTATAGAAATAAATACAAAATGATATTCTTACACAAATTAGCACATTGAAATTATCATTTTATCATTGCCGATCTTTGGAGAACAGTATTCGAATTGTAGAAGAAGTCCTATGAATTACAATTCCAGCATACGTGCACTGCACATTCTAAAAATCTCTTTCATTAGAAGCGAATACAAAGCGGTAAAGAAAATCGCCGCTCGAAACGCTCTCCATTATTTATTATTAATTTTTGCTTTTTTTGAAGATTACCCTTTCTCACTAGTCGTGCATCAAGATCCTCCTACTCCGTAATGGGATTCAAACGTAAACTTTAATCGTTTTGTTTGATGCTCGATTTCGTCAAACACTATGGGAATTTTGAATTTGAAGTATTCAGATTTGCTCTTGTTTTCATATTTTATTTACTTCGCTGTCTTTTCAAGATTTCTGAAGGATTCAGTTGGATTTGCGATTAAACTCTTGAATAGATCTTTGTTGTTTTATGAGCAACGATTTTCAATTATATTCCATGAAGAAAATGAAATAAGGAACTAGACTTGTTATAAATGGACCAATTGGTGTCTAACTAATCATGAAATTTAATCTATCTCTCAAGAGGATCGGTCTGTGTCCCATCATATCTAACCTAATCCGCAAACAATTATGACAAGCGTAATCTGCATGCGACGGAAGATGCTATCAATCACCTATTTCACTACAGATGGGAAAGGAGATAACTTCACGTTGTTACCTAACTTAATATAGAAAATAAGCTAACCAAGAATTTATCAAAGTGTAGATCGTGCTAACAATTAAAGTACAGAAAAAGAAGGAAAGTGATGGGTAATAAATTCTGAAAGATTAACTGCTGAAATTGATTAGTGAAGTACGAACTGTAATGGAATATTGAAATTGTAACAAAAGAAAAAAAAATTAATAATAATAATGAAAAAATTGAATGAATGAATAAATTAATTAATTAAGAAAAAGGAAGGAAATAAGCAGCACAAATGAAAATTACTATACTCACTGACATAAATAATGAAACCAACTATCATTGACTTGAATGGAAGTTTGTTTCATTTTTTTCTATGGTTTGAGATGATATCTCGCTTTCTATGTAGCACCATTGAACTCCATATGATAAGAGAAATGATATAGGACCATCAAATTTCAAAATTTGATATTTATCACAGTAACAGCTAGAAGTTAAACAGAATCACCACCTACTGCTGACCAGATTTGACTTATGAAATGGCGCACGGTAACTTTACCAGAAAAATGGCAATTGGGATGATGCGTTGTGGGCAAAGTTCTACAACTGTTGCGAAAGAATTGAAAATTTCAAGGGTCGTTGTATGGAGGTGGTGGTGTCGTTGGAAAGCAGAAGGAAATGTGGAAAAGATGAACGGATCAGGAAGACCAAGGATATCATCCAAGCGGACAGTACATGCACGCTTAGTTTTAGCTGCTAAAAGAAACAGATTTGTGTCCGTCTCGAAGCTAATTGTGTACTGGAAGGTTGCTGGGAACGTTGCCTGTAGCGTTCGAACTGCATATCGAAGATTGCGAGAAGCTGGTATACAGTCTCGACGACCCGCTGTGAGAATTCCGCTGAGCCTGGAACATCGAAGGAGACGAGTGACGTGGTGTCAAGGTCATCAGTCGTGGAGTGACAGTCAGTGGGAACGTGTGCTCTGGACTGATGAATCGAGGTTTACTCTCGATTTCAACGATGGTCGGATCCGTGTTCATCGCTTGCCAAGTGAACGATTTGCTCCATGTTGCGTCAAAGAACACGACCGGTACGGCGGCGGTAGTGTCATGGAGTTGATCGCCAAAAACAGAAGCGTGTTTATAATTGTCATCGTTGTTGAAAACAGGTTGGATCGCTTCTTGAAGACTTTAATGGCTCAATAAAAACAAAAGTTAGTTATGTACAATAAAATCCGCCAGTACTTCGTGCCACTGACACTTCTATGGGCCCATAGAAGTGTCAGTGGCACGAAGTACTGGCGGGTTTTATTGTACATAACTAACTTTTGTTTTTATTGAGCCATTAAAGTCTTCAAGAAGCGATCCAACCTGTTTTCAACAACGATGACAGGTAGTGTCATGGTTTGGGCCGGTATCGGTAAAACACCAGCAATCGTAGTGAAAGGAACATTGACAGGACAGCGATATGCCAACGAGATCGTGACACTGTCGTGGTTCCAGCAGTGACATCGAATCAATTGATTTTTCAGGATGACAACGCATGGCCCCATCGCGCTTCAGTGGTCTCTAACAGGATAGCAAGCAGTGGAATCCCAACCTTGGAATGGCCCTCACGTTCTCCCGACCTCTCCCCCATCGAGCACTGCTGGGATGAACTTGGTCGCAGAGTGAGGGAGAGGTACAACCATCCACCAGTGTCTTTGAAGATGTTGGCCGACAGACTGATCGAGCAGTGGAACCTCTTAGACCTGGCATTCATCCAGCGACTGTGCTCATCCATGCCCTCACGCATCGATGCCTGTTTGGATGATCGCGGTGGTCACACCCGTTTCTAACTTAAGTTGATAAAATCATGAGTATCAAATTAAATGCTTTTGAGTAAAGCATTCGAGTTCTCCTTTTACAAACAACAAACAAACGTACAGTACAACCAAGTTTAAGTCATAAGTATTCATATCAGGACTTGTTTCATTCTTTTTGTCACTGAGTATATTTTGTATTCGCTTCTAAAAAGAGATTTTTTGGAATAGGCATTGAAAGGGGATTCAGAAAAACAGCATCAGTTTTATTTCCAAGGTCATCCCTTGGCTGAGGTGAAGGTGAAAAACCGCAAATTTTTAACACATTTCCGTTTGATCACTGTTTGAAATGGAATATGACAACAAAAATTAATTAACCATACACCAATCGAAAGATCTGGTCAAGGTGGTTAATAAAACGATGATTATTGATCGCTCTGAGATTACATCATTGTGTTAGATGAGGTCAAAGGTCAAACAACTCAAACTTTTCGTTCAACTCAAATAGGGCCTATCACTAAAATAGCACATTTTAGTGTTCAGTTTCTGCAGATGAAGAAAAAACCCTGAAGTTGAAGACAATGAGGCTAAAAGCAACATGATTCTGAAAAATGTCAATAATTGCTGATCAGATACAAAACTTACAAAAATAAACATGCATATATAATAAGCAGACAATGAATTCAGAGAATAAGCCGATAATTTCATATTCAAAGATTTTGTATTTGTGAATATCTCAATACTAATAGGAAGAATCCTTATGTAATCTCAACTTATTTTATCAAGAATTGATGCTACATGCATTAGAAGTAAATATATAGCGAAATCATATTTTTGCATTAAAACATGTTTTTCAAGTTCTACGTGCACATGAATGATTTTGTTGACACATTTTCGCTTTCGTTTGAAGAAGTTTCCTGCATGAATTAATGAACAGATGCTTCGAGATATGAGCAGACATTGATTTGAAATAAAATTAAAATAGTGTTTTAAATGTAATTCTTTGAGATTTATTCTTTTGATGGAATAGTGGAAGTCTGTGTGCTTGTAATTTAATTGGTAAAAGTTCATTTACTCCGAGCCTGATCTCAGAAAAATAACATAACAAAATAACCTGATCATATTAGAATTAAACGAATAATTAATTCTTGTCGACGATGGCGAGAGAAGAACCTCGCGTGGACACAAATTCATTGTATGCACCAATCTAAGGTTTCTTCCTTTTATTTATTTTAGTTGTAATTATAATTTTGATTAATAATTTAATTGATTATTTAATGTTCCAAAGTCTTTCCCTATGTTCAATGTGATTGAAAGATTAGTTATTTAATGATATTAATCTAGGTCACAAGAGTTTCGTCGCAATGATGGACGCCGCATGCAATGAAAACTTACCTTTGAGGAGATGAATCCATGCAGCCATCTTCGGATTACTGCCATGTACCGTTTCTTCTTGAACGAGCGCCAACAGGTCGTTGATGAATTTATTCAGAGATTATAGGTAACATATTCAATCCTGAGATTCATTTTAACAGAAATTCCTGTGTTTGGATGAGATTGAAGCTGCAAAAAGTGGACAGATTGCAGTATACATGTGCATTGTGCACGTGCGTCATAAGACAATGTGTTTTTTAAGTTAAATTGGGGTCCATTGTAACTTTTGGTTTAAGGCAAATGTGGGCCTTATATGCTATACGTAGTAGTGAAGATTACTGATCACTCAAACCTTGATGAAATTAGCTTTTTGCAAATTAGCAGCGCCCTCAAATAGATTAGAAATCTAGAATAATCACATTAGATATTCTAATTGAACAGACCATCTGTATATAGAAAATCGCAATCACAAAAGCAAAATTATAAACAAACTTTTTGGTTGGAGAGTATGGGATAGATGCAGAAATGAATTCGTCTTAAAAAATTCTTTCACTGTTATAGTATAGACATTTTGAAACTCGAATTATTCGGAGATCATGCCACTCTCGGAAATTAATCGAAGTGTCCTACAGACATTCTTCTGAATCGATTAGAAATGTTGGATCCACTGGAACTACTATACTTATCACGACTTAATACTTGTACTTATCATATCCGGAGTTTCGGAATTCTTGAAGTGACTGCGATATATAATGAATCTAAGTAAAACCAGAGGTACTGCGACTTTTTACGAACTTACCTTAAGACTCTGTTGAATAAATGAAGCACTGTGCATTGAGCAAATAAACATATCCACGACGCCATGTGCAACAGGTAGTCAAACGAACAGCGACGGAAGGAAATAAGATGTCTTCTAGCTCGGGATGTTTGAAAATTCAACAGTGCTTGGCATTGGTCGTTGGCTTACGCTATTGATTGCAGATCTGTCACATTCAACAATGCACGGTGAGCGGGGATGCATGACTGCATCTACAGAGACTCGGATGCATTCCATAAGCATTCGATTCTTCCACAACTCTCAGTGCAGCTGCAGTTGAGGCTCATGGTTGAAGGGCAACTGCATCGGATGCACATTGGAATGCTTTAGGATGCATCAAGATGCATCCTGGCATGCATCTAAGTGCAGTCAGATGCATCCTGATGTATCCAGATACATCCAACTGCATTTAATTTTGCTACGGGCAGGTACATTATCGTGCATAAACTGTTCACATTCTACTAGAGAGCGAGTTGGTATTTTATGGCTCAATAACGACTAAATAAGGTAGCCGTTGATTACCGTTAAATAGGCCTACACGTCCACAGAAATGCAATCATTGAAAGAGCGTATGCATTTCAAAGTCATAGATAGGTATGTTTCCCAGATGAATTGACTTTGTTTGAAGTTATTTGGTGATAAATAACCTCACTGTACCAATTCTACAGGGATATTGATTGATTAGTTCCTGGCTAGTTTGAAATTGTGCATGAAGAGCATGCGGCGGCACCAAGACAGTTCCTCATGACAAACTCATTCCTGACTGCCTACAGGTAAAATTTTTGAGATCATGAATGTCCACTCCAGCTGAAAGTAAGTGTAGTTCAAGAAATGCGACCAACACAGCTAAATACATCAAAAGCAACATACAAAATTGCTATAAACTTGTCTCATAGGGTAATGGCATGTTCTGTTTTAATACATATATTGTGACATTTTTTACCGATAGTAGGAGTGCCAAAATAGCGTTTAAAGAAGCGTCTGTTGTTATCAAGATTGTTGTTGATATTGTTCATTATCAAGATATCAACATTATCAAGATATTGTTGTTATCAAGATAGACGAGGTATGTTAAAATCTGCAACGACGTGGGCTATCGGCACGAAGTTAACTGACGCAGATTACAAAGTCTCATCATCTTTCTAATGCCCATAAAACCATAGAAACTGTGCCTTGTCTTTCAAATGTCCGTGAGATCGCGATATGGAAATTGAAGCAGAAATGAAACTCTTGCAGAATCCGGCTAAATCCAGAAACGACCTTAAAAAACGCGTCGTGTGGCGTGCGTGATGATGGCATCCAGCGCAAAAGGTGGAAGAGAAAACCCATCCGACACGATCATCCTTCCAATAAGCTGCAGATTCCTATGCCTGATCATGATCCTATCGTCGTCGCCATGATATATTTCTATTATATTTCAATTAAGCAATTGAAACACATCCATGTAATAGTAGAAGTATTTTGAAGTCAGAATAACTAAGAAATACCTAGAACACTTGAGTCTTAGAATTATGGAATTGTTTGTCCTCAAGCAAAATCCTCAAGCATCATTTCGCAACCTGTCTAAGAGTAAATTGATGACTTAAAAGAAACATCATCCTGAAAGATTCAAAAGTGCAATTTGAGGTCAAGACATAACAAAGAGGGTGGATAAAAGCAGTTTGGGTTGATCAAGAGCTGTTGTAATCATGATGAGGCACTGAAGGTGATGGGAGATTGGAATGCTGAATTTGCGAAAGGGGAAAGAAAACTTTTGATTGGCGATCGCCAGATCGCTTTCTACAATCTCGTGGCACTGCAGAGATGCATGGTGACAGTTGAAAGTGGTCTTCATGCAAAATTGGTCGAAGAATTTTCCAACGGAAAGACACAAAGCAAAATTTTAACCACAGAAGCAATTTCAGCAGCACACCTAGGTTCCTGTTCAAATTTTAGCCGAAAGCTCAATAACTTCTGACAGTTTATTTAGGCATACATCCACAAGCTACCAAAGACCATTGAATTTCCGGTTGAAATTAACAGAAACACGGGATTTAGATGCTACTGAAATCGTTTCTGCTATTAAAATTTTACTTTGTGGCTTTCCTTTAGGCAGTTTAAAGAAAGACCACTTTGGAGACCATTTTGCACGAAGACCATTTTGACATGGAACCTCAGTGGTCATTCGAAAAATCAATCCAATAAACGCATGAGTGGATCAGTAAAATGAGCCAAATTTGGCAATTACAGAATTTTACGGTGACATTGCGAGATACCCTTCCGGCGAACTTTGCATCACCCATCAGAAACATTCTAATGTTAATATAAGTTATATAAGTTATGATAGAAGATAGCCTGAAGACATTCCATGTCACTGCTTGCGACGGCATACTTCTCATTTAATCAGAGAAATACGGAGCAATTCGGCAGCCCTCAATAGACAGAAAAAGTTCGTGGTGGACATGGGGTACAGATTATCCTGGGAAGGTCCTATTTTAAATTCTTGTCCTGTAAGCTGTACGAGCGTCAAGCTCGTGCATGCGGGAGGACCATTCACTTCCACACAGAGATCCCAGGTAAACTGGTTACAAATGAGCATGACAACCAATGAGTTTTGAACAAGAAAGATTATCAGCCATATCACCAAGATTATTCTCAAGTCTTATGCAACACATTCGATGAGCGGTCAATGTATCTGAACAACTGCATCCTTTATGACAATAGCAAAAGTAATTTGCGCGTTTGCCACTATTGTGCGTAATTTTTGCTAAAGCGTCCTACAATGAGAGCTTACTATTATAAAAAGTGCCCTTCCATTCATTTGATAGCAATGTTGAATTCAGCCACTATGCATGTATGCATGTAAAGTCGTTTCTGGATTTAGCCGGATTCTTCAAGAGTTTCATTTCTGCTTCAATTTCCATATCGCGATCTCACGGACATTTGAAAGACAAGGCACAGTTTCTATGGTTTTATGGGCATTAGAAAGATGATGAGACTTTGTAATCTGCGTCAGTTAACTTCGTGCCGATAGCCCACGTCGTTGCAGATTTTAACATACCTCGTCTATCTTGATAACAACAGACGCTTCTTTAAACGCTATTTTGGCACTCCTACTATCGGTAAAAAATGTCACAATATATGTATTAAAACAGAACATGCCATTACCCTATGAGACAAGTTTATAGCAATTTTGTATGTTGCTTTTGATGTATTTAGCTGTGTTGGTCGCATTTCTTGAACTACACTTACTTTCAGCTGGAGTGGACATTCATGATCTCAAAAATTTTACCTGTAGGCAGTCAGGAATGAGTTTGTCATGAGGAACTGTCTTGGTGCCGCCGCATGCTCTTCATGCACAATTTCAAACTAGCCAGGAACTAATCAATCAATATCCCTGTAGAATTGGTACAGTGAGGTTATTTATCACCAAATAACTTCAAACAAAGTCAATTCATCTGGGAAACATATCTATCTATGACTTTGAAATGCATACGCTCTTTCAATGATTGCATTTCTGTGGACGTGTAGGCCTATTTAACGGTAATCAACGGCTACCTTATTTAGTCGTTATTGAGCTATAAAATACCAACTCGCTCTATAGTAGAATGTGAACAGTTTATGCACGATAATGTACCTGTTGAAACGACATAATAGACTAATTTTTGGAATGCTGTGGTGTCTGGCTTCAACATTTTCTGCTCTGCTCGAGCTGATGATTTCTCAGTCACCAAACTTTATTCAGACATTAGCTTAAAAGTCTGACATGATTAAAAAATTGCCGATATCAGACGAAATTGTCTTTTACCTGGGAAATAAGTTTATTTAGCTCAAGAAATCACTGAATTTCTAAAACAAAAGCCTAGAAGATGATTCAAGACAAGAAAAGTAGCGAGTGAAGATACATTCTGATGAATAATTTCTGTCATGTTGAGAAATTGTGAGTCCCCAATGGTTCAAAAATCTGAAGCGTGGTGGCAGACTGGAAGATAATTGTACCTGCTGAGTAGGTGCAATAGTCGTGAGACCAAAATCGTACCACCTCAGCCGATGAAATAGCCACTGCCCATTTATTTACACATTAAAAAATTTCACAACGACTCATGAATTGACACAGCCAAAAGTTTAACTGCAGACTGTCTGCTGCATGGTCCGCGTGCAAATACTTGTGCATCTTCCTAGACACTTAAATGTTGCCTACATTTTTGTTGGGACAGCAGGTAGTTATTTTCTACGTTGTTGTGAATTTGCAGCGATGATGTAGCTGTCACTTTTTTCTACATTTCCTTGTAAATGTAATTTACACTTGTGTGATGCATCAGTGTTTTTGGAATGTGAAGTATGCAACAGAATATAGGCAGCAATTGACCTGATATTAATTTTTGGACTTTAGCTTGGAAAATATTAAAAGTTGTCTATTGTAATCACCAAGGTGAGAACAATGAAAATGAGTTCAAACAAAATTAATTGAATGCAAACAAATAAAATTCAGCCAATGAAATCGACCAAAAATCGTGATGTAGTTCCAACTTTGAGACGTGAGGACTCTTCTCCTCCACGGATTTTTCTTGGACCCCACGACTCAAAACTTTTAAAATGGCATTATCTTTCATCGTGCAAAAATTCACAGACATTTCCGGTCTGGTAAACGTAAGCGTGAAATTGTGACTTAACAGACCGGTATAATGCAGCTGATTAATTTCCTTTGATAATCAGCTTATTTTCCGCTTAAATCAGATGCGTGTTAACAAATGTTCATTCCTTTTGATATCTAACATGTTTCATGATACTTATAACGGGGCGTCATCTCGGTAGTATTTAAATGCAGGAATAATTTGAATATAATTGGCTTTTTAAAAGCTATTCAAATTATTTTTTGAGCCACAGGAACGTAATCTCCTCAAAAAACGGAGTCTCTTCACACCAAAGATATTTAACACTACTTGTTTATATGGATTATATATTTTGCTTCACACAAAATGTTCACTGTATACAGATACTTGTTTGAGTCGTCACTCTACCTGATTACACTTACTATATAATTTCTATGTTTATGCATTACTATTTTTGAAACTCTTGAGCCTGAGGATCACCAGCAGATGCTGATCGAAATATCGAAAAAACTTGGTTCTCCCCATATATTTGCTTCTTCCGAACTCATCATAATTATTTTAAGCCTTAGCATTTTTACAACGATTTAACTTCTATTTTGTTTTAATTAGCCTAATCATTGCTCCATTCAAAAAAGCGAAATAGCTGGATAACCTGACAGTTTATTGCTTAGTTTTTCTGTTTTTCCCGATTATTTGGCTTGATGGAACTAAATCATGAACGATCTTTATTTCTGTTTGTCGCGTTGGTTGTCTTTATACATTTGTATAAATATATTTGATGATCAATGACAACTCTCTGCCCAACTAAGGTTACTGACTATATTAAAATCGGTTGTTATTCAGTTCGTTCACCTGAATGCGAGAAAAACAGTCGTTAGTTGCTTTGCATGGGTATTCAAATGTGATTACCAAGTTTTCCGAAAAGCAGACTTCAAATCTCCCGCACATGCTATTTGTTGTGTGTTTCACCCAATATCAATTTACCTCTGAATTGTTCTGTCATGTTTTATCTTTTAGTTCTTTTTTATGTAGCTTTAAAATCGTGTAACTTGGCAACATGTTTTCTCTTTTTCTTCTATTGATAATTTTGTGATAACGATAATCTAGTGCCATTTTATTGTTAAGAATCTCCATTTATTTTGCGACGCTTCGGACCACATTTCATTTTTATAATAATAATGAAACTACAAAAAGGTGTTTAAGTCTCAAGACTATGTACAAAATATTTGAAAACATCAAAATTTCAAGTAGCAGTTAGCATATGAACATATAAGGACCTATATCATATAATTTAAAATTAATGTGGATTCAATGATATGAAAGATACACTTCATAACATAACACGACGTTCAGATGACGCGTTGATACTTTGTCCCTTTGATTTAGTTTGTGATCTTTTTCCTTAGTTATTATCGCTGTTGCTGTTTGCAATGTGTTGACTTTGTTGGGGTTCGCGATAATTTCATTTTGTTGTTATTATTGGGTTTTGCTTGGTGAACATCGAACTACGCCTAGTGCTTTTATTGAGCTATTATTTTCATGTTGTTCGCTTCTCACAGATAACAAATTCGTTGTATGGCCACCATATTGGGCATTGTTGCAGGTGCCTCCGTTGCAAGTGTTTTGGTTACAACATTATGTGCGAATTGAGCCTCTTCATGATCTTCCTCGAAACTTGGATATTAGCTTGTAAGCTCTTCGACAATGTGTAAGTAATTTAGTTAATTCGTTCAACTTTTAATACATGAGCGAACGGAAGACAAAACAGGAATCAGCGTCAATCGGTAAGGTGTAATCAATCGTTAATTCGAATCGTTAATCAATTCGTACAGAACTTTGACAACATGGACATGTATATCGATACTACTTGTTTCGACCTTAAACCACTTCCGGCCTTGCCAGATTTAAACAAAAAAACATAGAAATTTCGTTATTCATCACAAATGTCGCCTAGCTCATCTTGCTCTGGATCGCAGGTAGGAATGTCGGGATCAATGTCAGTTAAATTCGTAGTATGTGTGAGGTATGACATTTGAGGCGGATAATCAACACGGTTTGTACTGTCAGATATTTCTGCGCATATTAAATTGTCGAAAAGCCAGCTTTGTGGAAACAGTTTGGACAGTGGTACGCTCGGGGGGTGCCCGGTGGGCTGAGCCTGCTCACTTTTTTTTGCGAACCTCATTCCGGGGGGGGGTCGGGTAGGCTGCCTAATTTTGAACGGCTCATTAATGCAGGGCTGCCACTCTTCCGGTTTAAACTGGAATTCCGGCTTTTTTTAAACTTAACTAAGTAGTATAAATATGTTCCACCAAGGAACAAATAATTTGCTTTAAGCAGCTTTCTTGAGATCGTTATGAGGCCGTTTTAGATTGTGAAGGGACCCTTTTGACATCGTGAGGGGCCCATTAAGAATGTGGGGCCCTATTAATATTGTGAGGGGCCCTCTTGAGATCGTTATGAGTCCCGTTTAGATTGTGAAGGGCCCTTTTTGATATCGTGAGGGGGTCTTTCAGATCGTGAAGGATCCCTTTTGACATCGTGAGGGGCCCTCTTGACATCGTGAGGGTTTCTTTTAGATTGTGAAAGTTGCCTTTTGACATCGTGATGGGCCCTCTTGATATTGTGTGGGGACCCTTTTAGATAATGAAGGAGCCTATTCAGCTCGTGAAAGGGCCCTTCAATTTTAAACAATCATGGAATTCAAAGCAGGTATTTTCTGAAAATCTGCGTTACCCTTGATCAGAAGATCCTTCCACAATTGCAAGTCACTGATTCCTTCGTCAATCATGAAGAAACAGGACTCAACTCAAGTGATCAAGATTCTGAAATAGGAAATAATTTTAGGTGGTAATGCTCGACGAAAACGTTGTACTACGTTCGTATGGAGTAGACTATGAATTGAGTTCTGATTGCTTTGATGCTAGAAAAAGGAAAGTATGAAAGATAAATCTACCAAAAGTTTCATGAATACAAAGAAGTGACAAATGAATATGCGATTACCTGTTGCAAAAGCGGTTAAAGTTCGGCTAAGACACCAATGAAAATTGAAATCTTGCAAGTAACTGCATAAGTGATAAGCATTTCCTTTCGTATTGATGCTATGTTTACTTATGCCATGGCGTCTGAGCTTTATTCAAGTAGCTGTTACAATCTTGTTTAAAATTTTTTTAAATATGTCATTGTTTTTTCATTTGTTTGAAATACAAGAGATGAGAGAAAGGTTTGATTTGAAGCATTGCTGGACCTACAAGCACTTTTCAGTCGGAACTGCAAACGTTTTTGGCGTCTTAGCCGTCATCATTACAATGTACCCTATTGTAAGGAATTAGCAACTCACCGCGCAAACCATCGGTATGTTGATGTGCTTGGAAATTCGGCAGCTCACCTTTGTGCTATTTGCATTCCTGTTTGCAAATATCAATTTTTGAAAACGAGCATCTAGACGATGAGATTTCAACTACATGCATTTCATCAATTGTAGATGTCTGTAGTTCGGAGGAAGATTTATCTGCATGTGAGTTTCTGACTATGCAAGCATACTGACTGCACGGCTAAAATTTAAGAAAAGTTAGCACACTACTTCTCGCAATCGCTTAAATCAAATATCTCTCTCATCTCCTGCCTTTTTTCCTTTCGTGGTCTGGGTATCATTTTAGATTAAATATCATTAATATCATGTAATGTGCGATAGTTTTTAGTCGTCAATTCATGCTGTGTGACATGGATAAATTGTTTTTGTGTAACAACTTCGCGGATGATGCTTTACTTTGAACTTTGTTTATGATATATATTTTTTCCTGTTAATATCAGCGTCACTTTCTTATACATTCTCTATTCTCTCACTGATCATTTCAAAGTTTTTGAAATGGCAATTATCGACTCAATGATGATTTTCTTTAAGTTATTTATCATTCAAAAGAAAGCAGTTGTGCACTAGTAACACTGTGACAATTTATTTTCTCCTTGCTCACCATTTGCCCGAACACAATCTAACTCTTCGGTCAGCAGCGCAAGAGGATGTTGCCACACTATCGCTCGTCAATCTGGTGAAAAACGGTGCAAATTTTGTTTTCCAGTTCATCCAAATGCGCAGGATGACTCCAATTCACCATTTCCCTTGTGTCCAATCGAAAAATAGTCACAAGGCATAAAATGTGGCAATATCGGAAGCCATTCCATAGGCTGTCATCACGGTCAATCCATGATTTAGGAAAATGATTGTTTAAATAATTTACGATCGGTCGGTAGTAGTGCGCTGGCACTCCATCCTGCATGAAGATGCACTTATCCTCAGTGACATCCGGTATCACTTTATACAGCATGGAAAGGATGTTTTTACCATTCAATGTCAGTTTCTCGAAAGAAAAATGGCTCAATTGCGCTTCATAAGGAAATACCAGCCCATGCATTTAGACTGTGTTGATCCATAGATTTTGTGTTAAGGTATTTGTTGTGACCAGACCGCTCTGCAGAAGCAGTCTTCCAAACATTGAACAGCAATTTCCATTGGTTTCATGAAAAATCTTATCAATAAAGACGAGATCTTGTATCGTGTGACGTCTTGCCATGAATAATAGAAAATGACAGCTGCACGAGAATAATGCCATTTAATTTTGAGCGTAAAATTTTTGAACGAAGTGAAGTTTATTTTTGAAACAGTTAAGCCGATTAATCGTGCTGATTTTGCGTTATGGGAAGGGGAGGAGTCTCATTAATACAATCTATCTAGCCTTCAAAAGCAGCTCTTTTGAAAATAGTAGTTTTCCGAGTCATGCTTTCTAGTGAACCTGGTAAAAACTGATGATTGAAAAAGCACCAGTAACAATTTTATGCCATTTATTTACTTGCTGACCTGCTTTATTGCAGCAGACCCAACTTCTGTCTTAGCGCTTTCAAAACTAATCGTATTGTGGGATATCGAATGATTGCAATTTTTTTTTTACTTTAAGGGTGCCCACGGCTACGCATTTTGGGGGCCTTCTGATTTGACTTTCCGGTTTTTATTTTTGATAAGAGTGGCAGCCCTGTTGATGAAAATGAGCACCGTCTTAAAATTTCTAATCATACACATTTATCATCCCAACGTATGATGCGGTTATGTCGGTTGAAAGCTAATATACTGATTATAGCCTAGCCGGTCAAGATAACAGTAGCCTACCAAATTTCCTCATGAGAGATAAGGATTTCACAATAAGTGTGAATTCCTGTCTTGACTCCTTCAGTCTCTGAAATGGGCGAACCAGTTTCATCTAATAAAGTTATCAGTAAATTACTAACGCTGTTATGGGAAAATCGGGTGTCATTGAGATTGCAGAGATGATTGTAGGCTTAAATAATTGAGATCATGCTTTCGTTTTTGAAAAAGATAATATAAGCTCTTAGCGGTTTCAAAATCCATATTGAGTGATCTTTCTTGTTGAGAGCAGTGGTTCTTTTTAAATTCAGTCAAATGTTAAATCTCTATGAGCCTGTGAATCAACATAAGTGCCAAACATGATTTGTTGAGCGCTTTTTCATCTTAAATATTGTAACATGAATCTGTCATAGTTTTGGACAATGTCAGAAGGGGAGAAGAATAGCTCAACCAACTCATTGTGATCGATTGAGACAGTGGCAAAATTCAGCAAGTCTCATAATGATCATCCGTTAAGGTGTCTGCTACAATTGCTACAATTTTTCGTAGAAAAAGCAATTGTTATGATGATAATGCGATTATATTCTGAAACCCCATTCCCCTGGTATCTTAAATCAGAAGAAAGCAGGTCAATATTGTGGATGCTTATTGAGATATCGACATTTACTTTTTGCAGCGACTTTTGAAGCACCCTGTATTTCAGGAATTTACAGTGTCGATGATGAGGTCAGCTTGTTTGCCGCTGACGAAGCCAACTGCTTGGTAGATCAATTCTTCAATTCGTATGCGACTTCCATTATCAGTGTGTGTGAATCTGCAGCAGTGTTGGTATTGTCAGCTTTGACACCAACTGAGGAGCGGCAAACCTTGATGTGTCCAATACGTTGACAATGTGTGACAAGCTGCGTTTCGGAACTTGCAATCGCGATGTAAGTGAGATCTGCCACAAAGATCACATGACGAAACCTTTTTAACTTTGTAGAAAGTCTTTGATGACGCAGTAGCTACATTGGAAAGTCGGCTGTCAAGCCGTTGCTTGGAGTCTGGTTTGTTGTGGCTTCCTGTCAGTGCGTTGTATTTGCCCGCCGTCTTCCTGACAGTCGGTTCAATACCACTTGATAAGATGTTCTAACCGCAGAATTCACCAATCGATCAGGATGCCCTTATCCTGTTGATGCGTTTCAGCTTCCTGTCTGATTTGCCTGCGACTAGTCTAGACTCGACTAGATTTGTGTTTCCAACTCTGCGCCATAGTTTCATTTCACAGGTATCTGTTGCGCACGGAGTATGAATGCTTTGCATGTCTCGTCATTGCCTTAGACTAGATTCTTGAATTTCTCATTCTCTCCGCAATTACGAAATGGTGTGGTTGCAGATAATCCTCTATGTAGTCGTTGTCGTAGCTCGGAGACTGTTCGAAATGACTGACATTCACTCACTCACTCCACGTTTAACGTCTTCTTTTCTCCATTTTGCGATGGTTGGACGCCGTCGAATGCTGGTCCATCTTGATGGCTTTCCTCTCACGCTGTTCGGTCTTGTGGATGGATGTTATGAAGATTGAGCTTTCGCACATCCTCAATATTATCAAGCCATCTCTTCGTGGGGCGACCTCGTGGGTTCTGTCTAGGAACTTCATAGGACAAGATCTTCTTCGGCCACGACTCCTCATTCATTCGCTGCACGTGACCATGCCATCCAAGTCTTCTTGTGCGTATTATGTCTTCGATCTTGCGAATGCCGAGCCTCATGCGCAGACTATCCATGGGAACGCGGTCGGCAAGTCGCTTCGAAGAGATCCACCTCACCATTGCATTGTCATTTCGGATGAAGCGTCCTGCATTCTCGCTGGTGAGCGGCCACGTTTCGCTGTCGTAGAGCAATATGCTACGGACACACATGCTGTAAACCTGTCCACGTGTTCTGAAGGGATTACTTTCGTCTGTAAGGACGGGAAGAAGCTCACGGAAGCTTTCCAAGCGGAGCGCACTCTCATCACAACTCTATCCTTACACCCACCTGACTGTCCGATCATGTCACTAAGGTAAGAAGAAGCAGGAACAACTTCATATTATTCATCGTCAACTTTCACATTCATGGAAGCCGTTTCAGTGAGATTTGCAAGCTCGCCTTGGCACACTTTGCATTTATATTTGGGATCATCTTTAAGTTGTTCACGGATCCCCGAGCACTTGTGATGTGACCAGTGCTTGCATCAGGACCACAAGATGGAATTGCGTCTTGCACCGTGTCTGCAGACGTCGCATGGAAATTTACCGACAGGCATTGGAATTCTGTTGTGCTGGTTGGTACTGTGCATGACTTTGGCCTTCCCCACATTCACACGAAGACCACGGTATTCGAGGCCAGCTTTCCATGTGGCGAAACGCGACTCCAACTCCGCAAGGCTATCCGCAACGATAACCAGATCATCCGCATGTAAGGTTTCCCAAGGGTAACTGTGACGAAAGTTGCGAGATAGTACCTCCATGACGATAATAAACAGGATTGGGCTGAGAACTGATCCCTGGTCCACCCCACGATGACATCACAACTGTTGCTGTAACACCCATTGACGCGAATGTTGGACGTCGAGTTCATGTATTACTTGGATAATTTGGACAAGGCACTCGTCGATGCCAACCAAACGCATAACCCACCATAGGACTCTCCTCGGTATGCGGTCGAACGCCTTTTCAGGGTCAACTAACATGAAGTGGACGTCTTTTTTTCTTTACGAGGAACTTTTCTTGAATCTAACTTAAGGTGAAAATTGCGTCTGCTGTTCCACGATCAGGGATGAAGCAAAACTGCCAAGACTCGATGTACGAGTATACTTATTCCCTGATGAGGGGATCCAGCACACGGTCCGTAATCTTCATGACTTGATCTTGAAGTTTTAGGCCTCTGTGATTGGTTCTTTCAAGTGCGTCTCCTTTGCCTTTGCAGTAGCTGATGATAGCTGACTTGGTCCACTCCTCAGGGACTTTGCGGTCTCTGATTATGGCATTACAGAGCTTGGTAATGCAGTCTGTAGCCACAGCACCACCCGCAAGTATCATTTCCGCAACGATCCCTGAAGGGCCTGCAACCTTGCCATCTTTCATCTTCTTAATTGCCCGCTCCACTATATCGTCAGTAATCAGTGGAGCCGGGCCGACTTTCGGATACACTTCACTCAAGGTGGAAAGATACGAAGGGAATTCCATGTTCAGCAGATTTTGAAAATACCCTCTCCAGGCTTCAACCTTGTCTTTGTCTGAAAAAGCCAAACACCCATCATCACATCTGACACATTTTTCTCCTACGACGTCAGTGTTTTCGGCCTTCATTTTCCGAGCGATTTTTAATATATTGTTCTTCTTGTCAACCACATTAAGGTTGATAAACTTCTCTTCTTGTGCTCCTTTCCGGACCGTAGACCGCAGACTTGGCAGCACGCTTCGCAGCTTGATAGGCTCCTCATCACCGCCCCTTTGCCACTCTTTCCAGAGCTTCCGCTTTCGCTTTACAGCTACATCAATCTCATCATTCCACTACCATGTCTCCCTGCGCGTTATCGGACCCGCTTTCGAATAGCCACATGCTGATTCACGTGCACTATTTAAATACCCAACCAAAGTCTCCCAGATTTCACTGACTTTGTCACTCACTTGCACAGTTTGAAGCTTCTCAGGTACCCGGTTTCCGATTTGAGCTTCTATCCATATGCGTAGTGCCAGATTTCTGTTTTCCTTTACTTGTGTTTTGACAGAGATGTTCATATCACATACAAGGAGTTAATGCTGGAAAACACACTCATTGCTTCCAATTACTTTCACGTTTTTCACTAACTTGAAGTCAGATCTTCTCACCAGTATGTAGTCGACGTTGCACCTGATTTATATATGACATAACGGAGGCAGTTTTCTTAGATAATGTGTTGGTCACAGAGACTTAAGGCAGAACACATATCAAGCAACCTTGTACCTTCTACGTTTCCAAAGCCAAATCCATGATTGCCTAGGATATTCGCAAAACCAGTAATTGAGTCTCCAACATGGCAGTTAAAATCTCCACAAATAATGAGCATCTCGCTTTCAGGAACCGTTGCAAGGTGACTTAACAAGGTATCGTGGAACGAATCCTTTTCATCCTGCGATCGTTCCACTTGTGGAGGATACACACTGAAGACATAGATGATGTGTTGTTCGTTTGTGAATCTCATGTACACAATTCTACCATTGATCTTCGTTACTGACAAAACTTAGTCAATTCTCATACGATGATGAAAATCATCCCTGCAGTCATTTATAATAGAATATAATGCTTACTTATTCAAATTATTAGTTGAAGTAGTTCTAATGAGGAGTGATGGCGTTCTCTAATCCGCAGGTGTACAGATGTAATACTACTGTAACCATTGGATTAATCAGTTCTTAAAAGAACTCAATGGAGCTTTCTCGTGGCAACGAATCAAAATTGATCAGCTTTGGCCCAATATCTGGTAAAAATGGAAATCTTAAGATTTGTAGCACTACTCATTCTTACTGTTAATATACTAATACCATAGATTCCGAACACTGTCGCATACACGTTCAAAACAGACGTCTAATATATTAATTGGTAACGACGATTGACGTTATGGTAACGCATTCCGCGAAGCGTTCATGCCAGTCGGATATGCTATCGATGTCGGTGATGTCTAGAATGGGCAGCGGATCATGAGGACAGCGTACTGGAGCCGCACCCAGCAGCACCTTAGCGAAACTTTAGTTCTTAATCCTTAAGTCCTGAGAAAGTTATAGATGTTTTATGCTTAGTGATAATAATCAGTGGCGTCGCATGCTTACAGGATCATAGGCCTTCGCTAGACAAAGGATTCCTATCTCTACACCATCATTCTACCTAGGTAGCTACTAATTAGACGCTGATCTCAATTTCAATGAATTTTTAAACTTGCATATTCGCTGCTATGGTATGTACAGGGTCTTCCATAAAAAACTGCGTTTTCAAACAGAGTGTTTTTAACTGACTATTATTGATTTTACATTAGAAATGATATTCAAAACAGAGAGTCGAATTACTTGTGACATTGAAATAGATTTAATAGAAATTTCTGCGATTCAAAATCCTAGATTTCTGTTGCTAGTTGTCCTCATAAATCACCGGGGTATTACTTCTAATTTAGTTTTGAAATTTTAGCGAAAAAAGTATGACTGAAGCTTCTACGGATCGTGTTAACCTTTTCATTGCTACTCTTGTGAAAAATAACTTCAAAGCTCCCGAAATTCACAACCTCCTGACAACAGCATCGGGGAAGACGTAAAAAGTTTAAGACACGTGCACCATATATAGCTGAAGAAGCTAGAGATGGCGAACGAGAAACTTGCAAACGAAAGGATGGTTGTGGACGGAGAGTTTCCAACTCTACAATCGAATCATTAGGAAACATCTTATTATGAAAGCTGCCTTTGCCTGTTGGGTTCCACATGATTTGACTGAAAATCAAAAAGTTCAGCGAGTGAATCGAACCACTGAGCTTGTCGATTCTTTAAACGGCAGTATGGTTGTGGTGTATGGAAAATGGATTTATGGGAAGCTTCTTCCTCCATTATAACGATTTCGAAGTTGGATCCATCCTGGTGGTGATCGTCCTCAAGTAACCAGAAGAAAGATGGCTGACAAAAAATTTCATATTGTCGTTGCCTGCAATTTTAGAGGTGACTTTCTGTTTCATGTGTTTCAATCAGGCGAAACTGTGAACGCTGAGAGATACATACGTTTTATTGAGAAGACTCACCAAGTACGGCGACAAAATCATCTTTCCATTATGCATGGTAATGCCAGACCGCACATCGCGATTGTGACACAGAAATTCTTCGAGGAAAAAGGAATCACACTCGTGGTGCAACCTCCCTATTCTCCCGACTTTAATCTGCTCGACAGACAAGTGCTTCGCAATATGGAATTTTACAGAAGAGAACTGGAAATGAATTTCCACCCAGAAGTGGAAGCATTTCTTAGTGACTTTCTGAGGAAAAAAATTACGCGCTTCAAGCTGACTCAGGCACTGCATCGTCTCATTGATGACTTGCAGGCTATCGTGACTAATGGTGATTATCTTTAGGTTCTTCTCGTGAGTTTTTATGGAAAAAACAAAAATGACTTGATAAACATGTCTTTTGAATTTTTTATATGGGTTGAAAGATTTTTATATATTAATTGCATATCTATCAAACATTAAAAACACGTCGTTTGAAAAACGCGGATTTTTGTGGAAGACCCTCCCTGCCTTTATGAAATGAAAGTGCGTGTGATAAATAAAAGCTAAGATTTGTAATGAAAATACATTGAAGTTCAGACTATCTTGTACGCATTGACTTACAATGCAACAATTACATATGCAAAAAATGTCTTCTCAATGTCAGACTTCTCTCTCAACAGCCTCATCGTAAGCTTGTGAACCTAAGGTAATTATTTGTCAATTTGGCACTGTTTTTCAAACATATTAAACGTCAAATGACAACGAAAATGCGATTTTTATTGCTCATGACGTTCAATTTGTTCTTAGTCTATGAGCTGAGACCACTGTTGAGATCATCTCTCTCGAAGATAGCACAATACACAATCCACAATATCACCCCCGGTCACATGTTTCATATTTAGAGATAGTATAAAATTTATTTTGTACTTACTCCTTTTTCCTTTCTTTGCGAGCATAGTTTCCATTTCGTGTTGATCTATCGTGCATGATGTTAATTTTCAGTCTAGTCTATGCGAGCACTAGCACACGGGCAACAAGTGTGATTAATTGGCAGCTGTCACTGGCTATGAGATTGTTGACACTAAAATTATATCACTACTCACATGATGAAATTGCAGGATCTTCATCAATGGATCTACAACGATAAGAATCTACAATCCTGTATTATTCAGCTTTCATCAACAGTGGTCCTAGAATTGCGTAAATGGGACAAAAAATGGAAGCGCTGCGTAAAATGAATTTTTGATGATTTTTACTTTCTTTTTAACTGCACCGTCTTGCCATCTTGAAACAATGGTATTGATTGCACTATTTGCTTATTTTAATAGAGATAGAAGCTTTCTGGAAATTGAACTTGATCTGATATTTCTTCTATTCTGAGAGCATGATAAGGAGGTCGATCCAGGATCTTCCTTAGACATTTTTTGATGTTGCCTAAAACTGTAATGGCTACGATTCTAGTCTTGCGTGACGCAGTATTTCTGATAAACTCCACATTTTATCAAATTTGGACGATGGGAGCGTCCAATTGAAGATACGGTTATCATGCTCATTCTGTCAGTTTATGCTACAATTAGTGCATCACAAGTCAAAATATGGATAGATTATCATGCCTCACAGTATCTTTGGTGCATTTATCTATTTGGATGAGGAGCTACGTGTTCAACATATAGCTGAGATTCTAGCAGACTATTGGTAATTTTCATGTAATGTATCTTCAAAAGTCCCTATGTGAGTTGTATTCAGTATAGCTTAACTTTCCCAATCCAATCAGACATACTCCGAACATTTTCTTGACGTTATTATGCGATAATTGATCAAAGCAAATCGTTTATCCAACATCATCCTTGATGGACTGGTGAGGGTTTGTTCCTGCCAATTGACACAGCGGCACAAGTGGCTCGTAGGCTCGGTTGGTTAGAGTACAGGTCTAGTTAACCTTGGTCATAAGTTCGAATCCTACCAACCGCGCATCTTTTGCATGGCAATTTGATCTATCGTTTATCTAATTTCATTGTTGTGAAATGAAATCACAAGTCTGCTATTACGGATAAATGTGTTATGTCCCGTAAAAACAGTAGGTTCGTCGAGACTGTGCTTGCGGCACCGAGTATCACCGATATCTGGCATGAAATGCCACGATGCCCTGAATTTTTAATCGCCTGCGAAAGAGTGAGAAAGTAGAGTCTTCCCCCTGCTGCTTGAAACTCTCATGCTGCATGTGTATGGCCTATTCATGGCATTAAATTCCATAACGCATTTCCGTGTCAAGAAGTATTTACATGAAATTAATTCTTCAAATATTTACGTAGATATCATATATCTAAAACATAACCATACGATAAACACATTGAAGAAAACAAATCTATTGATCACATATCTTTCTGTTTCATTTGAAATCCATATTTACATTAAATGCAATCACGAAATTGCTTCTTTCTTTTAAAGATCCTTTGGAAATCAATCAAATCAACATGCTCGTAATACTCGTACTGAAATAATATATCACTGAAGTAGTCAAAGGTGATACATTAGATTTCAATCAGAACCCAAAGCTTCTCAGTTTGATGACTTAGTTGCAAGGCTGCAACCAATGAATAAGAAACATAAGTTCTTAAGTTGACAGTGACAACATCAATAAATATTCTTTTAATTGGAGGATCCCCAAATTGCTGATGAAGTAAGGAAAGCTTTTGTTGTTCAGCTGTGAATACTAACAGTTGATCAGCTGTTTTAACAGTTTTTTGAAGTTGTTTTTGATCATTGTTGCTGCTAGTTGATCATAGTCCTGCTATTGTTTATCATTGTTGTCACCGTCAGCTTATGAATTTGTCATTGTCATCTCTTTTTGTTCAATAAGCATCGGTAGTGGGGAGCTCTCCAAAAACGTGTACGACGAAGAATGAAAGGGTTTTGCAAAATGCGTAAAGATGCGTGCCGGGTGAGGTAGGGTATTCGAAAAATTTTAAAGATCTGTATTTTTTCATTGACTGGTACGAAACAAACATGATCTAGCTTCAAAACAACACCACCAAAATTAACTGAAAATCTTCTTAAGATGCATAATCCTAGTTCGAATGTTGTTATAGCGTGGGCTTCTTTCTCAATTTTTCCGAACCGTGCGTTGACTTGGCCAAATTTGCTGAAACCCAGGATGCAATCCAGTTCATCGTTCTTTAGCACATGCTTCCCAAAAGTGTGTTCATTTTAAAGTATTTTTTGATATTATAATACAATGTCAATGACTTGAAACACATATCGTAATTTTTTTACGTCGTATTTTTCGCGTTTTGTATTGTATTTTTTTCTTTATTGAAATCAGAAATTCTTTATGAATCAGAATTTCTTAATGTTCCTTTTTTCTTTTCAGTCATGTCGCTGTTCTCCAATATTGCACAGAAAACAAGTGTGCCACTGTTTCCTTCTGTCTCAACTGCATCGTCGCAATCTTCGGGTACCAGCCTATTCAGCAACTCCAGTGCAAGTCGGAAGTCTTTATTCGGTGTGTCTCACTCGGCAACACAACCTGCGAAACCCTTAGACATCCCAACAAAATATTCAGTTTCTGAAGCGTCCCCAGCTTCTTCAGGTGCCACAAAAGCTTCGCCTCTTGTTCGTAGACGACAGTCCATTGTTGTGTCACAAAGCGTATCTCGAAAGTATTCAAGACTTCATAATGCGCCAGGCAGTTCTCGACGTCGGACGTCAGATGAAATTTCCCCTAATGACACAACTTCGGACATAATCCTGCGTAGCGTGCCAGAAAGTGTCAATACAAAAGATATCTTGCGAGCTAAATTTCAGAAATTTGGACCAATTATGAGAATTTATCCAAATCAATCGAAGAATTCCGCAATTATCCACTTCAAATCAGTTGACTCAGCAAGAAGGGCAAAAGAAGAAGGCCGCTGTTTGGACAGTTTTGAAAACGTCTTGATATTTTTTCATAAGCGACAAAGAACTCAACGGGATGACATTTCCTCCTTGAGTCATGGTGATGCACTTAAAGCACGTAAACGACATATCGCTTCAGATGTGAGAGATTCGCAGTCGCTCTCCAAGATGGTGAAAATCAATCGCATAGACTCACTGAAAGGCACAGTTGCCGTGACATCAGTTGAACGTTTGAAAGTATTGGATCGACATGATCAACTGACGCGGCTAGCAATCAATAAATTACCTAATTCATCCAGGTTGAGTGCCGCATGTCCAGATATGTGTCCAGAAAGGGAGCGTTATGCGCGGCAAGAACAACACCGTCTGTCAGTATTTGAAATCATCCCAGGTTCTCAACCATCGCAAGTCGATCACAGAAGAGCTGTGAAGGAATATTCTCGAAGTTCCGCCGACCAAGAAACTCCTCTACCTCATGACCTTCGACCTCTACATGTCCTAGTGCGAACTATGTATTATCTTTTAAGTGAAATTGCTGATGCTTGTATTGATAGTAATCAACGTGTTCGAGTAGGTTGGAGTGAATGGTTTGACTTTTTGTGGAATAGAACTCGTGCCATACGCAAAGAAATCACGCAGCAACGTTTATGCGACGTTACCACTGCGGTTATCGTGGAGCAGACTGCGCGTTTTCATATCTTCGCTGCTGCACGGTTGTGCGAATTGCCAGTTGATGAGTTCGATCAGAAGATCAATGATGAGAATCTCACAAAGTGCCTGCAGACATTGAAGGAAATTTACCAAGATCTGTCATTAGCTGGTACCAGGTCCCCTAATGAAGCTGAATTTCGCTCTTATATGATACTTCGCAATTTGAATGACACGAACATTTTGAATGACGTGACACAATTAAACCCTGAGATACGCTCTTCAATTGAAGTTCGACTTGCTTTGTCAGCTTACTTCGCTCTCAGTAGTAGTAATTACATTCGCTTCTTTAAGGTTGTGAAAAAAGCTAGCTTCTTGCAGGCATGTCTAATGCATCGTTCCTTCAATGATGTACGATGGAAAGCATTGAACATCATGATCCGCGCTTATACTCCTCCCGGAAAGGCATCAAATGTTATGCAATTTCCATTGAATACGTTAGTCGAACAGTTGGCATTTGAATCAATTGAGGCAGCTGTCGCTTTTTGTGGACATCATAAACTGAAATGCAGTAATGACACTGTGCTGTTTACACGCTCAGCGATTTCCTACCCAAATGAATCCCTACCAATTCATCGTGCGCTTAAAGTTGTGGAGAGTAAACTCGGAAATCAGCGAATCGGTGATATCCTGAACGGAAGTCCTCTGCCTATTCTAAACGAATTGAAAGCTGTTAGCAGCTCATTTGACTCTGACAATAAGTTCATTGGAAGCCATGTTGATCCTTTGGTACGCTCCTTAAGTGACGAGGGGGATGAGGCTCTTATACAGCGTCAGGAAGACGAGGATGAAGTTGAAGATTTACAAAATGACGATGTAGACCAAAATGAAGAGGATGATAAGAAAATGGAAGAGAACGATGAGGTAGAAGACGATTCAAGTGCCATTTCAGATAGTGCTACGTTTGATGATGAGCTAGAAGAGGGTGAAATCCGCGAACATCGCTCTTCTCGAAAGTCAATTGTGAAAGAAGAACATACTATAAGTGCAAGCATGGCTCCGCAAGCAACTATGCAATCCACGTCATCAATCGTCAAAACACTGAGTTGTCAAGACGTGGCGGAAGACTTGGTGAATAAGACTGTAAATGATCTCACATTACAAGTTGTGTCTAATTTCATTTCCGTTGAGGTTACACATGTTGTTGTTGAAACCATTGGTGTGGCACTTATGAATGAAGTCGTTAGTGAGATGTTAACAAATATTGCACGCATCGCTTCTCAAGAAGCACAAGCTGTACTTAACGCTGAATCACTTGCTTCGAGTGATGTCATAGAGGATGTTGTTTCTGCATTTATTCATGATGAATGTAGAAATATATCATGCTCTATTATTCAAGATAAGTTAACGGAAGAAAAAATATTCAATCAGATTGTGATGGACATACGTGATGATACATCATGGACAGTGACGGAAACTATGTGTCGAGAAATAATTGGTGAGGAAATCATAAGACGGAATCATCTTCGTAAGTTCTGGAACCGATGGATTGGCGCTGTCAGATGCAAGAAGCTTCGGCGTGATGCTTTGTTACTTATTGCTGCCGGTCCACCGTTGGAACATTCTCGCTTGATTACTCGACGACTATTCGGTGATAGCGGACCAAAACCAAGTATGGAAGAAATTTCAGCATCAGTTTCTTTGCCAACACCTGGAGAGCGGTTTCTAAAGGCTGTAGAAGATAAAACGGAGCAATTTTTTACCCCACTATCTCCAAGTGATTTTCCATTGAATGATGCGTATCGTCTTCTGATGCTGCTCGGAAGAACGCCGATGTCACTGTTTCTTTCTGAGTGGCTGTTTGCCAAATTGGACCTTCTGCCCTTCATAGATCCGTTGATAATGCGACCAAATCAAGAAGATGTTCCACTCTCCAGTGGCAAGCAAGTTATTGGAATCATTTGTATAGGAAATGATATCCCTTGTACTGTTAAAAGTTTTCCACTCCTGGTCATTGTCGAAGACGATGCATCATCGACATCGTCTTTTCAGAATATTCTTCATCTTTTTCCGGACAATGATTCTACGTGGAATGTGCAATTAGAAGTAGGTCTGGGTAATCTACTTTCCGCTGCTAATAAAAGAATTGTCGAAGATAATGAAGTAATCAACTGTTGGAAAACTTTATCACTGGCAGCATTTCTTGATACTTACTTTCATAATGTGATATCGGATGCTCTGGTTGCACTTCAGTCTGCACGAAATCGGCTGGAATTGGTAGATCCTCCGCCTCAAAGACTGCTCCTTTTCTACGTCAATGTAATTGACTTTCTGATGAAAAGTGCCATTGTTTCAGAAGATGTGATGTATCGTTTTGTGCATCTTTTGGAACTATCTGATCCTCTTAACTACCTCAAGATCGATGTCAATGGCAAGTGGGCAACGTCAGTAAAAGCTGTTAATCAATTTATGCAACATCAACATCTTTCCCACCGCTGTAAAGTGGAATGTGAAGCAATCATGCAACAGTCACAAACAGATTGGCGTGAAATGGCGAGAGATTATGATCTACATAAATATATCAATCCTCCTATTGCAGTATTTCCTTGGATCCGACTTTTTATGTTATGGGTTGATGAAAGGGCCAACGAAGTGCTTCGTTTATGTAACAACGACGCTTTTCTCCGATCTATTATTGTGAATTCTGATGTCGGTGAGCAGTACATTCAGCAGGCTTCTAAACTAGCAGCAACTATGCTGTTGGGGCCTCCGTCTGATGGGGAGGTCAAGGTTGTTGACGTTTTTAAGGATTCGCTTGAAAAAGCGAGAACTAAGAAATGGGAGCATTTTGCAGGTAGAATAAGAAATTGTGATGACTGTCATTCGCCGAAATTGAAGTCGGTCGATTGCTGGAAAACTTTACGCCGAGAAATTGACGAACTCCAAGCTTCAATGCAGGGTCAGATGGATGAGTCACTCTATCTTGATCAATTGTTTGAGAAGTCCTCTTAAAAATCCTAGCTTGAATGATGCCATGATCATTGAATACTTTATTTATAATTTGTAAATATATTGTTCATATTGCTGTTAACTTTTATATGAATTTAAAATGACGAATTTGAATTTGATGAATTTCGTACTCCTGAGATGTTTTTTTCTTATTTTTGAACTGATACTAGACATTCGATCGTTCACAAAATGACATATTAAAAATATTGTTGTTCTCATTGCGCAAAATTGGCTGTAAAAAAGATTATACGATGGTTGAGGATGTCATTTTGCTTTGAAATATAGTTGTATAACTACAATTCTAATTATAACATTGTAACTGCAAATTTATCTGGTCCTCGATTTTGCTGGGACTGTATTGAGAGCTGTAGGGTTAACTGCTTCATGAATGCAGTTTATCACAGGTGGCAAGCACGAGACCACGTACAATAAGGCGTTGCTGCATCAAACTTAATTCAATTTATGTAGTGCATGTCGAATTTCTGGTGATAAGTGGCAACCTTGCATGGTAATGTAATTACAATAACAGCCGGTTTCCAGGCCAATCCGGAGAATCGATTAACCTTTCGAGATCCAAAACCAAGTCTGTTACTCGTACTGCTCCATCTATACACTCATTCGCTCATAACTGCAACTCGATTCCTGAAGCTGAGTGAAAGGGAACGTCGGCCTAATTCAGCGATTATGACGTGCAGTGCATGTTATGGGTAGGTGTGGGGGGGGGGACCGTCACTGTTCAGCATGGTCGAACACAAGTGACAATTAACCATATGGCGTTACCACGACAATGCTGGATGAACGAGGAGGCTGATCATAAAATCATGCACGTGACATGCCACGCGTAATTACTGAACGCCCCAAACATCCGTGGTTATGGACATTCTGTTCTTCTACCCGCGTACATACGTGCTACACTAAGGGTCAGAAATCACTTGATCTGATGCTGTTAAAACATGGGAAATGTTTATGAATACGCGCGGGCGTCGAGCGTTTATAGTTTGCGCGTCGTACGGTTGTCTGCGCTGCCGCTTGAACCACGGATTATGGGCAATTCTCATTTAAAGTGCGCATTTCGGGGGACTATAAGTCATATCGCTTCTCTTAATCAAAACGATGATGCATTAGGGTTTTTCTGAGCGTAGATTATGAATTTCGACATGAGAACCACACCATTGGTCATTTTCATTGATTTTCAGCAACTGCCCCGTCGGTCTGATTTCATTTGCCGTCGCTGAGAAAGTTTATAAAACAAAAATCATAGGCAACATAGAAATAGACTGTGTAGAACGAATCTGGTGGGAAATTATGATCTAATTATTGCAAAATAGGAGTAGGCCGGCCTATTAACTATGGTACAAGTAGGCCTACTTGTACCATAGTTAATTCTTGCTTAAGTGATTATTGTTGGCTGTAATGCTAAGAAGGTTATAACAATATCTTAATAGACCATCTCCTATATTAAAGCTGTTCTGTAAAGCTATATTATTGGGCGAGTTTACCTGAGTTTGTGGGCGACTTTGCACAAAATCAAGTTAAATTCTGTACCGTGCTTAAACCATGTGTGGAGCAAAATTTAAATGTGTGACAGAGAGTTCGTTGTCATATTCTTGTTAATTGGATTATTTGGAAATGATGAGGCTGAAATCGCACATATATCAGCATTCTATTACGAGCACACGGTCGTTGAACAATACCCTAAATTGCCAAAAATGTTGTATAAAATGGATTGGCACTTTTCGGATTTCCCCCCCCCACATTTTCTTGTAGAATAAAAACAAGACTCCATCTATCTTCTCGGTCGCTCAATTTCAAAACCATTGGATGACCATTATCACAGGATCGGCTACTGTGAAGCAAACCACGACTTTGTAGGAATGCAATTGCAGACGGCTTGTCGTGAAGTTCGTGCTCTAAGCGGAAGAAATTCATCCCGACTGACCCGAGTTACTATGCATGCAGTCAGCAATGATGGCAATGAGCGAGCACAATAGTACTAAGCGACAGCGAATAAAGAAAGGGAATAGCACGGTTGAGATCAGGAATGAGTCAGCACAATAGCACTGAAGCCCATCTTGTCAGAAGCTTAACTGTTTTGATTACCGGCATGTTTTCATTCAAAAAATGTGGGGGGGGGAAACCCGAAAAGTGCCAATGGATTTACCCTAGGGACCTCCCGATTCTTTTCCATTGTTATCTCACTCCCAGTTAATTGCTTCTTGATGTTAAATCAATATCAACTAAGTTGAAATAAGCGGTGTGGAAAAATTATTTGTTGCTATGTTTCTTTTACTGTGTTGTTAAGTGATTTGATGAGTTCCAATAGCTGTCTGTGACAATGAACACCTCTCGAATTAGGCCCACGCAAAATGACCGTTAGACGGTATTACGTATTGAATCAGTCAATTCAAAATGCAAGACAGAGTTACTTTGTCTCATATGACCGTTCTCACATATTATAGTCAATAGACATTTACAAAGGATAAGTCATTGAGTAGATTCATGAATGCTTTGCTTCAGAGTAGATCCTACGAATTGGCAACATTCTCTTCACGGAAGCATAGCCTAATTCTATTTGTTTCTGCTTTCCAACTGATAATGCAATGATCGAAGCCCGACAGTCATGAATTGAAGCAGTATACTAATAGCACCATGCTATCGACATCTATCTCTGAGTACAAAAGTACCGGGACCCACACTAATTGCATCCGGGTTAAAATGATTTTTTGCATCAACAGAGTTTGGGAGAAAAAGCAGGCACCCATCAAATAACAGTGAAAGCAGTTCATGTTGTATTTCATGTTTCTATTTACAAAACGATTGGTTCCAATACTACTTAGGACATAGTAGAGTCAATTATTCAAACATAAAAGCAAGGAAACTGTGTTTAATGTCACAACAGCAGGACATAACCTGTTAAGTTTCTAAGCACGCACCGTAAAAAATCTGCAGTAAGATGTCTAGACATTGATCACAAAACTAGCCGAATAGCTTAAATTGCTCATGCTATCATACTTGATATCTGTTCAATTAATTCAAGCAATGCTCTGTATTTAGTGTCATCAATTAATTCAAGGTGCACTATATTCATGAAACTTGCAACAGTACCAATTTGCAAGGGTTTTCATTAACATTATGTATGCTATACTAGTATACGCTACACTTCCTTTCAATTCAAAAATATGTGTCAGATGCAAGATCATCTGTGTAAAACTGAAGCTACGAAATTATGGTATTTTACCAACAAATACTTTGTTTAGACAGCCTTCTTTGACATGATTTCAATTGTTTGTCCATGTAACAGAGAATGATTATTTACATATATACTAGGTGCAGATCATTCCATAAATCGCTGAACAAAAATTAAAAAAATATCTAAACGTTATTTTCGCATTGACTCAGTGGATCAATCTTGATGCAATTTATTTCATATGAAATCTTCAGTTCCACAGATTAAATTGACATAAAAATTAGCATCGATATTCAATTTCGTACGTTCATTTGACAGCCAGCTTCACCAGTGCAATTGAAACTTTTCTTCATGCAGGATTTCAGCACAAGGAAGGGTACAAAACTTTCATTATACAAAAAGATACACCTCGGCTGATCCACGGAAAAACTTAGTTAGCAATTTATCTTAGACATGCGACACGATTCACTTTTTGATAAAAGAGGATATATAAAAGTGACTTGTGTAGTGCAATTCATCATGAAACAGTCTGTAAAAAGACAGTCAGCTTACATCAGTTAAAGTTGTTATTGTCACAATTAGTGTTCACTTTGATGTAAAAATCAAATCAAATAGATCACTAATATCAATAACAAAATTAACTACAGCCATGCTCAAATTTAGTAAGATTAAAGTTAACTGCATGCTTTTTCAAACAATGAAATGAAGGATGTTAATTCATAGTTACATACGCGCCACAATATCTATATCCAACGATATGTGAGTGGCAATCAGCAAAAGTTACAATATCACATTAAAAATATACATATTTAAACAAAATCAGAGGGGCATAATGATTTGTCGAGTGAAAAGTAGACCGTTTGCATAAAACGGTGCTCTGAAATGCAATCAAGTACAATGCAATTCCATTTCTCCCACAAATTGAAATATTCAGATACAGTATTAAATGCAATTATCATCGTGTTTATCTTCATGAAGCTACATATGACTGTCTGACCTCTTCCCAGAGGATGCTGTCAGTTGCCATAAAGCTTGAATTGCGAATTATTAGCTTGAACAATTTGTGGGTAAGACATGAAGTATCCATCAGTAACAGATAGATGCATCTAAAGATCAAAACAATTCAGCAATATTCTGAATTCATCTCCATACGTTACTTAGGCTTTGACGATTAAGAAAATATTCACAAAGCAATATGTACAAATAAACAAATCAAGTTTTCTTTTCATAATATAACTGAACTTGTCGCACACCAAAGAAGTGTTTTGCAACGATCTTTTCCAGAGTCACTTGAGATTCAAGTTTCAGCAGTCCTGTGTCCGTTTTCACAAACATATTGTAACATGAGTGACCCTCGCTCTCTGAAAGAAAAATATTTCGGGAGTGAAAGAGGGAAAAATCGATCGCTTCATGCTTAGTCTTCCTACCACCGTAAAACCATGCAATGAATACAACATAAAAAAACAGTATTCGGAGCTACCACTCATCAAAAATTAAAGCCGGAAAAATCGAATCAGAGTAGGCTTCTAAAATATGGAAAAGTGGGCCCTTTCACAAATTAAAAATGACTCCTTTACAATAACAAAAGGTCCCTTCATAATCTAAAAGGACTCTTTTCACAATCTAAAAGAGCACCTCCACAATCTCAATTGCCCCCAAAACAACCTAAATGGCACCTCCACAGTCTTAAAAATCTCTTACAATCTTTAACAATATTTTCCATAAACGCATTGGTACAGCATTCTTTTTTAATCACAGAAATTTATACCGGCATGTCTATTTCATGTGATGAGATAGTCGTCCGTCTTTGACTTTTCCATAACCTTTTCCCTGGAAGAACATTTTTCAATACTTGGGATGTCTTTCAAAAACCGGTTAAAATCCGAAGAGTGGCAGCCCTTCTGCACATGCGCAGAATGGGGAGATTGAGAAATATCAATAAGTAACACGATCAGCTCAGTTGACTTTTAGTACACACACTGGAGACAAGATACTTAACATTTAAGCATGAAACCGATCTCGATCGCCCACGACGCCTGCAGCTCGGTGTATGTGCAGTACTGCAAAACGGCATCCAGCACAATCGGCTAAGGTATAAGCGATGATGTGCCTAAAACGAGCCGACGGCAGCTCGAATCGGTTCGGCTTGAAATAATCGACTCACTTCGGCTTGGTTTCAAAACGTGTTATTGGGAGTCGGCTGAAAGGGTGTTATGACTGAAAGTATCATAACGCTCAATCTTAAGTCTGAATATGTTGGCACCGTCAAAGCCACCTGAGAGAGAATAATAGTTTTTAAATTCATACTTAATCCTACACGGTAATATGAGTAATAGTGGCTGCAGTTCAGCTCTAGACCTTTACATTAGTATCAGTTAGCAATACAAGCCATTTTCCTTTGCTTGAACTCAGTGATACAAGTTTTGACATTGTTGATGGAACGCATTGTAATAGCGTAGTAGGCTAGGCCCTTCATAAATCATCAAGCACAATAAATGATCCTTGCGCCCTTTCTCACAAAGAGTAGAGTGCGCTACTATAAACGTCGTTCTCGAAATTTCATTATTTAGCAGATGCTTATGATTGTTGGAGAAAGCGGATAGCAAAAGTAACTTAAGAAATTTGGTAGGATAATAGGCGCAACAGGAAATGTAGTATCATAACTGGTAAGCACACCTATGTAATTGCATCAATACAACATGGACTTTTTAGAATATTGCAATGCCACCATTGCCAACTTAATCAAGATTGCAGCTGCAAATATGAATGAATGCTTCCTCAACAATAAATGGATAATGCTTTCATTTGAATGCAGTAAATGCTCTGCAGTCCATATCTGCGAACAACTTGTACAAAAAGCAAAAGATAAGGGAGTAAGTTCTTGGTTGAATGCAATACCACTGAAAGACCAAGGATTTTCTTTAAATAAAGAACAAGTCAGAGACTCTCTGCGATTGTGGTATGGATTGGCATTGCTGAATTCGCCATTATTTTGTACTTGCGGAGAGAAATTTACTGCGAATTCACTCTTTCGTTTAAGAAAGGTGGCTTCATTTCGTTGAGATATGACGGGATCCGTGATCTGTTGACCAAGGTGTGTAACTGTAAAAACGTATACAGTCCGAATCTCATATTCAGCCACTTCATAATGAGACATTTGAATTGAAATCTGTCAATACATCATCGGAAGCAAGGTTGGATATTAAGACAGGTGGTTTTGGTCGCGCAGAGTATTATCTTTTTACGACGTACGTGATATAAATGTTAATTCCCTCTATTACCAAAAATAAATCTAACCCTGAAATCTTTATCCAACACGAAAATGAGAAGAGAAGAAAGTTATTTGCAAAGAATTTTGGATGCTGAACATGGAATATTCATTCCATTGTTGTTCGGCAGAAATGGAGGGTCAGGGAAGAATGCGGACAATTTTCAAAAACTCTTGCCTCAAAACTAGCCACAGGAGATCAAGAGAAAAATGATTCTGTTACAAAGTGGCTCCGATCGAAGCTGTCGTCTGAAGTAATTTACGTAACAAGTCCACCTATGCATTAGAGGTTTAAGTGTGCCTTTTAAGAAGGAGTCCGTCGATGTTGTCATCGGAGATTTCGGTCTGAACGCCTTTCGTGCCGATATTTGCTGAACCTCTCTTTTTTATGATAAGTGGCTGAAATCAATTTTCCATTTCTATATCATCAAAATTTCCATTTTTCATGATTTTTTATATCTTCTCTTTTAACGTAACTTGAATAGACTTCTCAGACAATAAATTTCTAAAAACGATCGCACTTCAGAATAAAGTCATTGTAAATCTGAAAAAAATATCTACAAACATGCATACTACATGTCGGCCGGCCGATAGCAGACCTACCAGGCTAAATTTTAGCCATGTTCTACCGAAATCTATTACGGCTCGGCTTGAAGAACGCACGGCTCGTCTGTGTACATCTCTAGGCATAAGTCCTCGAACTGGTCTGAAAAATCGGGCCCCTTCTAGCTCTAACGTCAGGTGTGCCTTCTTACCTGTTGAGTGAGTCGGGTTGATGGGACTGAGATTCTCTCGAACCTCAAGATATTGGCATAGGTGACCGACAGTGGCTTGCTCGTTAGTCTTCAAGAATTTGCTGTCTATGCTGTCAGACAACGGGGCGAGTCGGATATCAACCTCCTGAACTGGATTTTGGGGATCTCTGTCAACAGAATTGGTCCGTAAACGCCGATCGCTTGAATTTTCGCAGTTCATCCTTTAAAAATAAAATCCGCATGTCATTAAATAACAACATACTCACTTGAGAATTCTCTCATTAAGAACTATGGGCTGAAAAACAGAATGATATCGATGTTCATCGAAACACAGTAACTGATGGGATTAATTTATTGCTTGAAACCTTGGCGACGTCTTTGTTATTGTCATTCCCAAAAATGCAAAAGCAATATAGGAATTTAGAAAAAAAGTGTTTCACACAAGCATTCCAGTACAGACATCAGGCGAATTCAAAACAGTGAATGTCTTGACCTCCTTTGCAAAATTTTGACATTCTTCAAATGGATTGCTGGTCTTAACTAGCATAATCTATCAGTCGAACTGCTTTGCGCTGAACACGATTAAGTATATCCAAACTGCTCTGAGGACCTGATGACCAAATGTGTGAGCAAAACTACATCACACGACGAACTTGAGCTTCATAAAGTCAGGGTGTCTACAAAAAATCTAAGACTCAATTTTAGGACTTTTTATCTGACGCTTACGCTTTTGTGATTTTACTTAGTGACTGAATGATTACTGGGTAATGCTTCTTTTCAATACTTCTTTTTTACTCTGTGAACTGCATTGTTCTACGTCGTGAAATTTGCTAGTTAAACTGCTAGTTAATATGCTAATTAAACTTAAGACAACTTTTTTTAATAAAAAGTAAACTAATATTTTGGGAAGATTTTCACTGTCTACACGCTATCATTCTAGAAATACGCTAAAATTATGAATATGGCTAAAATGAATAAGTGATAAACAAAAATGTTTTGTAATCATGATAAGAACATGTAATGAATTTGTTCCTTTCTTTCGCAACACACCGAGTAGTTAACGATTAAATCCCCAAACTGCAAAAACTTTCTGTAGTTTTGTTTTACTTCGGTTCATGTATTACAGACATTCCGCTAGACATGTCTTGATTCCGTGCCATATTAATTGATTTAAGCGCCAAAGTCGTCTTCTGGGAGGTATTTGAGAAAAGCTGTCTCAATGGTAGTGAATATTGTGGTAATCCAATAGTGGTCAGAACTGTCCAAAGGCGCTTCAATCTTAACATCAACATAGTAGTCTGGATTCATTGTGAGAAAAAGGTCACGTGTACTGGCAAAGTCTGCAACCCAATCTGGAACTCGGGTTGGGGAGAGATTAATTGCTCCATGTCATTTAAAACGGAGATGGCTTCTAGTTGGACGTCAGCAGAATCACAGTGATTAGAAGTCAACCAGCTAGAATTGTGGATGTTGAAATCACCGAATAAAACAGCTTCTGAAGATGAATGACTAGTAATTGACACTTTCAACCGAAAAATTAAGCTGAGCAAACCTTCATTATCACTACAGTACAGTTTGGAGGCCTGTACAACGTTGCAATGAAGATATGTCAGTCGTCAATATGAAATCGGAGTTACAGAATCTGGCAGTTGGTAAAATCGACATCGAATGATTGATGAACATCGAGAATGATTGGGATGGCGTTGCAGAAAGTGACCCCGTTCAAGGACCGTGTTGTCGGCTTGAAATTTCAGAGTTCGAAAGTGCTTTGAAAGAGTCATCTCTGGGCAAAGCGGCTGGTCCTTCTGGTGTGACAGTGGAGATGATGACGGCATGTGGAGCCCTCTCTTCGAAGTGGCTAGCCAGTTTGTGCAATGCAATTCTTGAGGAAGGTCAAATTCCAGCTGACTGGAAGATGAGTATGCTGATACCAATCTTCAAAGGAAAGGGCGATCCCCTCTGTTGTGGGTCGTATAGAGGGATAAAGATAACAGAACATGCATTGAAGATATACGAACGAGTGTTGGAGAGGCGGATCAGAGCGCAGGTTGATATCGACTCGATGCAGTTTGGATTCATGCCCGGGAAGGGAACTACTGATGCGATTTTTATCGTTAGGCAGCTCCAGGAGAAGTGTTTGGCGAGGAAGTCCGATTTGTATCTCTCCTTTGTTGACCTAGAGAAGGCATTCGACCGGGTGCCAAGGAAGATTGTGATGTGGTCTCTCCGAAGATCTGGAGTTGAAGAATGGCTAGTGAAGGCTGTGATGGCTCTGTATACAGATGCGAGGACATCAGTGGCGTTCGGTGGAGGCGGGAGCGACAGCTTTGAGGTGACCGTGGGAGTGCACCAGGGTTCCGCCCTTAGCCCTCTGCTTTTCGCTATTGTCATGGATGCAATCTCGTCGGAAACCAGAGAAGGCTTGCCTTGGGAAGTTCTCTTTGCTGACGACTTGGTGATCATGGCAAGGAGCGAGGCGGAACTCATGGAGAAAGTTGTGAAGTGGAAGACATGTTTGGAGGCGAAGGGTCTGAAGGTGAACAGCGAAAAGACGAAGATGATGATATCTTCAGATGGAGCAGGCAATACAGATCGATCGGGAATCTATCCATGTGGTGTGTGCAACAAAGGAGTTGGTGCAAATTCCATAAGATGCACGGACTGCGGTAGATGGATACACAAGAAATGTAGTGGCGTGAAAGGACGCATAACATCAGCTACCGCAAGGGGATTTGCATGCAAACGATGTAAAGGTGACATATCATCAGCAACGAAGATGAGTGACGGAATAGAAGTGGATGTGGCAGGGCAGCGTTACGAAGTGGTGAACAGGTTCTGCTATCTTGGGGACATGTTGGATGGCGGTGGTGGTGCGGATGCAGCTGTGTCTACGCGCATACGTTGTGGCTGGAAGCGATTCCACGAGCTGTTACCATTCCTGGCTTCAAGAGGGACACCTCTCTGGATGAAGGGAAGGTTTACGAAGCCTGTGTGAGGAGCAGAATGTTGTACGGCAGTGAGACATGGGCCATGAAGACAGAAAACAAAATGAAGATGGTAAGAGCCGAAAGAAGAATGGTCAGGTGGCTTTGTGGTGTTTCCCTTCGAGATCGAATCTCCAGCGAAGAGCTCCTCCAAAGGCTTGACTTGGTTGGAGTAGAAGAAGCCATGAGAAGAAGGCGACTGCGATGGTATGGCCATGTAGTTCGGAAGCCAGATGAAGATTGGGTAAAGAAGGTGTGGAAGATCGAAATACCAGGACGGAAGATCAGAGGTCGACCTCGTACCACCTGGGAAGAAACTGTTCGTGGGGATTGCAGGAGATTGGGTCTCTGCGAGGATCTCTGCAAGGATCGTGGAAGATGGAGAACTGCCATCAGAGGAAACCGTCCAACCCAGCCAACGGCGGAAAAAGGGACGTTAAACGTATGATGATGATGATGAATGTAAGGGCTCTAGAAGCCTGCAGATCTGAATTCACAAAAACACAAACCACAGATTTTCGCGGAACATATTGTGAAGAGTGCATCCCGGACAGTTTAAATGATTCACCAGATCTTTCGTTGTCTTATACTTGTTACTTATACGTGTTCATTATTCAATTTTCCGCGTTGTAAGAGAAAATATCTCTCCCTCTCAGTTTAAAGACGACGATTTTTTTAATTTTTCAAAATAAAGGTCTCCGACCCGTTTCGTCATGGTTGAGTCTCAAGGGGCGAAAAGACAGTCCCATTGAGACTGTCCACCGTGACGAAACGCGTCGGGGACCTTTGTTTTGAAAAATTAAAAAATCGTCAAAACTGAGAGGGAGAGAAATTTTTCTTACATCGCGGAAAAGAGAAATGATTCACCGCCAACTATATTAACGGCAAAATTCAGTCTCAAATGATATGCGTATAGTTTACATCAGGGAGGTCTATGAATATATGAAACAGAACTCGGGATACACAACTCCCAAAGCGTGAAAAATTATTTATAAAACAGTGCTCACTGCTCATACGATATAACAATAATACTAACGGCAGAAGGACGAATTCATACAATAACAGATAGCATCAAGTTTATATGGAGAAGGCCATATTTTGTTAATCTTTCAAGTAAGAGCAGTGATACGCATCTCTTTAAGAGACATCCTTTTTAGACTTTCTGCATACGTTGACACTAATGTTGTCGGGTCGCCGTACCATTAGAGTCACCCTATCGTTTCAACCATGCGTGCATGCTGCAAGTATATAAAAGTCTATTACATACTAAACCTCTTACACTTATGAGTATCCAATTTTAATCTTACACTCTGATCTGTCATCAAATCGTACATATAGCAAATACTATGCACTAACTGATGCACTTACTTTGCAAGATTACTACTTCTTATATGCTGTTGTTTGTTCATTCTTTCGAGGAGCATAGCCTGATGAGCTTCATATTCTTCCCGAGATGGAAAAATTTTTGCAATGAGAGCATCAAAATTAGGATCACGACGAAGTGAACGCTTGGAGATTAGTTTATTGCGACATGTTGGACATTCTCTATTGCCTTGTCTTAACGCGGTAGAAATACATTCCTCGCAAAATCGATGAAGGCATTCCTTTGTCGTCATTGTTGATTTCAAGATGTCCAGGCATATGGGACACATGAGCTCCGCATGAAGATTTTGAAAATTCACAGATACTAATGTGTTGCTGTCTGTGATTGCCTCTTGAGGGGTTCGGTGCTTTTCATATGCACTTAATTCCCAATTTTTCGAAAGAGTGTTTTCAAAACTCATGCATAAAACCTGCAAAATAAAAATTGAAATTATATGCTAGCATCTTCAACGAGGGTAACATTTATGCAAATTTCGATGTATCTCCTTGAACTCGCATATTTCTCGTATATCTTCACTTTTTCATTTTCAATTGATAATCATTTTATGGTCATTACAGATGTTGAAGGTTATACCATGCATTTATTACAAAACAGTATGTAAATTAGTAGCAGAGAAATGAATATTTCTTTGAAATGAAAAGCATCACATTATCTTGCAATAAAACAGAGCACAAATTAAGTCAAAAATAACCGAAATAATAACTGAATTCAAATCATCGAGCTACGTGAAATCTTACGCATGTTTACAAGGTTGATTGCACAAAGTTATGCATGCAGGAAGGAAAGAGGACTGACGAGAAACAGTTCGAGACAATGGAACTCTACATTTTCGGGATCGGGGCAACGCATCTGACAAGTCTGTAATGACCACAGATCTAGAAAGGGATAGATGGACCTTAGAAAGGGATAGAGTAATGACCGTGTCCACTATCGTATGATCTCCCCTGTTAGTGAATAAATCACATCCTTTATGTGTTACCGCTTCTGCATCTCTTCTGCAATCTGCATTTCCTTAATTCGCCCACGTGGATATGGCACTAAATAGAGAGCTAGCGCAGTGAGTGACTGCTATCACTCCCGCTACAGACTTGCAGAGACTGGTTTCTAATTAATGTTACACTCGGGTGCATTGTAAGTCCATAGAGAGGATTTCTTTGATTGGAGACAGCTTCAATGCAGCATTCTGCCTTCTGATGTGCAATGGAGTGAACTTTCAGCACTGACAGTCGAGTCCACATATGATTCAATAAGATCTCTTTCTTACTCTATTAAGCTTTTTCAAAATTTTGATTCATGCCTATAAATAACGGTACATTGTATTCTAGATAGACAAAACTGTTGCATTATGAAGTCGAATGAGATCAATTTCTTGTAGGAAAGTCTTCAAACGCTTGATCACACAGTCGTTGACACGCGATTTTGCTGATATTCTGTCAAGACTATCACAAGAAATTGCTTCATTATGGATTACATAAAGAATCTAAAGCTACCGTACAAATTCAACATTGGATAGTAAAGAAACAGAAAGGGCTTCTTGATATTCATAAATAATTTTAGCTTTCTTAATATTCAGTTCGAACGCGTGAATGTTGCACCAATTTTCTGCGTGTTGGATTTCTTCTCTGATAGAAAGTTCGAAGTCTACATTTGCCGACAACGACGTCGTGAGCACATATGGAAATGAAGGTATCATTATTCGATGGTTGCAGAGTTCGCATGTGCACGCAGAATATAAACGGAGAAAGTGTTCCCCTTGCGGAACGCCAGAGGAGACGCGCACGATCGAGCTCAAACAGTCGTTTCTCAATTTTACCCTTTGACGGCGATTCCGAAGGAAGTCAGAACAACAAAATAAAAAAATTCCCGTGGCAAATTTGTACTGCAAATTTATCAGAATCTTGAATAAGAGCTTATGCTCTTAACAATCGAAGACCTTTTTAATTTGAGAGTTAGGAGTATAACACCAGTAGATGAATAATCGTCCAATACGGAAGAAACGAAATCGTGAATACTGATATTAGGATGAACTGTAGATGATACAGGCCGAAAACTGAACTGTTGGGGACCGTAGCTACTGATAATCTAAACTCTGATATTATTGGGAATGCAAGCTTCTAAGATTTTTGACAACACTGGAAGAACTGAGATAGGTCTAAAGTCATCTGGTGTCGGGTTTCTGCATTTTTGAACAGGTGTGACATTCGCTAATTCCCACGAATGAGGAATAGATCTTGAATTGATAGAGCAATTACATGACTGTGCGGACCTGCAAGATCAGAACTAGCCACTTTAACCAAAAGAAGGAAGGATACAGTCGCTTCCAGCCGATTTGTCGCCTTTCAGATCGTAATGATTTTTCAATTTCATCGATATCAACAGATATATCACATCGTCCTCATTCACCAGTAGTACACAATTGCGTCAACATATCCCAGTTCGAAGGTTTGTTAAATACTGAATCTTTGGTTGAGAAATTCAGCTGCATTGGAAGTCGCCGGCAGCTCAGACTTTTTATTCTTGCTATTCATCACTTCTTAAATTTTACATAACCCATTTGATTTTGAATGAGCATTCCCAATCCAATATTGATTGGCCTTCTCAATTTCTGCCTTAACTTTTTGACGTTAATAACGATATAAATTAAAATTCCTTTCGCGGTAAGCGGGTAAGAGGAGATTTATCAAATGAAAAGCTTCAACTTTGGTGTGAACCATGGCTATCCATTACCTTTCATAATTACCGCATGACTTGGGATCACCTTCATCGCATCATGAATAACTTCAACAGCTGACACTTGTCATCAAGTGAGTCCTGTGATCGATAGATTCGATGCCCAAGATATTCGCGTAGATATTCCTTAAATGCTGAAATATTACATTCTCGATAGTCAAGCACATCAACTTTGTAGGATTTGTCGAATTTCGGAGAAAATGAAGCAGCGAGTATTTAACGATCGAGACAAGTCTTTCATACTGACATTTATCTGCACGAATCTTGATCATGTTCTGACTCCTGTTTCAACTTTCTCAAACAAGTGTCAATAGAACGATGGAGATATCGACGATAAGTGGAATGTTCTTTGAAGGACATGATTTATAAACATCACCTGGATATGACCTGCCGCGAGAGAAATGGGTGCTCTTAAATCGACTCCGCTCTGGTTACGGTCGATACAAAGCATTCATGAATCGAATAGGCATCTCAAATAAGTGGCTGCATATGCGGTGGAACAAACGAACGCTAATGTTCTCTCTTGTCAAGTTGTTGGAATTCGTGGCAATATGGCCACTGTGGACAGTGACTTCCGTGAATGACTAAACCATTCACACTTAAAACTTTAAATTTTCTTTGTGATGTTTTTTCATACGAATATGTATATATATATATATATTCGTATGAAAAAACATCACAAAGAAATAGCACGCCATGAATTCTGTATATAAAGCCCAGATTTTACCTTTACTTGTGTTTGCCACTGAAGATGGAATGATTTTACATTCCGAAACATGTTCGGTTGAGAGAAAACTTAGTTTTTCCTTCAATATATATATATATATATAAATAGGAAAATAAGTAATGGAGACGTTCAAATAGATATATAAAAAATGAAAGGCGATGAAACCAAAAACACGTCTTTGCGTAACCGTTTTCTGTGGTTTATTGGTTACCACTTCATCAGACGCAAATGAATGAAAGAAAATGAGCTCATAGGTTGTTTAAGGGAGGTTTGAATTTCAATATGAAATATCTCTCTTTTGCCTCCCCTTCTACTCTATGAGCTCTGTCTGACAATTGAAATATAGGTGCAGTTTCAAACTTGATTTCTTGATTTCGGCAACACTGATGTGTTTACTGACATACAACATAGAGATATTCGGATTGTTTATGTGTTGGCGGTGAATGGTCAAGCGGTTTCGAAAGATATCACCAGTCTGCCCAATGTAGAAATCATCACAACCTTTGCATTTCAGAATGTATATAATGTTACTAGAATTACAACTGAAATAATGCCGAATTTTGAAGTCAATATAGGTGACATTGACTTTAAGTTTTATCTGCTCACCAGCAGGGCTGTGGAGCCGGAGCCTTAAGGATCCGATTTATCACAAAGGCTCCGGCTCCGATAGTTTGAGCTTTCATATAAATCTAGAATTTTGAAAGGTATCTATTGGTAAATCATTTGAAATCTAAAGATATGTCTTTTAAGTATACCAATGATCTGTCCTCCACGATATCTTTCTTTGCAGTTTCCGCCTTCTTTTGTATTATATGTATTATATTTACACACATGTGTAATATTTTTTTATTATATATGTTTCGTAAGACTAATTTCCATAGCTTTTAGTGACAACGTGTTCTCCAAAATCCATTAATTTGAGGACTTGTGATATGCATGCCAACTAGATGATTGTAGATTCCTAGAGACAAGTCGCCAGTCATTTATGTACACATTTCCAGTTCAGTCAGCAAAGATAATATAGCTACATTTCTTGCTCAATGTCTTAAATCTAATACGGTTACTATGTAGGTTACCATCTATCGGTATAGCTACCGGCAGAAGCCACTGGAATCTGTGACAATGCCAATTTCCTTAGATTGTATTGTAGGCTCTTGTGCAGTCCCCCCACCTATATTTTCAAAACAATCGATGATTTAATTTGATCAATTTTGATTGGAGGGATAACTCTTCACACTCACACGAATGATCTGACTACAAGTCCTCGTGTGGCTATAGCAATAAGCGACCCAGCCACTTCTAGTAGCGCCTTATTATTCTAAAGGTATCATTCACAATGAATTTCCTTTGACTTCAAAATTCAAAGGGTATATTTCAATGCGAAAAAACCCGAAGGCAAATTACAATGTTGAGTTGCTGACGAAGTTTGCGACTATGACATCGCAATTACCCAAGTAGATTTTTACAACAGCACGGAATGCTTCACTCAAACCGGTGATGCTGAAACGGAATCCAATGGTGCTGCTTCTTTTGACCAGAGAAAAAATGGGGGGGGGAGGACTGCACAAGAGCCGTATTGTGTAATAATATTTCCCCAAATGTCATAGACCTGTGGATTTCAAGAATTTTCATTATTATTTTTTCCCTGTCAACACTTTATGCTGATATCATGTTGACTTATATGTAAACAATAAAAAAAGGCGCCTTTTGGCCTCCCTTTTCTATTGTCTGTGACATTAAACCGCATGCGCATTCGAAAGCTAGCAAAGTAGATGGGATTTCTACTTTATGCTGATATCATGTTGACTTATATGTAAACAATAAAAAAAGGCGCCTTTTGGCCTCCCTTTTCTATTGTCTGTGACATTAAACCGCATGCGCATTCGAAAGCTAGCAAAGTAGATGGGATTTCTGCTCGGTGCTCGCAGTCAAATTTTTATTATGCATTGCACCCTGCAACATGCTGCGTGATACTCCGAGTTCAGTTTCATCAGCCTAACCATCATCAGAGGAATAGTGGTAATATGTTATACATAAATTGAATATAATGAATTATTGATGAATTATTTAGTGCAACTTTACGCCTTCATGAAAAATACGAAATTAACATAATGTAAGTTAAGCCTTAACTTATTAAGTAGCTGCATAGAATTACCAAACGTCCTAAATTAGATATTTTCAATTTTTGTAAGTATAATTTTCAATTGTACATTTCTAACCTACACTGCAATGAGACTATCTAAATTACAATTTCTACAGATGATGAGTCGTGGGCTACCCACCGATCATATTATTCATGGACCAACAGACTATTGGATAAAGACAATGACAAATAGCAATAACAACCTAAGCTAGCCTATATACACTTTGATATTCAATAAAGCAATTGATATCTTTATTGATACGTTATATTTGGCTATATAGCCTATACCCTTTCCTTGTTCGAGTAGATACAGGCCCTATAAGCTATTTAGAGGCATACGCTATCCAGTTTCATATTCAAGCTTTGTTAAAAAGCTTATACTACTATTCGGCCCCTGTGACGGCTAATTAGGTATATCATCATCACTCATGTGGTCTTATTTAATGTAGCCTCGTAGTAGACTGGTTGCAGGCTAGGCCAATTTATATTTAGCCAGTGCGAGAGATCTTTATCTAATTTAACCAATCCAGGCTATAACTTTATTTTATCTTTCAGAGATAGTCAATTCATGCAAAAATATATGACAAGTATGTTATTTATCATTATATTAGGCTATTATCATTTTTATTATTAACTTAAGTCGTTGCTTGTTAATGAAAACTAATTTGATGATTGTAGCAAGCCTCTAAAGGCCACACCGTTATCCAAAAAACCCGTTCAACGGATCCAGGATAACCACCATAGATAGAACCTGAATTTGAAGTCGGAGCCGGAGCCTTTCACATCAGTGTCGTGGAGCCGGAGCCGATGAGATAACGCATCGGCTCCACAGCCCTGCTCACCAGTGATCAAGTGATCGCTAAATTTGCACTTTTTGTCGTCGCACCGACTTATACCATTATTTTGCTTGTTTTGCTTATTTTTTAATATATTCAGCAAAGATTTACTCTGACGAAAAGATCGAATTATTTTTCTATCTTTGAATTTATTTAATAAATAAAGACTGCCAGTCATAGGACTTATTATTTGATTAAATATTAAGTGTTATATTAAATATTAATATTATATATATATATATATAAAACGGAATCAAAGCAAATGTAAATCGATATGGAAAAATACAAAAAATATGTAGTTGTAAATAGAATTGATTTTATTTCATCATTCTACGAGTGTATCTTACTGTGACTGCTGTGAATGACCAATCCATTGATTTTAGCGATTGATTTTAGCTTTGAAATGTGATCATATCATCCGATGTAACTGTGGATTTTGTATTTAAAGAGAATTTTATGCTGTACATACTGTTGTTCACCTGAAGATGGCATTGTGAAAATGACCGAAACATGTGCGCTCTAAACTCGAATTGTTCTCAACGCACAGCCCAGTGATATTATGGTGTTTGCAAGAGACAAGAAGCATGGTTCGCCAATGGTTACTTTGGTTCATGATAACAGAAAAAGTCCGTCCTCACTTAGCAGTATTGCATACTGGCAGTTGAAGTCATTCGAATCAATCAATCACAAGCAGTTGGAGGATCTCAACACGTTGGGGAAAAAGCATCTTCGAGCATCACGCAGAATCGATTTATTTTCTGCACTCATGTATTGACGCTGAGGTCATTCCAAAGTTCCTCCAATTCTCTGTGCCTGCAAACCTGAGAGATTGCTAAAGCTAAATTAGACTTTGAAGATAAAGAGAGAAAATTGACGCAATTCTTATTGCAACTTTCCGATAGTGAACGGGTTCTTTATAAAGCGATTATGAATCATCATCTGAGAAAATTGGACAAAAATATTCGCAATATCCATTCTAAAAAGTTGACAACTTTGATCTCCTTCAAGAGCAAAGCTGATTTTGATCAAGATTCCGAGGACAAAACCGAGTCCCTCTCCTCTGTCATTAATCTGACCGACGGTCAATTTACCGAAGAAGAGATGGAAACTCTCCGTCTTGGCTTTTCGATAGCATGGCCACGGGAAAAATTTCTTTGGATAAAGAGAAAGCTGAAGCTGTGTTCAGCCAAATTCCTCTTTCTTCTCTTGATGAAGAAAGGATTAGTACTCTGAAACACAAGTTTCGAAGTACTTTCAAATCTTACTTTTCGCGTCATAAGATTTCCAAGTACTAGCGTTCTAAAATGAAAGTCCTACAGACTGTGCCCTCTCGTAAAGATCTGTATGCTAGCAAATTTAACAAGGGAAACGGCGTTTTAACTGATAAACGCACTTCCTATGTCTCAAAGATGAAAAATCTTCTTCAAGATCAATCCAAATTCAAAAAATATTCTTCCTGTGCTCGCTCAAGAAAGAACCCATTCATTCTCGAAGAGGATACATTTGTACGAAAACTCACTCAAATGAAAACTAAAGGCCTGATTTCCGATACGATTTTCAAAATCATTAAACCAGTCGGTTCCTAACCAGCAAGACTCTACGGTCTCCCTAAAATTCATAAGGATCGGAGTGACCCTCCTTACCGTCCTATTTTAAATATGATCGATGCTTATCCGTCTAATCTAGCCAAATGGTTGGATAGCATTCTGAAGCCTCTTCTTCCAAAAGAGTTTGTGGTGAAGGACACCTTCGAGTTCGTTCATCTCATCAAAGATAAAGTTTTCAAAAATCGTAAGATAGTCAGTTTTGACGTGAAAAGTCTATCCACCAGCATACCTGTCGATGATACCATCGAGCATATTGTGTCTATCATTTCGGAAGATGAAATCCCTATCGGAAAACAGGCCTTGCGAGAGCTACTGAAGTTAGCATCTACCAACATCCTCTTCTCTTTCAATGAAGAATTGTACGTTCTAGTGGATGGGATGTCTATGGGTTCATGTCTCGCCCCAACGATAGCTGCATTTGCCATGGACATGCGTGAGAAGCAACTGAAAAATTTTGTCGGTTCTGGCCCTGTGTTTTACAAACGGTATGTGGACGATATATTTAGCATATTTGAGATAAATGCTGATATTTCTGCTTTTCATTCCTTTTTGAATGAATTGCATCCTCAGATCGACTTTACCTACGAAGAGGAAGTCGATGGTAGTCTTACTTTCCTGGATACCGTAGTTTCGAAAAATGATGAAACCTTCGACACTACCTGGTACATGAAAGAAACTAACACCGGTATTTATACCCCTAATTCGGTATATTCTCCAAAGCGATATCGCTTGGCTGCCATGAGATCACTTTTCAGTCGCGCTTTGAAAATAAATTCTAATGTCAGCAATTATCACAAATCTGCCAGTACTATCACTACTCTTTTTCAAAAAAATGGCTTCACGAATAATGAGATAATTCGTATTCGTAAAGAAGTTGAGGCGAGACATGAAAACCGGACTCCCAACCACAGTGAGCTTGATAAAAATGATACCCGTGCCATTAATTGGAGCTTCCCCTTCATTGCTGAAGGAGAAAATATTTTTAAGAAAACATATAAAAGATATCAACAAAATTATTTCTCCAAATGTCAGAATTCTTAAGACCAGTATGTTCTTTGCTAACAAAGACAAAGTGCCTGCCGAGCTCAAGTCAAAAATTGTCTATACGCATTCTTGTGAGCACTGTGACAAGTGCTTCATCGGTACCTCGGTCAGGCATTTCATCACTAGGATGAATGAACACTTGAAAGGCTACCCAACGCCTACTGAAATTAGCTTGCATGTTCACTCTCCTCACAAAGATAATTTCAAGGTCGTTTCTCAGATTTTATATTTAAAGAGAATTTTATGCTGTACATACTGTTGTTCACCTGAAGATGGCATTGTGAAAATGACCGAAACATGTCGTGCGCTCCAAACTCGAATTGTTCTCAATTCTCCAAATATATATATATATATATATATATATATATTATAAGAAGAAATTGCCATGAGCCTGATAAAGTATTGAATATAAATCAAAAGGCGACAAAGGAGTCTTGGAGATTGACAAAACGTCATTTAATGAAACAGGAAAATTCTACGCAAGAAAGTGAGACTGACTCTAACTCAATTGCTTCACAATTATGGAAATGTAGAAATCCCACCATAAATGGCAATAGTGAATCTACGATATTACCAAGTAATCTTGAAACAGAGATCAACGCTCTATATAGTAAATTAGTCACTGAATTTAACAAAATTAATTCTCACCAACGAGAAAATTCCTGTAGCCACACAGTATTAAAGAGATTTGTGAAATTACGGATACTGTTATTAAACAGTCTGATAAATCGCATCGCCTCATTGATTTGAATGCTGGTGATCATGATAATATGTTTGAGCAACACATATCGAATTACGAAGTTACGGAAAATAAATTACCATCCTCTACTCAGATAGCCTTTAATCGCAAACTTAAATCTATAGCTAATAAACAAACTGATAATAATATCAAACACTGTCTAAATAGTGTTAACTGCAGCGAACCGGTTCCTAGTATAATGAATTTAACTATTAAGGATCATGAAACTCCCCTTGCTGTCAGGCCTATAGTGAGTGCAACAGACACTCCGGCCACCCCTTTATGTAAACTCCTAACCTTAGTATTTAAACCTCTACTCCAGAGGGTGAAGGCTCATTTACAAGACACAGAGTCTTTTGTTGAATCTATTAAGAAAGTTCAATTGAGCAATACTCAAATCAATTATTTGTCCTATGGATCCCTAGATATCCAAAATCTTTATGGTAGCATCCCTCTAAGCGGGAAAATAATACATTTGAAGTTTTTTGTAAGTTCTTTAGTGACAATGCCGAATGTACGGAAAGGTCAAATATTACTTGTCTGAAAGATATCCTTAGACTTGCGATTACTTCGGATAGTATTTATATCCAAAATAAAGTCTATACCCAGCAGAAAGGCCTCGCTATGGGGAATCCGCTTTCGCCTATATTGGCTATTATATACGTCGACTATATTGAGAAAGAAATTTTCAATAAAACTTGTCAAATAAAATATTGGCGTAGGTATATCGATGATATTTTCTTTATCTTCGATGGTAACCCCATGGACTTATCAAATTTAGCCAATAGCATTTCTTACGATATTCAATTTACTTTAGAATACCCCAAGGATAATGGAGAAATAAGTTTCCTTGATACTTGTACTAACAAAGTTCATACTGAAAACAATTTAGTTTCTTTTAGCACGTATCTATTTATCAAAGAGGTTCATAGTGGCCACATTTTGCCATGGACGAGCGCAGTCCCTAAAACTAGAAAAATCAATATAATAAAAACTGAACGTTTACGCGCTATACGCAATAGCTCCACTGAGGATTTAGCTCAAAAATCGCTTGATATATTATATCAACGCTTTCTTAACAATGGTTATCCGCCTGCTGTTGTCAAGAAATTTCTTTATAGATCTACCACCCCTATTAATAAGAACAAAATGAGAAATTCGGAAGGTATTATCCGCATTAACCTCCCTTTCATCAATGACACTTGGTCTAACAAAGTTTTCAATATTTTTAGAAAGTCGAATCTCCCTCTGAATATTCAACCTATATTAAAAACCAATAGACCTTTGCATCGCCTCTTACAACAGAAACCTAAATTACCCTGTAATAGCAACTGTATGTGTCATAATAATAACATTTGTAATATCAAAAATACGGTTTACAAAATCACGTGTAACATCTGTTCTCAGGAATATATAGGTGAAACTCATAGAACTTTTAGAAAGAGAATTTCGGAGCATCTTACAATGAAATGTAGTCAAGTTTATCAACACTTCATATCTAAACATAACGAAAGTCCGAACATTAGTGATGTAACTCCATTCATCCTCGCCCGCTGTTCCTACGATTCTCATCATCGTCGATTAATGGAGTCCACCTGGATTGAGAAATTAAAGCCGTCCATCAACTGCAGAAAATGATGCAACGGAGTTCTATATTGTGCGCAAATATTACACATTACATACGCAATGCTAGTTAATATGCTTTTTTTAATCAAAAATGCTCAGACCACGAAAGGAAAAAGTCAACAGATCAGAGACATTTGATTTAAGCCATTACGAGAAGTACTGTACTAACGTTTCTGGATTTTTAGCCGTGCAGTCAGTATACCTGTAAAGAGTCAGTAACTCACATGCAGATAAATCTTCATCCGAACTACAGACATCTACAATTGATGAAACATACAAGTACATGTAGTTGAAATCTCGTTGTCTAGAGCTCGTTTTCAAAAATTAAAATTTGCAAACACGAATGCAAATAGCACAAAGGTCAGCTGCCGAGTTTCCAAGCACATCAAACTACTGATAGCTTGCGCAGTGAGTTACTGATTCCTTACAATAGGGTACACTGCAATGATGACGGATAAGAAGCCAAAAACGTTTGCAGTTCCGATTGAAAGAAAACTTTACTACTGCCTGTAGCTCCGGAAATTATTCAAATCAAACCTCTCTATCATCTCTTGTATTTCAAACATAAGAAATGAAAAAACAATGACACATCTAAAAAAATTTTAAACAAGATTGTAACATCTACTTGATTAAAGCTCAAACGCCATCGCATAAGTAAACATAGCATCAATACGAAAGGAAATGCTTATCACTTATGCAGTTGCTTGCAAGATTTCAATTTTCGTTGGTGTCTTAACCGAAATTGCTTTTGCAACAGGTAATCGCATAAAATATTCATTCGTCACTCCCTTGTGTTCCCGGAACTCTTTGGCAGATATCTCTTTCATACTATTCTTTTTCTAGCACGCTTCTTGAAGACGCATTTTGCAGAGCATCAAAGCAATCAAAACTCAATTCGCAATCTGTTCCATACGAACGCAGTACAACTTTTACGTCAACCATTCCCACCTAAAATTATTTCTGATTTCGGAACCTTGATTACTTGCGTTGAGTCTTGTTTCTTCATGATTGACGAAGGAATTAGTGACTTGCTTGTATCTTCTGATCAAGTGTCACGCGGTTTTTTAGAAAGTACCTGTTTTGAAATTAATGACTATTTAAAATTGAAGGGCCCTTAACAACTTGAATCAAAAAGGGCCCCACTCGATGTCAGAAGGGGTACTCTTGATCATAAATGGCCCTTTTCTCAATCTCAAAAGGGTCCCTTTCACTATCTCAAGGAAGTACCTACACGATCTAGAAGGGCTCTCTCACGATCTGGGCCACCTACAATTTTAAGAGTCCCTTCACAATCTAAAACGGCTACCTCACGATCTCAAGAGGGCCTCTTTACAATCTCAAAAGGGCTACTAAAATGCTTCAAAATCCAAATTATTTGCTCCTTGATAGAACATTTTTCTAAGAAGTTGTTTGATAGAATATACTCCTGGCATCGAAAGGAACTGTTCAATGAGTGAGTCATAAGTCCAGTCTTAATAAAGTCATTGCTCGGTACTGCTGTGCAGTGTTGACGGGGAATTAGAAATTTTCGTTTCTTGTCGCCGTGTTAAATTTCTGCGATGCCATATAAGTGTTGCGTTGGAGGCTGCAAAAGCGGATATAAGTCTGATGCAACAGAAAAGGTGTCTTTATTCAGTTTTCCATACGATAAAAATCTACGGAAGAAATGGTTCGTAAATTTACATCGTGCCGATCTCAAGAGTGTCGTTCAAATATCAGACATTATGAAAGTCTGCGCAAAGCACTTTTTACCAGATGACTTCGAAAGCAAGAGTTGAAAGAAATTGAAACCTGGTGAATATCCTCGAGTTCATCCATACGTTCCGCACTTGAGCAAGACTGTGATAACTTCACGACAAACTGCGGTATCTTCAGAAGAAAGACTTGATAAAGAAAATGATCTGATATCTGAATCAAACGAGGAAACGCTGTTGAGTGGTACTTTCAAAACATCAGACGAAATGCTACGAGAAGTTTCAGATGACAATTTTACTATTCCAACTAGCTATCAAATGGTCAAAGCTGAGAACAAAGTGAATTTTTTTTTCATCACGGATATGGAGGAAAATCCGTCCCTGAAAGCGTCAGCGGTTATTTCAGAAGATTTGAAATAATCTTGTTTTATCGACAGGAATCCATTGCCGAGAAGACAATTCAACCATTTATTACAGGTAGCAAACCAAGTTAGCAGCTCAATAGAAATATCGAACATTTGAGCATTTCTCAAATCAATGTATGAATCGCATAGGGAAACGCCTGTCAACTGCGATAACATCATCGAATCTGCGGCTAGCATGCTTGAATCAGTGTTGCTCTGTAACGATCTTTCTGGTCATGAGAGTCTTTTGTATTTCCTTATTTGTCAGCTACGCCTCATGCTGCTGAGTCCCCATCAATTGAGGTACAACTCTGATACAATCGTACTAAGTTTTGAATGGAAAATGATAAGCACATCATTATATAAAAACTGAATGGTTTCTTTATTTTGCCATCCATAAGAAGATTGCAACAACTTTCTTCTGGATTAAATATGCGCCCATCAGAACTTGATGCATCTTACCTTCGGTCACGTTTGTCAAGTTTAATTGATAAATACAAAATTTGCATCATGATTTTCGACGAGAAATACACTGCTGCTAGAGTAGAATATCAAAGTGGTGAATTTGTTGGCCTTTCCAACGAAGGGGATGTTGCAAAAACTTTACTGGTAGTGATGATACATTCACTTATTGGGAAATTCGAAAATGACAATTGATTTCCTTTAAAACTATGTCGATAACCTTCTTCGTAAACTCGGGAACTTCGATTTACCGTCCTTGCCTTTGGAGCCGACAATCATTCAGTTAATCGTTAAGTGAGCAAACGAATTTCTTTTAGATTGTGAGACCTACTCGTCTCTACTCGAGCTCAGAGTCGAATCAGTTGATGTACACTGATAACTCCTCTCCCATCCATTCATAGTAGCCGCATCATTCATTATTATCTGATGAGATATTTCATTGAATGTAAAATGATTCTTCATCAATTTGGAAGTCGATAATGAAATTCAATACCCAATTCTGGATTTTGCATGCGGTTATTATTTTGTAGTGCGGTATATAAGAAATTTTGCGATGGTTCTCTTAAATCTTCAATTCCTCATCCTTATATCCCAGGAGAAAAACTCTTTCTAATAATGGATCCTACTCACAACCTCAAGAATATATACAATAATTGTTAACGGAAAGGAATATTCGTTATGCCGAGTGGGTTTGAAACGATTATTCCACAGACAAAAGCTGATTTTAGTCATATTCGACATTTGCATGAGCGGGAAGAGTGTAAGGCATTGAAAATAGCACATCGCTTACAAAGGAACGCGTTGAATCCAAGCAATATTCAGAGGACATCTCCAACACTAGCCCTATGTAAGTGTCTATAGTGTTCCTACATTAAAAATGTCTAAATCAAACTTACTTGTAGTTATAGTATAATCATAATTTGACATCTAGTTGACTTTTATTTACGCAGTAAGAGAGGAGCAATATAACACTAACATATTGCTATAGCAGTGTCTTCATTAAATAAATGCATAAATTGCTAGCGTTATGAATGTACAGAGGATTTTAGAGCATTGATGATTGAGCACTATTCACTATTCCACAAAAGATAGCTTTAAATGCACGAATTTATATCTGTAATCATGCATTAATATAAGTTCTAATTACAATGTACGAATATAACAAAATTCGTGTTATCCCATCATGGTGTGAGATCTGCAACCGAATAATTCCAATTGATATTAGCTTATTGCCTAAATCAGCAATACAAATTACTTGACTGTAGCCCAATTTAAATGCAATTAATTTTTGATAGACCTTGCTTTTCAGCCGTATTGTCTGAATCTGTCGTCGCTGGTCTCAGATTCCATCGGGATAAAGGATGGGAAAATACAGCACTAGTTGTTGATTTTTTTCTCAAATTGTGGAACATACAAAACGTCAAGTCTCCATTTAAAGGTACGAATAGTTCCATAGAAAGCTTAATTCTCTAGTGATTACGACTATTATGATACTCCTTCAATATGATTAGTTTGCATTATTACTTTCGAGCATCTAAATCTTAATGATTATCTGACTCAGGCACAGGAGTAAAAAAATTTAAGCGTATGCTGTATAAAATTTATTTAGTGAAGAAGTTTATGAGAAAAAATCATCACGATGTGGCAGCAGATTGATCTATTCTTGAAATCATTGCGCTTTAATTAAAGAAGCGGAATTTCACTTTTTTTATATCTCAGCAGATGAAAATGCAGACGAAAATCCAGCTTTTATGAAAATTTCTCAGCAGATAATTTCATGAAGCATTGACGCCATACCTCTACTAATATTTTTCCGCTTGGTTTATACTGTAGGCTTTAATTGTTACGCCGCCGCATAAAATTATTTGGTGTTCCTCAAAAATTGTGCGATATGGCTCTCTCAATAATGTAGTTTTCTTTCAGGAATCCGAACGAGGCAGGAGTACCCTGAGCCAATATCATCACCGGATGATTGGAAGAATGACTTTCTCAAACAAACAGCAGATATGCTAATTGCGTGGAAAGAAAGCAAGAAGCCTGATCTTCCGTCGAAAACTTTCACGACTTGCATTATTACATGCAGAGCGCTGGATGATATCTCTGTGCATTTATTTGATAAGCATGCCTTCAATTACGTTCTCCTCGGAAAACTACAATCTGATCCCCTTAAAGGTAGATTTGGCATTTATCGACAAGTAAATGGAGCATTGTACTTTGTTTCAATTCGGCAAATACTTCAAGCTGAAAAAATAAGAATTCTGAATCTTCTGCAGCAGAAGATGGTCGAAGAAGCTGCTAATGAGATAACGACAGAGAATGACATATTCGTGTCAGAAATTGTGCAGACCAATCTGTTGATAAAACTGATATCGATTGGTTGAGTAATAAACTAGAATTTTCGAATGACTTCGGAGATCCATATCAGAAGAAACCTTGCTGTATTATGCGTCTGGGTGCTTTGGTCGATCCGTTGTTCGTGCTTGGAAATGCGATGACTGTAAGGTTTTTCTTGATTGACGTTGTAAGTTTTGACCTTGATTCATCTGATTCTGACAGTGGAACAACTAAAACTGCCCTACTTGAGCTTGTTACCAGGAGTGGCTTTACTCGTCCTTCTGCTATAAATTTCAGCATCTGTGTAATCGTGTGTAATTTCTTTTATCAAATTAGGTCGGATCAGCAGTTGATGTCCGACTTCATACGGAAGGATAAGCATCAGGAACTCTTCATAAAATCAGTAGCATTAGTCGTATCTGACTCTTGTCCGCTGCTTGCCAATGCATGTTGCGTTAGAGGACATCTGTGCTTTCAGATTTTTGCAAGAAAAATGTTTAATCTGTTTTCGCGTAATATTTTGAAACGGCTGAATGTCAACCCCTTAGTTAATAAGGTCAGTTTGCCAACTGAGCGAAAATTGCGTAAACTTCAATGTAAAACGTCGAAGTAATAAAAATGATGTGCAAATTGTGCGCTGACGATGTAATTACGCTGTATTTACAATGCTTTGATTTCATTTTTCTTCACAAATCAATATTAAAAATAGATACTACTCAGATTCACAGGACTGCGTGGAGAAGTAGTGCTGGTAGCATTCGCTTCTGCTCCTCTAGAATTCCGTGATTGAATTCAAGTGACCTTATTGCAATCAATCATTCGCTGAACACTTCATATTTCATTCATGCATCACCGGTTTATGACCGTCTACCGACTACTTTGTCAAATGAACTGCAGTGAATTCAAAATCGCACTCATAGCTTTATTTGTGACACTACATGTGCTTGTATGAACTTCCCACCGCTTGAAGATCGATTTCAAAGTGCAGCAATAAATTTGTTCACAAAATGCAATGAGAATGATGCCGGTCTAATGAACTGTCTCTTGCCAGACAAACTCATGTTTGCTAAGTGCTTCCGGGTTCCAAAGTCATCTACGTGTAGAAGATCGAACTCTTCCATTCCTTGGACAACACAGCTGTATAATAGCTCCATGTACAACTTATGACGTGACTTCCTCTGTGATTTTCATTCTGTGACATCAGGGTTGCGGAAGCGTTCGCATTTCCATCGCTTCCGCTTCCGATTCCAGGCCTAATGGAAGCGCTTTCGACTGGAACATTACATCCAAGCTCCTGTCACCATCATATTGGGCTTCTATGTATGTATACCGGTAGCTTTTCAAATTTGATAATTGAGCTTACTTTAGAATACCTACGGTAAAAAAATTAACCTTCTCCTTTTCAGTCTACTGTGTTCTTTTTTCAGGTGTCTATTCATATAAATATCAAAATCAATTATAGATTCAAAACATGGGACTTTACTTTTTTGGTACTTATGTTATTATCGTATCTTATAATGTGCTCCTTTTCAGCTGTCTTAGTGTTTACTCATTGGAACTATAAAATCAATTATGTAATCAAAAATCCGGACTTTATTTGTTATTTTTACTTATAACCATTATACGCGTATTAATTATGTGTTCCTTTTTCAGTTGTGTACTCATATAAACAGTAAAATCAATTATAGAGACAACAAAACATCACACTATATTTTACGATAGGTCTACACTCTACAAGTATGCAATCCATACTCACTCAGAATTCGGAAGGGGAAGCGCTAGTTTTCAGTGCTCACGCTTTCGCTTCCGCTCGAAATCACTGCTTCCGCTTCTGCTACCGTTTCCGCAACACTGGTGACAATAGACACTTACTTCTACTAAATCCTGAAAACAGGAGATTTCAACCGTAAGATTCATTTCCTATCTAATAGGAATAGAAGTAGGTAAAAGAAAGCGTAGACCATTAGATGATCGATGCATGTCTCTAACTCTGCCCTATTGTCCCAAATTTGAATTCATCAAAACTTTTCTCAATATATTAAGGCACCAATTTATTCGCCCACTTCAAGGGCTTCGTCCAGGGTTGGCAACCCGTTTTACCCGCACGCGGGTAAAACCCGTTTTACCCGGGGCGGGTGGGACGGGTTTTTTCAAGATGAAAAAACCCGTGGGTAAAACGGATTTTTTCAAAATTCATATTTTACATGATATTTATCAGATTGGGCTATCACGATGAAAAAACGGGTTTTTTCAAACTTCATATTCTATATGATATGCCTATTCTTTAGGTAAGGTTATAGATTAGAAGATCAAAATGAAGAAACCCGTGAGGAAAACATCTAAGTAGTTGTTTCAAAAATCAAGATGAAGAAACCCGTGGGTAGAACGGTTTTTTCGAACTTCATATTCCATATGATAGCCTCAGACAGTGACTGTGCCCAGAATTATGTTCAAAATCAAGCAAACTGGTTCTGTCCGGACTACAGAACTATGAATGCGAAATACACAAACGTGTCTATAAACATCGTCTATAAAAATCGCAAAGTAGACTGTAGTGTTGGCCTACTATGCGCTCAATCGAATATTTCGAATCTCGGTATTCTCAATCTGAAATAAAGTAAGATTGTGAATAATAAAATTATTTACTAGCTACAACGTAATGCAAAAATCAGATTAATAAGAAAGTAAGAAAATATGTAGGCAGTCACTAGTCATGCACTTAAACAACAGTACCATAGTTCGTATTTATCGTATAGTCACTAGTTCTACATTTAAGGTCGGGATGTATCGAATACGTAGATTTTTAGTACCGATAATGGTATTCGTAGCCCCTCAGACGTAGTCAGGAGGGACCCTCCAGATATGATGAGATGAGGTCCCTGTAATGTTATAACTGGGGCCCTCTTAATATGATCCAGCAGCACCCGATTGTGATGTGACATCCTCGCCTCGGGCCCTCATTATTATATTGCATGTCTACGGCTCGTACATGGCCATCTTCAACTTGATGTGACATGGTCCCCTTGTTTACCAGGACTTTAATCACGGATGTTGTCAACTGCATTATTATGTAGCCATATGGGTAATTGCAGAATATCTAAATTTGCAGGGACGATTTAACTTGAAAAACCCGTTTTTTTAAAAAACCCGAAAAACCCGCCCGTTTATCCCGTTTTACCCGCGGGACGGGTTTTTTCAAACCAAGCCCGGGTTTTGCCAACCCTGGCTTCGTCAGTGGCACAAAACACGAAATACACATGCAGTGAAGTCTGAAAGCGCAGGACAGACAGTTAATGATGATCAAAAATGACAGTGACAGTGAACGCGGACACAAAAGAGGTAGATATTGCATTCATTGACAATGACAAGGTCACAGAAATATCTATGCAAAGGCATCAAAAAAGCCAGTAAACAGACTGAGTGGATAGTGGATACATCTCAAAGTAAAATGTAATAAGAATGGCAATTATAAGTAGTAAATCAATAACAGAAGACGAAAGAAATTCGATAAAGAGATCACATTAAAATGCTGAAAAGCTTCTTGTCGCTTTTATATGACAGTCGCGCAGAAACATCAGTAACTTGTCGACAAGTTTCCTTGATGAAGTTGTTGAGTCTCGCACTGTGATCAGCATGATGCGTAACCAAGTTAACAATATTTGAGGTTTTGGAGAGGGAAAGGTTGAGGCCATTGGGACGAAGGGTATTGAGCCTTTTCTTATCCATTGGCTTTCATTTAATATTCGGGCTAGTAATACAGCGGTCAATAGCAAAAAAAGGAAAAGTTTGAAGCATTACAGATGTTCGTGAAGTGAGGAACAAGAAGTGACTCGGAATCCATGTTTCTTGTTACCCGAAAGAGCTAACTGATTCGTTGGCGTACGGTGTTGGAAGATTGACCGACATAAGAGCTTCTAAAGTTGGTACCTTTTACTACATAGATGCAGCAGCTCGAGCTGCAGGATATATTGTAAAGAAAAGCAAGGAAGCGTCGAGAGTTAGTGGCTTCAAAAGTTGCACACTCATAGACAAACTCACAAGTACCACATCGCAGACATTCACATTTCCTGAAGCCTTGAGTCAAGAGGCTTTTTCAAGAGGAAGCAAAATTGTTGAGCTTCAGACCTGGTTGATAAACTGAGCGGATAGCAGCTCTTGCTACACTTGAAAAGCTCTGAACAGGAAAGACGGTATGACAGGTTGCCTTAAAATCATCTCGCGTTGAGGAGTGAGTAGCCCATCGAAGGATCTGCGAGAAGATTACATCTTTGTTGACATGGGTTGGATGGTGAGAATCGACTGTTAGGATTTAATGGCGTGCCGTCTGTGGGCATTGCGGCGGCGGCAGAGCAAGCAAGCATGCAAAAATAGAAGAATTATACAGTAGTATAAATTATGCTAATGGAGACAAAAATGCTGTTTTTACAAACAATGGCTTCTCTTTGAATTAAAACTAGATTGAAAATAGAATTAAAAATTACTAAGAGTTCAATGACTTTAATAGAAGCAGTGCGAAGTATTTCTTTAACATGTCTGGCATTCGATTAATCGCAGTCCAATTTCAAATTCCTCAATCGAAGATGGAAACAACTCGAGTAGCATTTACGGAGATGAGAAGACATGTGTCCCTTAGATCAAACTAAGTTAGCATCTACTCCAATTGATGAATTTTTGTCTTCGCCATAAATGTCATTGAAGAAATCTTCGGTTTGAAAGTGAGGACATTCCGGATATTACTGTGTTCCATTGACGCCAATTTGCAATTTTGAGGCATCCATCTTCTCCATTTGCAGTCGGGAGTGCAGAACATACTTACAAAGGAGTGTGAATTAGCCATATTTCAGATCGGATGCTGTGGCGTGTAGGCAGACGAAGTTGATCCAGATAAGGAAACTTCAGCGCATTATTCTAGGCGCTAGTTTAAAATTCTAGTATAAAATAAGGTGAGCTTATACCACTGCAAGGACTAATTTGATCACTTTGATGATATATGCTTATCAACAAGTATGATAAAACTCATCACATCCCCGACTGGAATCTTTACATGTTTTGCTGGATTAATCCGGCGCGCTCGATAAGCGATATTTTCTAAAAATAGAACATATCCCAGCGCGCCAGCGCGCCGGGATCTTAGAATTTCTATAAATAGCGCACTTCCCGGCGCGCCTTGGCCTTTGATGAAGTACATTTTAGGATAATAACGGAGTAGTAACAAACGGTATACTGTAGAGAGTATTTATTTACTTAGAGGGTACTTAGAGAGGCTTTATTATCTTGTACAATATATCATCGGAAAATGAAATAACTACAGAATGAACTGGGTAAGATTTCGAATTCAAAGTAGGCCTACTGGCTGCGAGATTGCATTTACTTTTCTATAATTTCTTTTTGAAGTAAATCGTCGGCCGTATATCATAAACACTATCTACTCAGACAAACTCCATGAAAGAGTCACGTTTCTATAGATACGGCGTAAATCATTTCTGTGGAAATATGGCCTTATCCTATTCGTTCGTGCAAATATAAGGGAAAAAATACTGCGAATGAAAGGATGAAAACGTACTCGTTCAAGTTAAATTACTGTGTTCGGTTACGGCGCGCATTAAACTCATCATGCGGATTTTGTTGAGTAGAATCTATAAATAGAATTTGCTGCCGGCGCGCTTTAATCCGGAAAGATCTATAAATAGATTTTGCTACCGGCGCGCCTTAGTCTGGAATAATTTATAAATAGAGTTTGGTGCCGGCGCGCGCCGGATCATAAGGCCGGCGCGCTTGATGTGAAGATTCCAGACAGGATCACATCCAACAATTTATTTATTCAATGTAGACTTACAGTAAAATCCATAAGATCCAGGACTGCATGGCAAAGCACAATAAAAGGATAAGTGACGGTGCGTTGTTTTCCTGCTGGGTCCAGAGCACCGATATTGAATGTAATTGACTGTGTGCGTTTAATGTCAATGCTCTGGTTCATCATAAAAGACTTCGATTTTTATATCATTTTGAATATGATTCCAACTGGGCACTGCATTGTAATTAATTTTCGGAAAAGACACCTGTTGTTAAAAATATTCTATGTTGCTAGCCACGAGCTTTCCACGGCTCGCAGCTCGTCATAATCATGTGGAATGAAACAGCTGTTAGCCGTCAAAAGCTAGTGGCCAACGAAATGAAATTTTCTTGACAACTGATGTCCTTTCCGAAAAATAATTGCGATTTGTACAAGAGACGAGGAATTGAAAGCAACGCAATGAATGCGATAACCGAGTTGTTTACGCATCTTTATAAAGTGTTTCTCGTCTTACTCTTCCCTTGATCACACCACGTCATCTCTGGACCTGAACACGCTATCATGGAAACTCATTTTTATGCACCATCTAAATTAACACCTGACGACATGAACGACGAAGCGCTGGATAGTGCTATGTCACACATTTTTCTATAACAAATGAGATCAACGGGAGTGAGTTCTGTTTTTAATAGAATATAGTGGAATAAATGCACACGCTTGGTCATCCGACAAGCGTTTTAATGATGTTATTGAATATTTTCTGTATAATCACAGAAACAGCTAAGTGTTTGCAAACAAGAATTTCTTTGCATGTGGGCATTAACCCATCCAATAAACTTGAAAGCAAAGTTAGTGATTGTACAAAGTTGGAAAATAAATTATTCTAGGTGCTCAAACAAATGGTCTTTCATGAGTCTATTTTGTAGAATTTTTTGCGAAGATAAATGATTAATTGACGACTTGCAGTCTAACTCTGCAAATTTATGCATGTGGAAGAGCTGATAACGCTACATAACGAACAATCCTCCATTGTCCTGAATTGCAAGAATGAGATATAAAGGTAGGCATACATGGTCGCATAGCATAATTGACATCTGCATGTGTGTCCCACACCCATCACATAGAGTAGCCCATCATATCAGATTTAGGGCCAGATGATGAGATGTAGCATGACGTATCTCAGACGCGGTCATGGAGAATGAAAGTTTTCTGTGGGCATATTCTTTTTCGTTTGGTATTTCCTTTAGTGGCGATTGCTCACAATCTTCGATCCGTACCAAAACATAGGAGTGCAATGATCACACCTATGGATGACACATTCAAAATTAAATGAGTCAGACAAAAGACATATGGGAGACATTGTTTGAAAAACATTGTAAAAACATGACTGTGTGATGTTGAATGATTTGTAACGGAAAGTGAAGAAGCATCTTATGGTGAAAAGATGCACTGATTTTAAGTTTCGAACTAGTCTTCCTATTTATGACATGTCTCTATTGCGCCATAACTTGAAATTGGATAAGTCTTATCACTTGGGTGATTACGTCAGAAATACACAAATCCTCGCAGACTTGAACTCTTCTTCAGGCGTGCAGCCAAAATATGCTGATCACCCTTCTAGCTAACTAGACCGATCATCAAAGCAGCTTGACTTCCATGGATTGCATTGCGTTGACCGAGTTGTAGTGTTAAGTTTGTGTTTTAAAAGCAACCTTTTTTGAAAGTATTGTACAGACCACTTGACAATTGATTTTTCATTAGTTAAGGTAGGACTGCCCAAGTTATTCTAACAGTTTGTAGCAATTTCTGTGCTTATCACCTTTTTAACACACATTGATGCCGTATCAAGCTCAAGTTGATTCGAAATGAAACTCTTCTAGGCTGATGTAGGGCCTAGTTTTTTGCACAAATTGGTTGCTGCGGATATGACGAAAAAGCCCAGCGATTAGATCAAGTAAATCGCGCACTCGTCTGGCCTACACTTGGAATTCTCATGCATGAAGTGATAAAACTTCGGACCTTTGTCGGAAGATCATCACAGATGCCTCAAACGTGGAGATGTGCACGGGTCGTCTAGATGAGCCGAAGTTTTTTAATGTTCAAACAAAGTCGAATTGAGCCTTCCGTTGATGAACCGTAGCCGAACTGGGCTGACGAGCCGCAAAAATATAGGGTAGAACATGGCTGAAATTGCACCTGATGGGCATGTTATAGGTCTTTCACACTGCTCGAAAACAACCGACAGCAGCAACACCGCATGTTGATATAAATGCAGTCAAAATATTTTTGAGGACATTCATTTATATGTGCGGTTGCAGACGTGATCAACGCTAGCAACGGTGGGTGCTGCAATTGGAGAAGACGTTTGTCACAGTGGAGGCCATTCTTCGACATGAGGAAAAGTCATTATCTATAAGAACACTACCCACTTCGCTATTACAATAAATTTCCCTAACTTTATGAAAAGGAAATTGCGGCAAAGGAAAGTGGCTTCCTGATAATTGTCTTATTAGCTTATCCCGATGAAAATGTGTAGACTACTTTAGCCATTTTTATCGTGTAAGACAATGAAGCCGAGTCTAGCGGTTTGCAGATTATTCCAAGCCGAGCCGGCTCGGATGAGATGATTATCATATTGATATGATAGCCAATTTATTTCAAAGTCGAATGGGGTTTGACATGGCAGGAAAAAAGTGGAGTGACATGGCAGCCTTACACTGTTTGCGTTTTAATGATTCCTGGTCGCATTGATGAAAATGGATTGAATCCACCATGGTCATTCAGTAATTCTTAGGATCCATGAAAGTCATGAATGTTTTCTAGTATCTAGGCTGACCGTAGCAATATGCGGTACATGAGCCCTAGAATTCTCATCAACACCTACTGGAAAATATGCCTCTGGCGTCGGCAAAAACAATTCTCGGAGAAGGATGGGGGCAAAAATAATTGCTGTGAGAGTTCATCGTTGCTACAAAAATTTAAAAACTACGGTATTTCGAAATAAAACTGATAAATTTCATGAACAGCAGATTTCGTTCACTAATCATTCAGGAGGGCTTTCGTGGTCAGAACCAAATATAACTTCCTTTACATAATCTACATATCAGTCAACCATAACTTGGAATTGCAGTATACATATAGGTCTTTCAGTTAGCTTAATCTAGTTTTTTTATTGCAGCAAATTCTTTACAGTATAATAATTTTTAAACATCTATCTTGTATGCGTTTTCCAGAGTGCCAGACATTGAGAATTAGTTTACACATATACTTAGGATGACAAGTCATCCATTTACAGCTGTAGGTTCATGCAGCCTGATGCTGCCTTCGACTTTTCTCCTTGCACTACGCTCGTGCGGTCGGTCTTATCGAGTCAAATGTCTCGCGAATAAAACTCTGACTTGACAGCGTTGGTCAGATTTTGAACAGACGTACATTGCAACTCATGGTGCAATAAGTTCAGTACACTTTCTATCTTTTCTTATCCACACATGTGGGCCTATTTAATTAAGCTTATCACAGTATTATCGAAGATAATCTAGATGCTCAGCCAATAAGATTTCCCAACGTCGCCCAGGTTTCCTTCTGTGATAACGCATCACTGAACCAGAGTGGCGGCCGAGTCCAGGCAACCCGGGAATCGCCATTAAATTTGAGCGAAATAGGCAGCTACCCCAGGAAGACGATGAAGTGATTCTTTGTTACTTCGTACTCTGTAACTTATAGGCCTTACTGTGGGAAGGAGGAATTCAGTTGATACAGCATCGCTTGTAATAACATCACAACTGAAGAAATTAGCAGCGGCACATGATACTAAATCAATTAGTAATTGCTGCTCGTGTCGAAGACTCACACTAAATGGTGTTGATTTGAATTCGCACATGCAACTGAAAAATCGCAATTATCGTAGTTGGGTCGGCAAAAGATGATTCATATAAAATGATGATGTGAAAATGACTCACTCCGACTAAGGGTGAGGAATGCTCTTTAGAATTTGCAAAACCATTGATTAACAACTAAATGAGCAATATGATGACACAAAAAGCAAAAAATTACATTCGAATTATCCAACCATGCTCCTTACGTAATGATATCTTCTCGTATAACCCAAAATGGTCATCACCTGCGCGAGTTTATGCTGTCACATAGTGTTCAATGCCCTGCTGAGCATGCTACTTTACGTAATAAAGTAGTCATTGAAGTTTACGTCTCATTGAACCTTGAAAGAGGCTATATTGTTCGACCTTGACTGCGAATGGAGGAATAGCTTAGCGGCTCTGAATACAATTCAGACACATTTTTGAAAATGTATAAATTACGTGTAAACTGCTACTACCTTAGCTACGCACATATCGCGCAGAAAAATTGTTGTAACTGATCTGCTAATCCAAATAGAATTTGCTCTAAGTACATGTATATTGAGGCATGATGACATGTCCTTTTTTACTTGAGATCCTTTACTTGAGCGATTAGCTACTTGATCCATAAATCTGACATTATTACATGTATTTATAAAGCTATCATGAACTGTGTTCAGGCTGGCTGTGTTGAAGCTAGAAAAGCTTCTTTGTTCGCACAGCACATCTTTTGGAATCATCTTCCTCAGACCACTTTCCCTAACCAATACAATCTTGATACTTTCAAGAGGCGTGCGAGCAGGTTTCTGATGGTGACAGTTTAATCAGTTTCAAAGATCTGTTTTCTCCTTATATTTAAAATAATACAATTTGTTACTTTTTCATTGAGTAGCCCTAGCTTCTTTAAGGCCTCATAGCTGTGCTAGGGATGAAAATTCTGTAAAAAAGCATATTTCTGTTATTCACATAATAATCACATACATATTGTAGAGCATTTGTGGATGAATGAACATTGTAATCATGCCTTCATATGTACTTTGTCAACGGTCTGCAAGTGATTCGAATTGATAACGATGCTTAATTTTGCAAGGAACTAACAACATTTCAATTTCTAAAAGTACAGTTAAATAAATGTCAAAGTTTTGATGATCCCATGGGTCTAATTTGTCAAAATTTTGCAGGATCTTAAAAATACGTATCAACTAAAAATCACTAAAAATTGACATTATAGCGATGACAGTTTTGGAGAAACATAAAGAAATGTGCAAAGGCTCCCCCCATCTTCAAAGGGAAGATAGGGCTAAGAAATTGTCGTAAAGCGAAAAAAATAGTTGACCATTTGAAACTCCCGTGCAGATGGTATCACTACTTTTAAAGAAAAATGATTGAATCGCACTAAATTCAATGAAGTGTGTTGCGCATTTTCCGTGACAAGAAAGGCCTACGTGTTAACTTGTTTGTATTACACATATTTTACACACATATGTGTATATGTACACACATATTACACATATACACGTATTAAACATTGCGAGACGGCAAATACATTTGATAGCTAAGCTGTTGATCACATGTACATGTATTTCTGTTTCACCTTTTTGGACAGAAGGAGGTCTACCACGGGATGAGCAAAAGAAAATGATTGAAGAAAATACCAGTGAACAACTTGAAAATTAAATCGAAGAAACGAACAATCTTCCGTCCTCGAACATGATTAAATAATGACATATGAGCATTCAAATTAACTCTTAATGAATGTCACTCACTCTGCTGCTTGCATCATAGATGGTAAAAGAAGCATTACATGTGCAATAAAAAAAGCAATTCTCGGTTGACATTTATATAGCAGTGGAACGTAATATTTAACTCGATTTCTGGCATATATGTTATTTTTAGCAATTTGCCCTGTCCTATTTTTTCGGAACTTCCCAGATTTATCGCACTCTATTGGTGGCGAGTGAAAATTACAGCGTCTTTTTCTTTTTCAATAACCAGATATATCTTGGCAGAGTGAGGGACTTGTCTTGATCATTCGATGGTCGACCACTGATGAAGCCCTTGAAGTGGGCGAATATATTGGTACCTTCAAATATTGACGAAAGTTTTGACAAAATTCTAAATTGAGACTTGATTGAGCAAAGTGAGAGACATGCGTCGATCATCTAATGGTCGATGCTTTCTTTTATATACTCCCATTTTTTCGGAACTTTTCAAATTAACCGCATTTTATTGGTGGCGAGTGAGAGATAAATATTAGAAGTATAGCCTCGTTTTCTTTTTTTAATGAACCCAGATATATCTGGGCAGAGTAAGAGATTTGTCTTGATCATTCGATGGTCCACGTTTTCTTTACCCCGCTCCTACTTTTTGGGTGTGAATTCCTTTAGTTGCTCTGTATGGGCAGAATCAAAACTTGCTTTGAAAACAATAAGAGGCTTGCGCTTTCTTCTATCTACATGTTCTTTGAGTATTGCACCAGCTTTTTGTATCTAGATTCTGCGCAGGCTTGTCTCGATCATCATATTCTCGACGTTTCCCCTTTCCCTCTCCGATTTCGATTTCATCAAATTTCTTCATTTCTTTTTATCTGGATTCTGCTCTGATTGAGAGACTTCCATGTGCTTCGATTGATCATCAAAGGGATCGACGTTTTAGAATGAAACTATTCATTTTGAGGATTAAACATGTTTCAAGCAAAATTGCTCATCATCAGTGACAGGAGAAACAGATGTTGCAATAAAATAGGTAGAAGAGTATTAGAAATTCACCATCTAGAGATAATCAAGAAAAAACTAAAATTCTTTTGAGTACAAATTACAATTCGTCTTTTTGTAACGAATTTCTTACCGGTAACAAACAAATGAATGTTCGTCTGAAAAACTCCCGTATTTTTCCTATATTTAAAACTTTGAAGACAAGTATGCTAATTCCGAACAAAGATAAAATCCCTTGTTTATGAATATGAGTGTGAGCACTGTAATAAGTGTTGCATAGGAGAAACAAGAAGGTATTTTATTAATCGGATAAATGAACACATGACAGGTAGACCTGCTTCTGAAATTAGCATGCACGAACACTTTCCTAAAAAAACGAATTTTAGAATTATTTATAGAACTAAGCCGTGGTTGACAAAGTTGGCTGAAGCCATGCATATTCGCGAGATTAATGACGGTATATTGATGAATATTCAACTTGTGACGCAGTTAGAACTTTGGTGAATGCACAATGCACTTAGGTCCATGCACTACAAATGTACCGACGACCTATGAACTGATGGAATGCAGTTCACTTTCCTTCTTTTGCATATAAGCTCCATTTTATTGTAACACCTGTTTATGAGCAATTTTGCTTGAAACTTGTTTGACCCTCAAAATGAATACCGGTAGTTTCATTCTAAAATGAATCTCGGCAGTCTTGCTTTGATTGACGTTTTCTTTTCCCGCTTCTATTTTTTGGAGCAAATTTATTCTCTACCGTTAATTCCTCGACGTTGTATTTTCATTTTCTCGGTTTTGGAGAAATCATTCCGTCTCGATTCAATGTACAACGTTTCCCTTACCTCTTCCTATTATTGGAGAATTTATGTTATCAGGATTCTGCTCAGAATGAGAAACTTGCTTTAAAAAATTACTTAATATAAAATGTCGTTTTCTATTTTAAGTTGTAAGGCTGAAGTGGAAACGTACGTTGAAGCGATTGCATAATCAGTTGCTGCAGGGATCGCAATTTCCCGTCTTTTACGTTTTTTTTACGAAATTAGGCTAATGTAAATATTTACCCCGGTTTTTCTCGGTTGAATTGCGATCCCTGAGTTGCTGCATCCCTCGCATATGTAATGCAAAGAACTTACATTTGGTATATCACGAATTATGTAAAATCCGTTTGTATATCCAAAAATGTAAACCTCCTGGAAATTTCATCAGAAGGCTCCTGGAAAAACAATCGTTGAAAACCGCGGAAGCCCTGCTTCTGACAGTTGATGGAAGATTGTCAGAAGCTATTGAGTTTTTGGGCTGCTAATAACTAGATCATCATAGATTATATAAAATTTTAAGAATTAGCTTAAAATTTGAGACTATGTTCAGAAGACGTGCGTGAAATTAATGGAGCCACCCAGTGGAACCAAATTCTTAGTCTCGCTGATACACGCAGTAAATCAATTTCGTTTTGTCATAAACTTTCAATTTGTTACGCTGATCACAAGTATATACTTCATTTTTCATAAGAAAATGACTTCATTACCTCATGCAAGCTTCTAGCGCCACACACCCAATCGAGTCCTGACTTTGAGCATTTGAGCACTGCTGCTAATCTGTTGCCGAGAGTCATCAGTCCTGAAGAAATAACTTCATTGGAAGTTGAGGCTCGACTCCGACAAAGTTCGGCTCTCACGAATGGCATGGACTGTTTGGATGTAGTTGCGTTTTGGAAGAAGATTGATTCTGAGAAGAGATTCCCCACATTGGTGAAATTGGCACGAGCGAGGATTATCATTTCACACGCTGTTACAACTTTTACCACTCTATCCCTGTTAAAAGGCCAAATTACAGAAGTCGCAATCTCTTCGAACAAAACTTTATTCCTTTACTTTCAAACTTGATATTATTTTCTCTTTTAGTCTTTCAGGCTTTTGGATATTAATAAGCTCTTGCAAATATGAGTTGACTTTACAGAAGTTGCTCTCCCAAGCTTTACTCCCCAAAAAACACTTAACAGAGTTAATCAGCGACTAGACACAGATCTTACCGTCCCTGAAACTTACTTTACTGTCAGTGACTACACACTTTGGTCTAACTAGCCCTGATCTTACCTCGTCACCGACTCTTCGTTGGTAGCACTCCACCCGTAGATGTAAACCTGCTGCTAGCCACGTCGCCCCTCGGTAGATCTTCAGCCGTCGACCCCGTCCAAATTCAGAACCTTCCCTTATATACCATCACTCCTAGTCGCCGACAACTTTCAAAACCGTTCAAAAGCTCTCCCGTCATTACATACTACATAGCTCGTTACCCTCTCTTACTAAACATAGCATTTCACGAAACATAGCTCAAACCAACTTAGAACTTCTGTAAAGCCAGCGCAGATATCTAATGAGATGCAATCCATCTCTACATGTGTGCTAGGCGGTGAAAACTCCAATAGGGAGGAAAACGCTAAGCACACATACCTTCATATTATTAAGTATAATAAAAAACGAAGTATGATAAAACAGGTACAACAGCTCTTGAGCGTTACAAAAAAGTTCACGTCACTGATCTTCTCCTTCTGGCAACTCTCACCGATGTCATGAAAAGAAAACAGAAAAGCCGTTAACATTCTTGCAGATATTTCATAACACACGCAAATGCAGATGTAGAGCGGCAGTTTAGCATGTTGCCTGACATAATTACGAAGATGAGATCGAACCTCAGAAGAGAAACTGTTGGGGCTTTGGTTGTCAGCAAGTCGTGCCTACGAGCGATGAATTGGAATACTAGAACTTTGCCCATCTCTAGTAGTTTGATGGAATATTTTTGCAACGCCCACGCTGCGTATGGCGAGCTGCTCAAAGCAGAGCAACTGAGGTTGGAGAAAGAAAAAAACTCCAAAATATGAAGGACATGTAGGCTATTCGTCATTCTAAAAGACAAAAAGGTCGGATAAGCGTCTTTTCAATTTAGAGAAAGGAAGCGAAATTATTCAAACTAAAATTGCAGTTTTGATGGACTAGAGAATGCTAAAAGTATAGAAAGATGTACTGAAGCATCTGATTGAAAAGGATGCCGAAATCAATTCTTTGAATAATGAGCAAAAAAGGGTGGATGAGCGGAAGCAGAAGGGCACTGACGAAATTTTTCGAGAACTTACAAAACGAAGGGTAGCCGATGAACCTGAGTGTTCCTATAAAATCCCTAAACTGAACTGATCTGCTAGAATTTTCCATAATATACAGGATTGACTGGATTTATTTGGTTTTCTTGATGCTTGATAATAACACACATGTATACTTTGTTTAATTAGGTAAATTGTATTACATAAAAATCGAGTGATCTTAAAATGATCATGAAATGTTCATAAATTGAACGAAACATCAATCAATATGTTGACATGATATAGCACCAATGCTTTATACTGTAGTAGCAAACGTGCTATTGTATAGTAAACCTAATTTAAGCGGAAAACTTGACTAATGAAATTTAATGGTAAGCGCGAAAAAATCTCTAGCCAACGAGCTAGAGATGTCCTTTATTCTTTAAATGTTGACGAAGTAACGGCGAAGTACAGTTGTCATGTACATTATATTCATAGGCTTTTTTGACGAGCATCTACAGCGTGGTGCACAACAAATCCTTGGCAGCCTCAGACGCCCTACAAGGGCTCGTCAGTACGGCTCGGAATGGCCAAAACCAGCTTAAAATGTCTAGAATGGCTAAACAAGCTGAAGGACTGCACAACAGGCTGCTCTGCATTTATTTATCCTGGCTTTGCCGTGCGGCTGATTATCATAGAGATTGCAGAGTGCCAGTTCGCCTGGGCATTGAATAGAAAGACATCTGAAGAGTATAGAACAATTAGCATAGTGTGACAAATGCGATTACTGAAACTATTGATTCTTTTCTGCTATCCATGGAAATACTTTTGACTGCACTCATGGATTCATGTGCATTAATGCACGGTTCCAAGTCCGGTGTCTTTCAGAGACCTAACTTGGTGGATGTTGATGGTGACCAGTGGTCGTGGCGGCGCGAAAACCTCGCGTGCTGCGCGAACGAAACGCGAATACGCGAATTTAAGAGAAAAATGATGAGATTACGCGAAATCTACCATTTCAAAATTTCGAGCGTTTAATTTTGCTATTTTGACCATTTTCGCATGCATCGACAGAGATGTTGATAGTCTCACCCCATCCACTGGAAATATGAATTTTCTAACATACTTCTATACTTCTATATTTCAGGAAAAAGTTTCTTAAACAATTCTTGAAGTCTTGTAGATTTGTTGGCCCTCGATAGCAACACCACGAAAATTTCGAAAATGTTCATTACAAGTGGCGCGAGCGATACCGTCCGTGCTTTATGACATCAACAAATCTCTATTGAAATCTGAAATCCGACTTCAACAAAGCAGTCTGTCATGATCCTCTCAAGATCGTGGCGATGAGTCTACATTCTGGAAGAGGGTCAGAGTTAGCGGAAAAGTGCCAACTTTGGTTAAAGTCGCAAAAGGCAGTTTTTGTTCTGCCGCAAGGGAACGCAGAGGTAACCTATCCGACATATTGACTATAAAAGGCGCTCACTTATACCTGAAACCCTGAGAGCCCTTGAGATTTGTAAATCCATTTTGAGAAGTAAGAAAATTGATAGCTCAAATATAAGAGTGGATGAATGAGTGGATAAAATACATGTACAATGCATCATATGTTTTTTACTGAACATGGCTGCAAAACCAAGAAAAGGAAGAAAAAAGAAAACGTGAAGCCCTCCAAGAACAGCTCCGTATAGAATTAGATGATGAAAGGCAGCGATGTGAAGAACTGAAGTCCGTCGAATTGAGGATTCAACAAATCATCGCGTACTGATTTATGACTCCCCCATGACAACACTATACCCATGTATGTACTTCGATGTTCATGTAAATCGGGCTTGAGAACATAAAATACGTTGGAATTCTAGAATATTTGCTGCTTTTCTTTGATTTCCCGAGGTTTTGCTTTCACAATGGATATGCGAGAGTATTTCTGCAGTGGCTTTTACACTGAGTATCTCAAAAACTCAAATTAGTTGCAGATTACCTTAATTTGAAGCTGATGCAGTGTGAGTAATCCATCACATTATATCAGAGACGTTCTCGCTCAGATGCTCACAAGCACTTACTCCTGAAGCGTCTGGTGAACATCTTGTTTTTCCAGCAACTACATTATAGCCATGAGGCTCATATTACGCAGTATTATAATAACTATTACTACTGACACAAACACGCGAAATTCATGACCACACGCGAAATTGGTGAAAATTCGCGCCATGACCACTGATGGTGACAGCTGTCACCATGCCCACAACATGGGAAAAGTGTTTACCAAACAACTGCAGAGTGACGTTCAAAGTCTTTTTTATGATATTCATTCGCATTTTAAACACTCTGTCGACCTCAAAGAAAGATAGGCAGTTGTGCCTAATATTGAGCGTGCCGATAATTTTGCCGAGAGGTCATTGTACAACCCGGTGGTTATCAGGTTTTAACTGTGCATGTCGTACACTCGACACGATAGATGTTTGCACTATTGTACTTTTCTCCTTGAGTTTAGAAGATAGTGACTCTCAATCATCTTTTGGTCGATATCTATAGGCGCCGCCGAAGCGTATCCGTTGAAGGAAGAAAGTTAGCAGGTCCTTTCGGGAATATCTTAGCAAAAAGAACCTGACGAATGCAGGAAAAGATAGTGTTCATCGCAGTTTGAAGCATCTATTCTTTGAACAAAAAACCTTGTCGCCGTTTTACATACCTATATTCAAAAGTATGCTGCCACTGTTTCGAAGATGCATTCTTTTCTTCCAGAAAAATGAACCCATGGTGCATGTTTTGTACCAGAAGATGGAGGTACTTCTTAGAGAATTCTTATGCTTTTTTACTACACCTGACTCATTGATTAGTTGTTCTGGAAAACTTCCGTCAAAACTTGATGTCCAAGCTAATGCATTGCATGCTAATGACATTGCCTTAAGCGAAGCAAATGATTGTGTTGCATCTGTACTGCTTTAAAAGAAGAGCTCAGAAAGGTTTATATCAAAACATCTAAGTACAAACAAAAAAAAATGCCGTATGACAAACATTTTCTTCGTCACATCTCGGCAATATCCCCAGAAATGCGAGGTACAGTTTACGAACAGAAATACTTGACATAAAACTTGTTACTCAGGATACAAACATACTAACTGACGAGGAAAAGAAAAGTGTCGAAAGATGAATTAGAAAGTTATGTGTTGATCCATTGCCGAATTATTCCCCTGAATCTCGAATTGATACTTGGTGGCACAACTTATCGGGATCATATCAATTGCTGTGGAAGTTGGCTAAGTCCTTTTTAAGCATTATTAGTTCTAGCGAAGTAGAACGCTCTTTCAGTAGAATGAATCAACGTTTGACTGAGCGAACATCAAGCCTAGAAGTAAAAAATATCGATCCAAGCTTCTCAATAAATCAATATCAGCTGGCCCACAGGAAATCTGTTATTAATCTTTTTAGTAGGAATGATGTTCTGCATGAAAAGGTTCCAAAGTCCTTAGTAAATAATGGGCCACTGTCAAAACTATTAATTTAGAAGTACATCACAGTAAGCATATAATGCTATATCGAATAATCTGTAATCGAATGCATTCTACTTAATTCTACATAACAAAACCTCAAAAATTTCAGCGCTACGCGCCGATGTATATGCTGCGCTTCCACGTAGCTATGCGCATGCGCTTTCCGGTTTTTTTAGCAATATCGTACTAGGACCCCTGGATTGCAGAAAAAGTATTGCTATTGAAAAATGAAGCATATATTTGTGATCAGCGCAACAAATTGGATCAGTTGGTGAAAAAATGAAATTGATTTACTGCACCTATCAGCGAGATTCAGAAATTTGTTCCCCTGGGTGGTTCCATTAACTTCACAACTGAAACACTTTTATCTTTAAACTTTCATTTTTCAAAGGCGATTGCGAATTAGTTGAATCTGACCCCACATTCGTGATCAGGAGGGTGGGATCAATAGTGGAGAAGCTGATTCGAATAAATTTTCGTTGTAATAGAAAACGGCTCCGCTAGGTGATTCCCTAGCTTCACACACATGTTCACAAGGTGATGGTCACATCGATTGAAACATGTGGGGTATGTGAATGATTTTCTCAATATGAAATCTCTTCGGATATCGCATCATTTTGATTTATAATGACAATGCCATGAAATCCATCAATCATGTATGCTTTTACCGCTGTCAAACTACTGCATATTTGCAAGCATGTTATGATTTTTGACAGTATTTGAGGATATTTCAGATGTAATCCAGCATTAAATTTCATTTTAAATGCTTGCGAACGCTCTTTCAGAAATGCCCAATATCAAACTTCAGAGTTCAGATGGCGAGATTTTCGATGTTGATGTCGAGATAGCCAAACAATCAGTAACAATCAAAACAATGTTAGAAGGTAAGTTTGCGAAAATTTAGCAACGATGCTTTTGTTTTGAATTATCGGGTTGTCGGGTTTTCCGTACGTTCATCTGGTGGGAGACTGAAAGGGCAGACCGTTAGTTCTATCTGTGAATGTGCCTTGACTGTTTATCATAATCAATTGAAAAGTTGGGGAAAGCCAAGTGACATTATTACAATCAATGCTGCAAGTATTATCAAATGTAAACGAGGGATGCGGAGTCCTATTCCGACTCCGGGTGTCAGATATACGAGTATAAAGCCTGTTTTGAAAAATAAACAGGTAACCTACATCATAGATCATTATAGGCTTACCTGAACCTATATTTAGTGATCTTTGCTGTATCAATTATCAATCATTTTCGATGAAAGTTTATCAAATGTTGCTTCAAGTTGGATGTATGCGACTCTGCTCCTTCCATCTTGTTGATGTGCGCTTCACATGGTTTTTCTCCAGTCTCTACCAGTCAGGAAAATCCCCATCCTTCTCGAAAAAATATGAGTACATTTTCGATTTTAATATGCGCTTTGGAGGAGACATCACACACGATTAACGTGAGGGTAAGAGGATAATGTTCTCAAACAAACTAGTATTTCATTTTTGTCTCTGATGTGACCTTTGGCGCGTAGGTTTGATCGAGGCTAGGAAGGCTTGTCTTCTCGATTAAATCACAGAGTGAAAAGACAATCATTTTTTCACTATCACGGTTCATTCCCTCAACTATTACAAGCTTTGCATGCATTGCTGTCTCTGTACTTTTGTTTGACGGAGAAAGTTGATATCAAGACAGTGACAGCTATGCACGAGGATAAATAATTTGCTTGTATTATATTTCGGGTCTACTTAAAGCTGGAGTCCGGACTGCGACTCCAGCAAAAATAAAATGATAGGACTCCGGGACTCCGACTCCGCATCCCTTATGTAAACAAATCAACATATGTCAACCAGTCATTAACATAGTCATTTTCAAGAATTAAATGTGCAATATTGTTTTTTGTAAAAGTTAAAAATGTTGCTCTCTATTCATTTACAATTTATTTGAACAATCTCACCACTTCATTGTCATTCAGTGATAATTTGAAAATTTGAAATATTCATCTATGCGCATCTATTTATAAAATGGTATATTTCTACTTACAATTTATCCAAACGAATCCAATAGCAGAAATGATTCAGTACCACTGCGCAAATCATCGGCGATGCATTCAGAAGCATACAACAGCAAGGAAATTTCAAAATTTGCTTTCTGCATACAATATTTGTCATACGGTACTGTTTTTTGTATTATCATCCTGGCATAATTCTGTAACCAAAACATGTACGTACTCGTATAACATAAACTGACTTCGTGTATTTCTTCAGGTTAGTTAATTGACGGATGCATCCTTTTGTTATCAGGTGAATACCATAGTGATTCCATATCAATCAATATTTCTTTTTCAAAGAACGTGCTTGATAATTTATTTTCCATTGACGTCAAAACAGTATGTATGTCAAATTGAATTTATTCGTGCGAGATCTATCGAACACCATCGGTGTCAATCGTCAGGCAAGTGAAAAGAGACATCGGCATTGATTACAGGGACGGACAAAGCTTGTGAAGATAAAAGTTCAATATAAAAATTTTAATGACATTCCCACCTCGATATTGATTGGATTGATGTCAGATTCTTGAGGCATAATGCGTGAGTAATGTGTCGTCTGCTAAAGCTGCTACAAACAGTTGATATGGGCAGGCGCTCGCTGTACTTAATTCACAAGTTTGAACTACACTATAGATGGGCTAGAATCGGATATGAGAAAAAAAATCATAAGATTTGTTCACATATTTTTGATGTTCTAGCGACGAAACGAGATAGAAAAGCTCTATGTTTGGACTTATGTAAATTATGCGGTTGCAATGACTATCTGGTGAATACTCGAGATTAAACGAAAAGATCAAATAAAGCGATGAGTGATCGGTTGAAATAAATGCACCAGTTTATTCAATTTATATATAAAAAATATTTATATTATATATATATTAATTATTATTATATAAATATATATTATATTTATATATATTTATTATTTAAATAAATTTATTTAAATTTTCGTTGAAGGGATACAAAGTCTATGATCTTCTAATCTGACGGCATGGGTATTGTGCATTGACAAAGAATGTCGTCAAGAAGCTGCCATCTATGTCCAATCATAGAAATCTGACAATGTAGTGTATGAACTTGCTGGAACGGTCATGATCACTGAACGGAACACTGCTGGAACTTGCACAATATCATGCGCAGTAGACGCTCGTTGCCATAACAACAGTGTCTAGGGAATGACGGCTTCCTGCACATGACACGGCTTCCTGTAGGTGCCGACCGGTTCCTTGTCAGTGTACTTTGTAAATATTCAAGATTATCATTTTGATTAAATTACAACAGAATAGAATGTACAACTATAGCAAGCTTCATTAATGTGACTAATTGCCAAAAATACGATTTAGCTACATCTAGATCAGCGCCAAAGTTTGCAATCGAAATAGTCATCAACATATTCTGGATTTCCGTAATAATAAGGAAATGATTGGATCATGATAATGATTATGATAATAAGGAATCCCTATTTTGCATCGTGGAAATTTCGACACATTTAGTAGACTTCAGTTTTGGATCAATACATTGTGCTGATCCAAAACCACACCAGTGCGTGTGAATGAAGTCGAAATACTGCATATTCTTTATGACGTAATTAACTTCAGCCTGAAAAACTTGCTAGTTAGTAAGAATCTAGACTTGTCCTCGCTGATGCAGTTGAAAAGCGTCTACATTCAGTTGATAATCATATTATTAGTATCCTGTAGTACAATGAGTGGTCTCCGTGGCACAGTGCTTAAGTGCTTAGCCTAGGGACCTTTTGGTCCAGAGGTCGAGCCCCGAAAGTGTCATCGGAAGTCGGCAGGAAGGGCATCTGGACTAAAAGTACTACAACGGTCCAGAAAAGCCTGACTATGTCTTCACCGTCCAAGCCCCAAGTATGGGGAGTAGTGACGTTAAACCTTCATTCTTTTCATTCATTCTTCTGTAGCTATGTCGAAAATCTGCTCAAGTACGCGCTTTTATGTGAGTACCTCGTCAGCAAAAGATTTGCAGTAAATCATAAGCGATGATTGATCACTTAAGTCTAGAAACTATATTAACCATGAACTCTCATTTAGTTGTGATTAAATTTGGTGTAAATTTTGATTTTCCTTAAGCATGCATCCGTGTATATCTACACCTTATGATTTAGAAAATCCTGACTGATGCAGATTTATTGTATTTCATAATAATTGAGCAACTTTCGATAGTTGAAACTATTACTATAATGATGAAATGCATGATGATGAGAAATCTAGAGTGATCGAGGGTTTTTTGATTTCTTTATCTAGATCTCGGCATTGAGGAAGATGAAGAAGAAGAGCCGGTTCCACTCCCGAACGTTAATGCATCGATATTGCGCAAAGTGATACAATGGTGCACCTCACACAAAGATGATCCTCCTCCACCCGAAGATGATGACAACAAAGAAAGACGCACAGATGATATTCCAAGTTGGGACCAAGAATTTCTTAAGGTTGATCAAGGGACTCTCTTTGAGCTTATTTTAGCGGCAAACTATCTTGATATCAAAGGTCTGCTTGACGTTACCTGCAAGCAAGTTGCAAATATGATCAAAGGCAAAACCCCCGAAGAAATTCGAAAAACTTTCAATATCAAATGTGACTTTACGCCACAGGAAGAAGAGCAGGTTAGTACGAACCTTTTTTGACAAGAGCATGTTGAAGACATATGGAATTACTGACAAGATACATTTAAATATATTGAAATGTCAGTAGTTATCAGAAAAACAGAATGAAGAAATCTCATATAGTGTGCGGTAACTATACACAAATATTTAAGCGTGCAGCTATGTATCATATCATGCATATACCGCATCATTAACTGGGCATGTCCACGAGAGTAACGGTCAAGATTTCTGATACTTACTGATCTTTAACTCGTGGAAAAATGATGCAATCACAGCACAACCGCCGTGATGAATTAGATGCTTATAGGTTTATTGTATGTGAAGCTTCAACTTCCTTTTCATCGTTGCTTTAAAACGATAAGATGTCCCGTAACGGACGACGTTATGTATTACATTTCTGATAACAATGCATAAAGGATTTTTTACAGCTTCTGCTGATAACCTAAAATTAAAAATAGGTTTATGATAATTTCAGATATCTTTATTCTTATTTTCGTACAGTGCCACCCAAGAAATTGAAAACCCCAATTCTTGGGTGGTACTCTCCGAAAATAAGAATAAAGATATACAATGTCCACCTTGAACGATAATTTCAGACTTGGATTTTCTGTGAGACAACTTCCCGAGAATTTTTGATTCAATCATAGGTCGTAGCGTCTATTTGAAAATCGTTGCGGTCGGGACATTCTGTTAATATGACAGTTTATCTGTCTATTTGCAGTATTTATTCTAATTGATCTCCACATGCAACTGATCATAATTTGCAATGAAATTCCTTTTTAGGATTATATGAAAATATATGAATCTGATCCGTAACACTATTTATTTGATAAAAGATTGCGAAAATATGTGCATGATTTAGATGAATTTTACTGATATGCATCATGTTCATTTGTTGATACATGCAGTACTTCGTGTGCTTCTTTACTAATGTGATTTGCCGGCTACTGAATATAGGCTACTTTTTTTATTCGCTTTACTGATTTTTTGATCACATGCATCTGCTGTATACTTCTTTGTGGACTGATTCGCGGTTATTTTTTTCGATTTTTTGGATCTTCCTGGATGCGCTTTTTATAGATTCGCTGATGCTTAGACATTCATGATAGATTTGTGTATAAATTTTATTGATTTGCTAAAATGTAGGGTTCTTCCTTGATGCGTTTTCATAGGTTCTTTAATGCATGCGGCACACCTATGCACGGCGATCTTAATTTTAGTATGTAGCTGACTGGTGCCCATTTGTCCTTAGTTAACTAGTGTCGGTCCGTTGTTATTGGTCCTCAGTTGACTAGTGTAATCATCCATTGTGTTTTCAAAATTAATGTGCGCAACAATGCTGCTGAGTAATAGTCCGATGTTACCACGATTGCGCTGATGAAATCATATGATGCATCAATGTGTGACATGCAAGTAAATAGACGCATATCCATCTTGGCGACTGAGAATATTGACCAAAAGTAATATCATGTATTTGTTGTATTTGCTGTCACCATTGCGCGATTGGGTGTTGCATAAATATCTAGTTGATAGCAAGTTCAAATGTTATTGGCACCTGTACATGCACGGAGTGTCCCAATTAAAACGTACCAAATTAATATCAGATTATTTCCTTTTTGCTGATTCCATTTATATGCTTGACGCATCAGTAGGCTACTTGACATGCTGTTCATAGAATAAGTTCACACGATCAACACTGGATAAGTAACACGATAAATGATATCTTCAGATTTGTATATCAATCAATATCAGCCACCTATCGAATGTTATCTGATTCATTCTGTCTTGTCATCTTGGAAAAAAATGTTTGATTGGTTGCTTTTGGGCGATGACACGACAATGTTGATGTGGCAAGAATGTGCTATCTTCATGACATAGTGAAAGCTTTTGTTTTTCGAGGCCACTAATTCACATTTGGATTTACAAATTGATGACAGAAACTTGATTAATCAGTTAACGTAAGTCTGGTAGCGCCGTACCGATCGCCCTGTTACATCCAGTGGAGAGTATGTTTGTAACTCTGTTTTAGTATGTGTCACTGAAGATAGGCACACATTCATTCGCCACATTTCCAAAAAATTATTGTATTGAAGTCAAGCTTTTCTGGTGTCTACCGGAAGATTATTTATATAAGTAGAAGGCTACACAATGGTTCAGCAACTGACGGGCAGCGATAATGATCAACATCTTCAATTTATGCAGTGGATATGAAAAAAGTTTTTACGATAACTGTTTTCCACTTTCTCATGTTCATGTGAGCGGCAGTGTCAATAAGCACAATCTACATTACGATTGTGATTAACTTGTTCAGTCCCAATGACGACCGGTGTTCGTCAAGGAATAATTCACTTAACTGACAAGTTTCCCTAATCTCTTCATGCCTCTAACTAACAGTGACGAGTACTGCTCTTCATGGTGCAGTTGTTATTGCGAAAAGTGGGCAGATAGAACAATGAAAAGAATGATGAACTGTGCTCGTCATTGTCAGTTGCGGTAGTGCTAGAAATACAAATCCGGCACTTAACAGGATGAATGTTTAATGTTAAAATGGAATTCCTACAATATCGCTAATCTATAGCCTTTCACTGGTATTAGTTTTATAGGCCTAGAATATGATAATTCGTTTCCAACTATAAAAGGTAACATAATGTCGAAAGTACGTGTACAAAGTCATAACATTTTCAATCCAGTGATGTACTACGAAAATGCATCAGATCTTCGTTACAGTCGTGCTGCAGGAGATTCTTGACACTATTATGGAATGTCGATAGATATGTCGATGAGGCCGTTGAAAGGTAACCCCGATATGACCGGACTTGTCTGTTTGTGATGTGAATTATCCGTCAGCAAGGTTTATTGACACATACCAAACCATATGTATGAGCTTCGAATGAGAATTGAACATTTTTTCACAGATGTTTGAAAATGTACAACCATTCATACGTCGATATGCTGTGTGCAGGGCTAATATGGATTATAATGTGGAAATCTGGAACACAATTACTCAAATAAGTTATGCAGCTGTGTAGCTGCACAAATACTTTTGTAGATTGCACTTGTGCTTTTGATAAAACTGAACGCTTGAATATTTTTCCGTAATCTGGTAGCATTGTTATTGGGACTTTCAAGTTCTATGACATTCAAGTCTTCGGAAAGTATGAGGCAAATGTATGGTTTATCAATTGACAGGATATTTTTTATATAACAGCAAAACAGGAAAGAAGCAAATACCCGTTTTTTGATTTTGGCCGATTTTGTTAAGTGTTGAAAGTTGACAGGACTTCGGTGTCCAGTGTCCTATGGTCGATTTTAGAGGGCTGCCATCACAGGATTGCATTACAGGTAGTACAATGTGACATAGTGCTACCTGTCTCATTATTGCTTTCTATGATATTTTCCTTCACACATTCCTTTTTTTCTATGATCTTTCATACTTTCAGCTGTTATTTCTATTAACTTCACACACTTTCCTGACTTAATATCCCTTGAATTTGAAAGCTCATTTATCCATTCAATAATTCTTCTACGTGAAGATAGTCACTAGTGACAAATAAATCGCGACTGTCAATGCAACATATGAGAACGATCATGTTAAACTTGACTCGTCTCGATATTTCGTACTTCAATACCGTTTCCGCTTTGAATCCGCCTGAGAACGATCGTTGCGTCATTTTTGCATGTATTTGTCAAATCGCTTAATACAATTATCTAGCGTATTTCGAATTTGTTACATTCAGAAATGTTCTTTTTCAGGTTCGGAAGGAGAACGAATGGTGTGAAGAGAACAGGTCATGAGCGCGATTGTACATTTTCCTTATCGTTCATTGGCGTTTCAGAATCCTTTATAAAATATTTCGTTTAAGGGGCGCTCTCGTCTCATGTTTCCTGTATTCGAACCCTTTGTACCTAAACCTACAAACTTGTATGTTAATCAAGTATTAGTATCTCGTGTTGCTGTAAAACATCGATTGATGTACCGCCAAATGATACGAAGATCCTACACTGACGTAAAATAATCCGATTTAACAATAATTTGTTTTTGTTTCCACAAATTTGACATTTATTTACATGTAGTATCATGTGCGAGCAGAAGTTGTTACTCGCGAGGCTCTCATTGCTTTCGTGCTACGACCACAAACTTTCGGATGATTTTATTATTTATCATTATTTAATGAGTTTTTATTTAGAGCCCTTCTTGATCGTTGCAAATTGAACTGTATATTTAGACCATTTGGCGTGTTTCGTGGTTATAGTTTGTTGAAAGCAAAGAGGATGATATGAAGCATTTGTTTTTTGATATTGGGATCAATAAATCGACAATTCCGATCAGTAGCTGCGAAAAGGTGTCTGATTCGATTTATGGGAGGAATTCCTATCCTGTTAACAAAATTTGGGTTTAATTAAATGTTGTATGGTGTTTTGGTATATCACATACAGTTGTCGCAGTAAACGGTGATGCGATGACAGATTTTGAATTGCTTCCTTAGAGGCTGAACCATGTAAAGAAGTTGACGCATGATAAAACTAATGTCGAAAGTGGAAAGCGCATTTACACTACAATCAATGGACAAGATTAAGATTGGTGGAACTACCTAGGAATTATTATCAGCTTGAGGAATAATGATTCTGTTGTTTCATTACCGTGGCAATTACAAACATCATGCTGTGGATAATTTAGGGCCACATTGTTTGCTGTAACAATACCGTTACTTTTACAAGGGTAGTAAATTTGAGCATTGATTTTCTGTGGGTTAACTAGAAAGAAGGAGCTATCAAATAACAAATAAAAAAAGAAATTTGGCGCCTTAATGAACTGTGAAACTGCTGTCAGCTTCGAAAAGAGATTTCAACTAGATTGCTAAAGTTGTATTTTTCTAAATTACGTTTTTTGTTATACAATCACTAAATTTCACAATTTACTTCGGTAATATCGAATGGAAAGTCAAACCCACAATTTTGCTACAGTAAAAAAGTATTAGGGGTCGTGGAACCCGCTGTAGATGAAGTCAGTATATATACACACTTCATATACCCAGACGTCAATATGGCCCAGCACCTCTTTTATTAGCGACGAGGGACATGGTACACAGGCACCTATTACCATATATGCATATATGGTAGGCTAATAGACCTGTGCCTGTGTACCATTCCCTCGTCGCTAATGCTAGGCCTATATTTACGTCTGTACGTTTAGGCGTTAAGCCTAGCACGCGAATCATCATGTCCTCAACTTTTCATCTAAGCTGGAATAGCTCAAAACTTGATTTAGCTTAATCAAATTATCGTGAATAGGTCGAGAACATGCTCAATAAGCGCCAACCTCGCCTTATGACAACACTCACTTTCGTGTGGGCTAGTCTAGAGCGGACATAATCCCATCCATGGTATGCAAAGGTGGTAGCAATTATAAGCGATAGAGATAGGCACTATGGGTACAAGTGCCGGCCTACTGTTTGAGATTCGTTAGCCCAATTTAGTTTCTATGTGCGGTACGTCGCCCCATAGATTGCGCTGCTGGCTTTTCAAGTAAGTTAAAGTAAGCTTACATGAGTCTTTACTTTTTTGTGATTAATTACTAGGTGACATGCTACGCGTGATTCACGAGTAATTACGGAACACCCCTAACATCCGTGGTTAAGGACATTCTATTCTTCTACCCGCGCTGCACTAAGAGTCAGAAATCACAATTGATCTGATGCTGTTAAAACATGGGAAATATTTATGAACACGCGCGGGCGAGCGTTTATAGTTTGCGCGTCGTCTGCGCTGCCGCTTGAACCGCTAAGCATGTTCTGTCTTCCCTGAGCACGAAATTGAGGTCCTATCACATTGTTTAGCCTCTGATACATGCAGACACATGAGACGCTAAGTCTATATAAACAGGACTGCCAACTATACTAACTTATATAACAGATATTGCAGCAATATCTCGCATAGCCACGGATGTTTGGGGTCATGTGTAATTACGCGTGGTTCACGCGTGATTGAGCGTGGCATGTCACCTAGTGATTCGTCAAATGGAAGCAATATTCACACCGCTCAACTTTTCACGATCTAAATTTATACTGTTTAACATATGGTCTCAATGTTCTAGTTCGTCAGAATTCAGGCTTGAATTTGAATTACGTATGGACACATTAGAATCAAGTTTGTTGAACACAGATCGTTTATGATCGATCAGTACAATTAACTGGTCTGTGTCAAAAACGTGGTCTTGATAAAACTGCCTTCACGGAAAATCAGAAAATAAAACTAATAAGACAATTGACAAGTTTTCAGCAGCATCTAAAAACCTAGGTATCTGTTCATTTTTGTTCTGGTCTTGTTTGAAATCAGTCTACGCACTTCCTATAAGCTTAACCTATAGCTAAAGTTTCAGCGGTAACATAGGTACTAAATGTCGCTGAACAAGTTTCTGTTATCTAAATATTGCTGTGTGACTTTCCCTATGACAATTTTGTCAGCACCATTTTTGAGACCCCAGAACCGCACAAATTGTAGGAGGCCTACTTTCATTAAAATTAACCAATAATAAAAGGAGTGTTCAATAAACTTTTTGTCACTCGTTCTTTTGGCACGTTTGTTAGAGAAACATTCCGTTTCTTCCAGATATGAATAAATAAAAGAAAACTCCTAAGCCATCAACAATAAAAAGGAAATTAAGAATGCACCCAAATAGAAGTAATGTACAGTAGAACCTCCATATTACGGACACCGTCGGGACTGCGCCTTAGTGTCCGCATTTTAGAGGTGTCCGCAATATGGAGTTACCGGTGATGATACGAACATTATTCGGGACTGAGGTTAACTGTCCGTAATACGGAGGTGTCCGCTGTATAGAATGTCCACAATAGGAGGTTCCACTGTATTAAGTAAAAACAAAAGATACTAGCATTTATGAAGTCCTCACATGATGACATGTTTGAAAAGATAATCGGCAGACACAACTCACGAATAGTGTGTCATGGCTTCTTACGCATGGGATTAATGAGGCCATAGAACTAATTACAGCTTTGAGATATCAAAATCCCACTCAAATTATTAGGTTCATATCCATCACAATAGTCGGATCTTCACAACACATCACAACTTATTTCAGAAATTTATTCTACAAAAATACAAATTAGAAGAATACACCATGAACATTTCTTGTTTCTCTGAGATAAATGCTTGCTTTGGTCAATTATCCTGACTGGAAATCATCTTTCCTTCCTTTTCAACTTTGCGTTTGACATAGTTTACCGCAGCGATTAATGCAGACAGCTGTAATTTTTCGCTCGCTCCGAGAGATAGCCGATACTCAATATCAGCCATCTTCTCCAGAAGGTAAATTATGGCAGGGGGAGGAAAATCAACTGAAAATAAGAAAATGAAATAAGCAATCAAGACCTCTATTCTATAACTCGAAAGTCAAACTTGAAAATACATAGCTGCATACCGGAATTATCTAAAAGTTCATATCGATAGATAGGGCAAATATGCATGCACAAGGTGCGGCTGTTCCCCAAATTTTCGTGAGGTTCAAGATATCACGCCTTGCTTTTTTGTGGGTGAGATATCTCGTATATAACATGATAGCCAAGTTTTATAAAAATACAAGCTTGTCTTGGGGTTCGTCATTGAATTTTAAATTGCTAGCAAGAAAGGTACGACAAATTTCATTTTGTGCTAAAGCATGGCACTAGGATTCGGCGGTCCGCATGCAAATTAAAGTATATTTGCATGCATTTTCCCTATTTTTCACGTGTGTTTCGACAATTTTGAACTTTGAAACACAATCTACACCTTCATGGAAATTATAGTTATACCACCAATGTGTGTGCGCATGTCACCGCTGAATTTATTTCAAGGGTGACAGCCGACATAACTGATTTTTAGACATAACCTGATTTCAGCTGTGCAGCGTACATGCACATCTCCAAAATTGAGCTGCCATGAAGGACCTCAGGACGTCATCGTAGATATCTCAATTTTGACACACACTTTCCCCATATCTAACTTCACAAAAGAAGTAAGGCAGTATCAGAGAAATTAGTGGACCAGTCACACCCTAATGCACACATAACAGTTACGCATAAAACTTGAATCGCAGTGTTTAAGATTCGCTTGGAACTTCTTAAATTTTGGAATAACAATAATATTAAATGGAAAATAAAATTCCGAATGATTCATTTCAAATTCAAATATTGCTTTCATTAACATTATGTACAGTTGATAGCCTTGTCTGAGAGGGTGTTCATAGTGAGGTTGGCACTAGAAGCGCCGATTAGCTGCAACCTTTCGAAACGCCGTTTGAGTCAATTTTGACTAACGGCTTTTATCATTTATTATTTTCAATAATTTATGGCATGGCAGTTTCATAAACTTCAAAAAAGTGAGACGACATAAACATAATTGGTGTCGGAGGAAAGAGAAAAGTGTATGATATATCAGCTAGTATCATCCATGCATTGATTGCAAAATAGTAAGAATAACTAAATTGATGTTTTCGTAACGCGTAGTATGTTCGTTTCAGCCTGTCATAGCATTGGCATGACGATTATAGATTGTTTGGGCTTTCTCCGCATATTTCAACCATTCAAGTAAAATTAATTCAAATTAAGGAGGAATTTTGTGGACCACAAATGTTAGAAGATGATCAAAAAAAATATCATCAAAATTTTGCTATGTCATCACATTGTGATTGAAAAAAACAGAGCATATGGCAGACCATTGTACCTTTTCACGTATCGCACAATTGGTCCGTGTCTTTCACTCGTTTGATGGCACGACGTCCTTTCGCTAAACATCGTTTTGGAGAAATTCGCGAACCAGTTTGAAGGGTACAAATATGAATTGTAAAGCCAAAAGTTTTCAACCAAAAGTCGGTATTCAACTTGTACAATGAACTACTGAATGTCAGTGAGACGCATTTGTAAAATCAATAAGACACAGACTAGTTGCACATTCAGACTGATTTTGCATATTGAGTCATCAGTGTATTAGTATATACATCATATAATTTGTGAGTCCAACACTCATAGCCTAATATTTATTATTGGTCCATTAGTGACATTTCACGCATTAGAATATGAGCGAATTAGAGCAGAAGTTTGTTGTGGTAGAATTAATATTGATTGATATGTAATTACCTCATCAAAGTGTCACAGGGAAATATGAGGGGCAGAAGAGAAAATCTTGAAGTTCGTTGCGTCAATGCGTGTGCATGCTGGTAAATCGAAAAGTTGCGCATATAGGCATACAGCTTAGGATTTCAGTTAGATGGGATTAGCACATGTGTAAAATGTATTCATCGACATTATATTGAGAGCATACTGATGTTGCAACATCTAATAACAGACACATGGCATGTCATCGTCGTGAATCAAAACAAAAGACATAATTTAAATGCGATGAGTCATTCGGCCGTTCTTGGGGTAGAGTTCTATATCTTTAGGACCAAACTCGATGTCAAACTTTATAACGCAAAAAATCGATAAACAACATTTTTTTAAAAAGTCACGTAATACTAGGAAAAGAGGATCTGTAATCACTGAATTACATCAGAAATGAATAAAAATGAAATCATCGACACTTCCATTATTAAACGGTGTTAAGTAATTAAGGTAAATGTTTTTACCTTCTTTTAGTGCAGAGGCAACGACTGCGTCGCGAAACGTTTGCCGTGCATATACTTTATCCGTAACTATTTTACTACAAGGCGCTACTTAAGGGAGTGCCACATTTTTCTCCTCCTTTCTAACACAATGTATATAATTTGCGTGATGTGCTTGTTAAAGTGCTAATACACCGTATTGATGAGAATAAAAAAACAATACTGACACACAATATTGTACAAGACACTGATACAATGATGCAAGACAATATTGCACATTAGCCAGTTATCGTGAAAAATGTACTTTCAAAGCAAACAACCACATTCCTTTGCAGGAATGCTCACATTCAATCAGTTTTCATTGAAAATGTGAACTAGCTTCAATTTAAAAGGCTTGATTTATTGAAATTTGAAATACTCAGCTCACCTCGCAAGACAAATGTATGCAATTGAATCAATATGTCGCGCAAGGCCAAACCATTGATAGTCTTCATTTTTTGAATCTCTGTAACAGACGAAGAATCTGAAATTAGTCTTGTGAGCATCGATCGTGAGTCAAGATACCAGCTATTAAAACAACAACAAATCGTCATAGTATTTTGCTGCAGGTTCACGGAACATCATTATAAACCTGTGTTCATTCGCATACTTAAAGCTGTCGAAATTCTGGCATATATTTTCGTCGTGACGCTTTTCTTCAAAAATCCCAGTCGTGAAAACATACATATACACGAGCATGGTGACCACTTCACGAGAACCAAAATTCGCACCACCCTATGGTGTTATGGTAATTGCTTATATCGTCTATAAACCGACGTCCTGACGTGTAAATTTGTCGTACAAATTACCAAGCACAACTTTTCGCGAACAATCATGCAATACGTCATGAAAGATTTCAAGCATACTTGCTCTTTGTTCACCATTTGCCCACTTTCTGCATTTCTACATTGTTCTTTTACAGTATAGGGTAGTATAGTATAGTAATAACTGCGAGCATCAGTATACTACTTTGTTTACTAACAACATATTCAAAGCGCTTTGTTATGTTTAGAAATACTGTTTAAAGCATAGGCTCTGCCACAGAATTGAATATTTTGTTCGGTTTGCTTCGGTTTGCTAGATTCGCTGATTAATTCGAAATCGCCAGCACATCGAGGAACTTATTAAGTGGGCAAAAAGGAATTCCTAATACCTTACAGAGATAGGAAAAAAGGCGTGCGTCCCTTGTGGATTAATGTGAGTTCAAGCAAAATGCTTCGATTGCCAAAATTCTTTCAGATTCGAAGAATTCAGATCATTGCTCACAAGTTTTCTCCGTAATTTTGGCCCTTCCGATCATTATTAAAAAAGTAGCAGGCGTACGAAAATTAGATCGCTTGATGATTTCACCATCGTCTTCTCACCATTCCTTACTGCATAGTGCATGCACTGAATCGAATGTTAGCTAGACGATGTGTGTTTTGGTGTGTGCGAGGTGATATCATAGCACGCACGCATCTCTCACTGGCTCTGGTGTCCTCTGCTGACAGCTTATTGTTTGCCATTTCCAATAGCAAGCGATACACGAATTTTCCATTCGAGAAGGAGCAAGTTGTCTAATTCTGTGATGTGCCATTTCGATATTAAGGCTACATATAACCCCTCCTTTCTAGGAAACCGAAGCGCTCGCAGAAGAATCTAATTCTGTGCACTCCGCAATGTATTTGTCGCAATGGAATAGTCTGACTGAACTGAAGCAATGAACCCACTTGTTTAATTATAAAAATTTAAGCGTTATCTGTGTTCAACACACCATCCTTCAACTATAATGAATATTTACATTGTACACCTATTTCAACTAATCAGAACAAGAAGTACCAAAATTATTTTTTATAATAACTGATCAAGTACAATGCGTAGAAATGATAGAAAATGTGACAATAGCGAAAATCGACGAATTCCAATACTGTACTAAAGATATATAAAAATTGAAAATCGACAAAAAACAGGCAAAATATTCTTTGCATTCAGCAGACAAGCTATAATTACTTTGTAGACACCATCGTCTAATGCACACAATGTCTTGGTGTATTTAAATCGATCTACACACACAGGTATGCCATTCTATCTTATTTTCAACAATTATGGAGGGCATCGGACATACATGTACAATTCAACTGAATAGGAAATCAAAATATTGAAAATGTAACAAAAATCCGGGAAAGTATTTTCGGTAAAAAATTTCACACAGCACAGTAAGCAAGGATGAAAAAATGATCTATTTACCAATCAGCTTGCTAGTCCATCTTCAATTTTCCTTTTTCTACTTGAATCAACAGAACAGACGAACCTATGCTGTGTAGAATGGCATATACTAGAACCTATGTAGAATTCACGTAGACTTCTGGACACAAAAAATAACTAAGACACGATATAGAATTTGCTGCCACTCAATCATTGTCTTTGAAAATAACGATGTCATCTTCAAGGGGAGTTACAGAAGGCCAACCTTTCTGATAGTCATGTAACATTACAAAAATATGGCCCATGATATCATCAAAAATTTTTTTTTGACCTCTATTTAAATGTGCTTTTTGAAAATCGAATATTTTATCAATTTCTTACAAAATGGAGTAAAGTATCTTAATCAATTCAACAGAGATCGGCTTCAACTCTGACCTTATAATTGAGAGGACCAATCATTAAATAGTTCCAATGGTGCAACTAATTGATGCTGTAGGTATTTTTGATACATTTTGTCATCACTCGCAAACTCAGCCAGGCGTTAAGTCGGATGATCATGCGATATCATTCTGACTCATGTCTATGCGATGATTTCACAATGCACTTACAACGGAACTTTCGTATGGATTTCAAGACTATCGTTTGATAACTTATCTAATGCAGGATAAATTGAATTCACGTGTTTGTTATTCAACCATCTTGAAGCGACAGAACCCATACCAACCACAAAATTACTCGCGGATCACTGCAGAAACTAAATTTTTTTTTCGGGTTGGTGAGTTCTCATCAAGGTTGTATACCAAGGGTCCTTCTCATAAATTTTTACGACTAAGGACTAGGGTTGGGATGCAATATTTCGTGAAGGAGATTTTTTAATCGAAGCCCATTTTTTTCAACATAGAAACCTCTCTGCAAATCGATTTCCTTCGAAGTTCTCTATTTTTCCATACTGAAATCTTTATTGGAAGTAAACTTCTTTCTATTTCATCTACATCAATTTCCTTCCATTTTTCTTCTGTAAACGAGTATGCTGAAATCCTTGCCTTCAAACTTTATTTCCTCTATCTGTGTCGATTTCTTTTGAAGCGTATTTTTCAATATTGAAACGTTTACAGTTAATCGATATCCATAAAAGTATATTTTTCAGCACAGAAATCTTTCCGCAAATCGAATTGCAGCGTCTCTTTACATCAAAATCTCCGAAGTTTATTCTTCAACATATAGGCTACAGCACATCAAAATCTAGCTACAACAATTTCTTCCAAAGTTTAATTTTTGCAAATGAAAATCCCTATATCTATTACGTTGAAACGTTTACAGTTAATCGATATCCATAAAAGTATATTTTTCAGCACAGAAACCTTTCCGCAAATCGAATTGCAGCGTCTCTTTACATCAAAATCTCCGAAGTTTATTCTTCAACATATAGGCTACAGCACATCAAAATCTAGCTACAACAATTTCTTCCAAAGTTTAATTTTTGCAAATGAAAATCCCTATATCTATTACCCATATTGATTTCCTTCGAAGTTCATCTTTGTAAAATATATAAAACTCTTTACCTACATGTAACCACAATGATTTAATTCGAAGTTTATCGAAGTTTGTTTTTCAAAATGTGTATCAAAACTTTGATCGATCTCCTTCGAAGTTCATCATTTTCCCATATTGGGATCGTATTCTATATCGACTTCCTCGAATCGTACATTTTTACTTGCACATCAGAAGCTGAAGCTATAGGTAGGCCAATAGCGGTTTTTCGAAGCTAACCGAAGTCTATTTTTTTATATTGAGATCTGTATCCATATCGATCAACTCAAGTCATTAGGACTTATCCGTTCACTTACCCGTTATGTACATTCTAATAGGTGCAGTTGTCATAACCAGAGCTGTGCAGCCGAAGACCTCCGAAAATAAGGAGGCACCGGCTCCGAGCAAATTCAGTTTTTGAAGAATTATTGTACTTCTAAAATGCTAATTTTTGTTCTTCTAAATCATTTGTTGCTGATAGATTTTTATTTCAATGCTTTTTGACGTAGATTGCATGTGCCGGTAGATGGCCACTATCACTCTTATTGCAACCACGAAAACGAATGAGCTCCTTGAGTATGTTTGCAAGGAGAACGCAAAAGACTAAAATCATGGCTTCCGCAACGAAGTGTATTATGGTGGACGGTCCTTCAGTTGGATATCGTGCGGTGTCAACTCTCTTGGTTGCTTTATTGCATGATGATGGGAAGGACGATGGAGACTGAGAAGACGATTTGCGATGGACCGGTTGAAAGTGACGTGTCTGATAAACATCTGGAAAGTTGTGATATTAACCCATTCAACGCAGTACATATGCCAGGTAACTTCCTTCCATTTATACTTCATTTTAAGAGTGAAAACTCGTTTTCCTGATAATTTTTTTGACGGAAAATAACTTAGAACGATGTTCAAGATTTGTGACGTGAAATCACCTTTTCATCTTCGTCCATTTAGCGAGAAATTCAAATTGTTTTTCGAAATGGCGCGAAGAAATTCATCATTTTGGTAAGTTCAGAAAATATTCAATTTTGAACTTTCATAATCTTTTTGCGTCCATATTTGTTTCATTTGGCGTATTTTCTAGAGGTATTCACCAGTCTGATATTCAAATTCGACTTAGTTCATTGACAATGCAGCAATATGTACTGAATATATATGCCATCGTGGAATCCGCTGCTGTGAAAGTCAGAATTAGTATATCTTTCAGATAAAAAAAAACCTCAGCGATATATGCGCTGTTTGATCTAATTAACAATGGAGAGGATGATGTCCTGATATATATACCCCATTATAAGACTGTGAAGACACTGCAGAGACATTGGTAAAGACGACGAAGGCAGATGACAGATCAAGTAGGCCTAATTCTGCATGTACAAATATGAATATATCTATGGAATACCCCATAGTTACACTTGTTTGACAACAAAATTGTGAGCTATCAGTTTGCTTGATTCTTCTATTACTTTTTATTATGCAAATGATGTACAGGGCATTACAGGAAGTTAACAACGTGAGATCATCGATTTCAGTTGGCCTACTCATGGTTTGAGGACAATGGACACACTGACCACACTTGCACCACCATTTCCTTCCTCAAAGCTTCGTAGTTGCTATTGCTGTAGCTTTCTACTTGCGCAAACCGGCATGTCATTTTTTGAAGGCACGCTTTATAATTTCCGTCTCTTGTGATGCAGGGCTATCATATTTTGAAAGTTTCACGGTGCATGCAAAGGCACTTTTCAATAAGCTTCTTCTATTTCAGATTGACAACGTATGGCTCTAATTGAAGTCAACGATCATGATCTAGATGAAGAAGTGCAAAAAGAAGTGCTATAAAAAGGTAAAATTACAAGGGAGCCGGACGTCAGAATGTCAGTGGCAATACGCAGCGATAGTAGGCCTGCCATTGCATGCCCCTTTACCTAAGTAGCTGCTGCGCCTTGGCTCAATGTTGAGGTCTTTCACAAAAGAAATGCTAGAAATGCAGTGTGGGATTGTGCGCCAAATGCGTCAAAGGGCGCCACACTTGGTCGCCAAATGCGTCAAAGGGCGCCACACTTGGTAACTTATTTCATTGACGACATGAACCGCTATGCATGCACACAAAGACAAGATGGTCGTTTTACACAGCAAACTAGGCCTACTAAAGAGAAAATCACTGATGGAAGTGCGTGTGCAATGAATATGTATTTGCACGAGTGTTTTAAAAAAACTGTTATTCACTGCTGTCAGACCTGCTTTTTTGCCATTTAACAATGCCACAAACTATGCTTTGAATAAAACCACAAATCAGAATTATAGATTATATTGTTCTTATTTGAATTTGATTCATACATAGCCTACATGATACAAGTAACTGAAGAATCCATCAAAGCAGTTGATTTCGATATGGATAATGGATGTGTAAAATCAGATTAGAAATGTACAAGTGAGATGCTTGTACTGGTCAAATTGTTCTTATTGCAGTTTTATAAAGTTCAGTACTTCAAGTTTGTCTCTTATTATCACAACTAAAATTAACTACTTTTTAGGAGTGGTAGGACGCGATGGCATGTCATCTTGGAATTTAATCCTAGATGACTCGTATCCATTCTATACGTGAAAATATTCATGTTTCGTGATGTTTCAAACTATATTTGTTGATATTATTCGAAATATGCAAAGAAATCACATCCGCATTAAATCGGTTAATTTGTCTCGCAATCATTTGGTTCACAGTTAACAGAACTGTCTCAATATCTGGTGTCCTCGATTTTGCCATGTGGCTGTAAAACGACTTCTCGACAGAAGCTGGAGTTGCTTCAGATGTGGTGATACGCATTCCTTGGATTATCAGAAAAACGAATGACTATGCCCCACACTCAATTTATGATTACCTGTCAATCTGTGCAATTATTCGAGTGTTGCTATTTTAATGAAAAATTGGGTCATTTGGACCACAATGCCAAATCAATATTACTAACATCGAATACGTCAATAAAAATGATCATATTCTTTTGCAGGTTGTAGTGCGATTAAAACAGCACATAAAAGCGCCACTCAATGTTCACTGAAAACATTGGCAATAGTCAAATATTCCGTCTCTGACTCTTCAAATTCGAAATCGAAGATGAGTCACGACCAATAAATGTTCCGTTGGTCAAATCATCGACGTCATTTCAAGCGCTAAGCTTCAGGTTTCCTTCATTGAACCGGAATATTCGCCAGAATGCCATCACTATACATGGCCCACACAAGATGTTGACAATCACGATATTCATTACTTTGCTTCAGTTTTACCTTATCTTTCGATTAACCGCCGAAGCCTGCACGTGTGTTCCAGTAGATTATGATTTGTAGTCAGACAATTGACACGGTTGACCTTATTCGAAGGATTTTCCATTAAGTGTGTTTACATTGTGGTAAGTCACACTACATACGAGCATGTCTCAAATTTTACGAGGCATTTGAATTTTACCTTTATATATTAGGGGATGGCCGTTTTGTTCGACACGCCTGAAGTTATACTCGCATACTACGTTTCATAGCAGATTATTCGCATTGTCATTCATATATTTCAACTTCTTAGATATAGCTTCTTTCGTAATACAAACATATCACCAGTCACACGTTAGATCATATGAAACGTTGTGACAACTTAAACGCAACTATGTATAACTTAATTAAGTATTTGATGAAAGCAAATCTAACAATTAAGAAATCAAAGGTCACGACATATTGAAATATTCATGCGTAGACACTGCTTGTATGCAATCCATTATAGGACTTGAGCATCGCTACAGATCATGCATAGACGTATTCATACGCATGTATGACGTATTCCAAAGAAAAGACAGTTCTTATGAAGAGTACCGATCCCCCATGGATGACTCCAGTTTTGAAGTCTCTCTCGGACTCACGAGACAGGGCTTTGAAAAGCGGGAATTTTGGCAAATATCAGGCACTTAGAGAAAAATTTCTTCTTGCTCTTTCAAAAGCCAAACATGAATATTCTTCTAACTTAAATTCATCATCTCAATCTGATATGTGGAAATCCATAAATTCAGAAATTTCCAATCACAGCTCGAAAGTGAACATAGATGATCCAACTGCTCACGATCTGAATGATAAGTTTTTTTCGACTTTCACTCCCGACCTACCTGAATCTTACGACGATCATAGAATTTGTCCTTATTTCACACCTACCACCGAGGAAGAAGTAGTGTCTATGATAAGAATTCGATTGGCGCTGACGGTATTCCAGGCTACTTCATTAGATCCTTTGTTGACAAATTGGCAGCTCCTCTTACGATAATTTATAATCGCTGTCTTCAGTCTGGTATATTTCCTGATTTCTGGAAGTGTGCCAACATTTTGCCTCATCCAAAAGGCAAAACTGATTATCGCCCAATCTTTATCCTCCCGTTCCTTAGTAAAGTCTTAGAAAGGCTCATAAGAGATCGTATTCTCCTCCCTTCCATGAACCATAGCCTTAATCTCCAACAATTCGGTTTTATCCCTGGTGGTTGCACGAATGCTGTGATTACCATCAGACTTTCAATTCTTCAACACATTTCAAAAGGTTCTTCACATTATGCTAGAGTCCTTGCCGTTGATTTTCGTAAGGCCTTTGACACCGTGAGCCATGCTACTCTTTTGAAGGTTCTCAGTGATGACTTTGGTTGTAATACATTTGTCCTTAAAGTTATTCGTGATTTTTTAGCTAATCGTTTTCAACGTGTCATCACTAGTAATGTTGTTACTCCATGGAAGCCTGTCACCAGTGGTGTCCCACAAGGCTCAATCTTGGGACTACTGCTCTTTGTTACCTTGATAGATGACCTTCCACAACTACGTGAAACGAAAATCATTGCATATGCGGATGATATGACTCTGATCTATCTCAATGAGCTGAAGTGTTCTGATTGCTTTCAGAGTGATGTCGATGTTTTCACAAAGTGGGTGTCTGATAGAAAGCTTGTAGTAAATGTTGATAAAACGAAGTGTATGACTATTTCTCGAACAAACTGTAATCCCACTGTCTCTCCTATTTATGTCAATAACGCATGTATTGAAGAGGTTGAAAATTTGAAAATATTGGGAGTATTTTTTCATTTGATGCGAAATGGGATAAACAGTTTAGCGAACTGTATAATAGGTGCTGTCGGGCAAGTTCAATAGTAAAACGCCTGAAATGTAATTCTAACCGCGGCAGTGTTGTTTGGCAGGCTTATACGTCTCTTGTGTATTGTCACATGTCTTTTTGCTGGCCAGCCATTTGTGATGTTTCAAAGAAAAACTTGTTCAGCTAGATCGTGTTGCCCAAAGACGGGCAAAAGTCAGTGACATTCCCAGTCCTCAAAGCAGACTTGACAAGACTTGTATTCGGATTATAAAAAAGATTTCATGTGCGAAAGAAAATCATCCCTTATCGGAATTTTTTGTATTGAGAAAAAACCAAAGTGGTGTGAGACATTCACGGATTTTACGACCTTTGAATAGGCGACTTGCTTTGTATAATAACAGTTTTGTGAAATTTTCGATGTACTCATGATATTGTCACCCCGCCTCTGTCATTACCGCCCTTTGTAACTGACGAATAAAGTATTATAATAATAATTATTATTATTATAGATAAATCTCCAGTTTAGGAGGGATTTATGGCATACATGATCCATACCATAAACAAGTTCAATGCCTTGATATCCGATGATCAATGTTTCCGAACAAGTGAATGTATTAACAAAATGGGCCATATCATTCTACACATGAGTTGTCGAAAAAATGAAAGACTTTTTTATATCTCGTTGAACAAATGAGCGTGTCGAACAAGGAGGCTACATCCATATGCACGCTGTAATCTATGCCTACTTCATTTTGCATTTTTCAATAAGCTGGTATTATACTACTTGAAAAACATTTCTACCTTAAATCATGTTCAAGTTATTTAATAGGCATACAAGATTGTCTGTATTGCCTGATCTTCAAATACATAGAATTTATACATGCGGTGCTATTGATATCAAATCTGTTTACATGACTCAGGATATTGCAACAAGTTAATCATGGAAATAGCATGATTCGCGCAAATATGAAGCTTGATGAGAAAACACAATGCGTTTCATTGCCCCGCAGGAGACAGCGTCTGATGCACGTCTAAGACTGCCTTTCTTAGCTACATATAGACTGCAGTGATCGTTTATGCCATCTTTGTAGCATGCGTATAATTCTCAGTAATCAAATTTCAAGTGATTGCCATGCACTGACTTTGTGATAATTTGTCAATTCTTTAACGGAATGGTATAATTTTCAGTGATTTTGATCAACATATACGCTAATATGTCGATGGAGTCAATGGGAGCTCAAAACAAGCGAGAGATTGCTCCGACTCCCAAACCATCCCGTTTATCCGGAGTGCACTGTATAGGGTATTCTGCTTAGAATTACGTGATTGAAAATGGAACTTCCGTAGATGAAATCACGACTTCTATAATAATGACTTACTATTATTCGCCGTCTGAATGTCCTCTTCCAACATCCATTCAAGGAAGTTTCGCACAAGAGCAGGTTGCGGCTGCCCAATGCAGGAGTAAACTGCTTCCTCAGTCACTTCCTCATTGAAAGCCATCGCGGTAGACTGCAGAGTATTCAGAGCACGTCTCATGTCACCCTGTGCGAGATTAACGAGAGCGCGAAGTCCCTCCGGTGTAAGCTTGACGTCTTCGGTTTTGGCAATGGCTTCAACTCTGCCTAGCATCTGCGATTTGGCGAGCGGTGCAAATCGGAAACGCGTACAGCGCGATTGAATGGCAGGAATGATCTTCGACAGATAGTTGCAAATGAGACAAAACCGAACGTTGTCTGTAAATTTCTCAATAACTGAAAAATAAACTCAGTAATGAAATAATTGTGCTGAGTTGATGCATTGTCTCATAATAATAATAATATGAAGCAAAAAAAAATAATGGTCTCATCAAATCAAAAATTTGAAAGAATTATCTGAAGCTTCTAGATTATCTAACATCAATTTTCATCAGGAATTGTAAAAAAAAACTCAATATGATGCCATCTAATACACGTTGCTTAAGTTCACTGTTCAATTTCAAAACTTAAAAGTAAAAGCGCAAATTGCATCATATAGTCTGTATTTTATGTAGTGGTCTCCGTAGCACAGTGGCTACGTGCTAGGCCCAGTGATCCTTTGGTACTGAGGTCGAGTCCCGAAAGTGTCATTACAAGTCGGCAGGAAGGGTATCCGGACTAAAAGCACCGCAACGCTCCAGAAAAGTCTGACTATCTCGGCGCCATCCAAGCCCCTAGTATGGGCAAGTGTTGGACATGCATGTATAACCATATCAGTCGATGAGATGCAAAAGTACAGATTTTTCTTATCTATATGACTACCATGTCCACGCTAAGGTGCAAAAATGAGACAATTGGAGATGATCGTTGCCTCTGATTTGTAAACGGTGTACAGATTTCAAACAATGATTAGCTGATAAACCTATGTGCGTCCAAATAAACTGCTAGTAACTGTGTGTCCAACTAATAACTACGTGTGTGTGCAATAAACGGCATTGGATCGAAATTCAAGCATCGACCGAACTATTATTCGATTACTTAATTAAGATTAGATCGGATGTGTTTCTACAGTCAAGTATCACACTGGCTTAATTTTAAAAACACACTGCGCTTGATCGCTCTACGGCTCATTAATATATAAAAACGAGGTGTCGTACTTCATGTGTTTCTAACACTCACAACTGACCGCTGCACATTATTGGGGGTGCTCATCATGACAGTTTATGGAGAAACGCAATCCTTCACGTGATCCTTATGCAAAAACTGCTTTCAGAACATCATCTACCATGTTCAAATTACTACATAGTCTCTTTGAAGCTTTCATGTACCAGGGCTGGAACCGGTCGGGTTGTTGGCGGCCGAGGCCGCGCCAGCGCAATCGCAATACGCCTAATAACTTATTCAAGACATAAATTAATTTTACGATAGATATGATAGCGAACACAATTCTTACAAAATTCATTTATCTTACTACATGGTTCCGAAAACTCTATTTCAGATCGAGTACTACTTAAAACTAGAACTAAAACTGTATAATTAAATAATGTCTGTGGATTAGCACTAAATTAGCGTTGACGTGCCCTCACTGCCGGCAAGCCAACTATAAAACTTTCGTAGCACTCATTACAAAGAAATAACTGCAATAAGAATCCTCAAGCAGAAACAGTCATGAATTCAGTAATTAGTAGATATATTACCTAAATCTATTAATCTACTTCCAAATAGATGTGTCATTGAACAAAACGGAAAAGCAACAAAAATTAATAGATTTTCCTGATGCGTTGTAACGGCTATTCTAAGTACCTAAATATTTTTATCATCACCAACATTCAGTAAAATTGTACGGTTCTGTCAGCCGCTTTGAATAATGATTTCAAGCTTAAGTTTCAAGAAACGGCTCGCAATGTTTGCGTCGTAAAAAACTGTTATACCGTGTGTCCATTAAGTCTGGAAAAATTTAAAATTCAATTATTTTCGAAAGTGAAAGAAGTAGAGCAAAACATTTACTCACACGTTTTAAGTCATTAAGACAATATTATGAAACTATCATTAGTTAATGTCAATCTTGCTTTGTAAATTATAGAGATCATTTTAAAAACAAACTTTATTCAAAACTGCCGACACAAACATCTCTCAAATAATCAAGTCTAATACGGATATTGGACACTCCAGCTGACAATTCTTGCGGGGTAACACTTTCACACACTTCTATAATTCTTTTTTTTCAAATCCTTCTTCGATTGAACAGGTGAGTGAACATTATTCTTAAGCCAAACATGTCTTAGTGAAACTGTCTCAGACATTGATTTTGGTCTTTCAAAAACTTTATTGTTTGATTGCAGCGTAATGTGACGTCATACGTTACTGCTAAACTTTCCTATTTATCTAGCTGTTAGCGTATATCAGTCATGGTATTGTCTTTTTGCTTTTGAAACATTCGCCAGACTGTGGTACTCAGCACGAAATTAGAGTTGCTAGAATGTTACATTTTGTATGACAAGAGTCCTATAGCTGCTCTTCGCGAATTCATACGCAGGCGCAATATGATCCGAGACCCAATTTTCTGCTGCGACTGTGCTGAAATTAATGACTAAATTTTATGAAGCAGGCAGTATGCATGATAAGCCACGTTTCGGTCGTCCTAGATTAAGGGAAGATGATGTGACCTCTGTTTGTCCTTCTGCAAAGGGACAAACTTCCATTCGTCGTGTGTCAATGGAGACTGATATAAAGAAGACTTCAGTTGATAAAATAGCCCAATCTTGTTTGCAGTTATGGCCCTACAAAATCTCATTGCATTAGTATTTGCTGGAATCTAATAAATCATCACTACTTGAGTTTGCTGATGGATTGGAAGCAAATGAGGATAAGCTTCCGAACATCCTGTGGAGTGATGAATCTAACTTTTCTGTCAATAGAACCATCCATATACATAACTGCCGCATATGGTCAGGCTTGAATCCTCACGCTTGGAGATCACAACCTCTTCATTCTCCATATATCACTGAGTGGATGGGATTCACTAGCAAATTTGGACTGACGCCGTACTTTTTTTAATGGAACAGTGAATGTCGATAATTACCTCACAATGCTTAAGGATGACGTAATCCCTCAACTGAAAAAACGACGTGTATTTAGTCGAACAATTTTCATGCAAGATGGAGCTCCTCCACATTTTGCTACGAAAGTTTGACAATTTTTGATGCAACAATCGACTTATCAGCCGAGGCTGTGATGCAGCGTGGCCCGCACGCAGTCAGACCTCAGTCCTCTTGATTACTGTTTTTGGGCTAGGCTCAAGAGTAAAGTTTTCACGTTTCACTCACCTGTTCAATCGAAGGAGGATTTGAAGAAGAGAATTATTGAAGTGTTTGAAGGTGTTACCCCGCATGAATTGTCAGCTGGAGTGTCCAATATCCGTATTAGACTTGATTATTTGAGAGAAGTTTGTGTCGGCAGTTTTGAATAAAGTTTGTTTTCTAAAATGATCTCTATAATTTACAAAGCAAGATTGACATTAACTAATGATAGTTTCATAATATTGTCTTAATGACTTAAAACGTGTGAGTAAATGTTTTGCTCTACTTCTTTCACTTTCGAAAATAATTGAATTTTAAATTTTTCCAGACCTTACCGACACAGGCAATTTTATTGCAGCTTACTAGACAAACTAGAATGAATGTTGTCAATTGTCTACTTATTAGAATGGCCGAACGGTCTTCAAAATTTTTGGACGAGGCCCGGTTCCAACCTTGTCTTGCACAGTAGGGTGTTAGATTAAACCAGACGGGAGCATCGCTGTTACTGTCCAACGGCACGATGCTACCGAGTCCGGATGAGTTAAGTCCAGTATATAATTCAACATGTTCGTAGATTGGGGGCAATAGTCAAACTGGTCTTATAAAATTTCGCGTGGAGAGTCATGTATGAATTTTATCGAAAATTTCATTCACAGATGATATTATAAAAAGTTCAAATAGTTGTTAAACGGGAGTCCCCTCCTGGTCTAATTTTTGTGCAAATTTTTCATGTAGCAATTGGACTAATTTATTCCAACTTTTTAGACATACCGATTTTTGAAATTTTTTCTCTATTGATGATAGTAGATCTCGACTCATGGCCTGCAATCATCAATGGAGAGAAGATTTCAGCCAGTGCATTCGAACGAACAAATGCGATTTTTCTCATTTTTGGTAACGGATGAGCACGAACGAACAGGGCTGGGAAAAAATAGGTAAGTGAAGGAATGAACGTATAGCATGGCTGAACGAACGCTTTATGTAGAAATTAATGAAATAATGAATAATTCTGATACCAGTAGAATTCGCATATATCGGCGCCTCAAGGGACAGACGAAAATCGCCGATATACGCGAACCGCCGATATATACGAACTCCCTGAATTTTGAAGTTTTGTGAAATCTACACGAGCTCTGAGATCATGCCATGCATGATACAATGTATATACGTGTATTGACTCATGAATTATTGCGTTGCTATACTTAAATACATGTACATATTGACTTATTGTCCAACATGTACAGTACATGTACATGCAATTGTGTCTATGTAATCAATAGATATCTAAAAATTGTGCCTTTCTGAACTGATGCTTGCAACGTAAGTATCGCAAACCGGATATCACTATGTTTGTCAAAAACTGAGTATGCTTTTTGAATCAAGAAGATTGAAGCTTCTTCATGCCTACATGCTTACCTGCTATATGAAGCACAAAACAAAGAACAGTATGCATAAATCAAGACGCTGCTAAGAGTCACGTGCAGGCGAAGCCAGCCAATCTAAGTCAATCAAGACGATGCTAAAAGTCCCGTGCAGGCGAAACCATAGAGATGGATGGGGTGGCGAGCCGCTTTCTGTCTAGAGAGAGGACATGCATCGAACTCAACAATGTTTTCGACGGTAGCTTGTGCTCCTTTGATGACGCAACAGTCACTAAGTCAAGTCTGACAATAGCATCGTAGGTGAAGGCGTTAACAAAGCAATCATCACGTCGAATGAAAGACTAATTATGTGAGAATTATCAGTGAGATACAGTGGCAAGCCTACTTATCTTTCCTCGGCTGCTAGATTCTACAATTTTGATCAAACCCCCAAACATGATCGAGATGAATTGTAGAAGATCTAAATTTTCACATGCCACTAGAATAGTTAGAATCGGATAGTCCTAACAGAATCTGCAGCCATCCACGTCCACATATACTGTCATTCTAGTGACTCTTCTAGGCAAAACACATCGCTTGAGGATTTCCAGGAAATCCGCCGTTATAAACGAATTTTTTTCTGTCAGGGACAGCGAAAATGCGCCGATATAGACGAATCGCCGATATAAGCGAACTCGATTATATGGAAAAGATAGGAAATTCTGCCGGGACAAAAAGAAACCGCCGATATAGCCGAAGCCGATATATGCGAATTCTACTGTAATATATAATTGACATATATTGAAATTCAACACAAGAAATTTAGCCTGCTAGCACATCGCGCATTTGTAAACAAATAACATATATGAACCCAATGTGTTAAGCAGCTGTCAGTCACGTAGCCAGCGTACACAAACCAATTTATCGTACCATCTGAATCGTGAGTAACAAAGGATACAAAGAAGTTGACATCCAATGTTGCATTCAGATCTGTAGTAGGTATTTGATGAACGCATTATACGAGAAATAGTTTGTTTATACAAGCAACAATAGTCAGTCCCTGAAACAGAAATGACCAGAAATGATAACAAGTTCTATGGAGAGAGCAGAGATTATACTAATAAGTCTTACTAAAGAGTTTCATAACTTAAATATAATCGCGGAAAATTGTTTAAAGTGGATTAGAGCTTCAGCGGTTAAGGTTGGTGAAGCAACACGTTATGAATCTTCGTTCTTCAATTAAGGAAGTCAGCCGAAACACATTAGAATGCTGTTAATACCAACGCTATCTAAAGACGCGAATTGTACGTCCTGGTGTAGAACTTTATATAGTTTGGGCTTCCGCAGATATGACCACGGTTCACAGGAAAAACATCATACAGAAAAATGAAAAGTGAAAGATGGTATCAAGACATCAATGTTTTCGCTCATAATCATCAAAGTAATCAGAAACTAAGTGGATCGCATCAGAGAAAGATGCACTGACTCTAGCAACAATTTGCAATTTGCAGGAATTCAGAAATGTATTAGAAGATAACGTGAGACTGTTTGCCATCTTGAGAATGTTTCGCGAGAACTCGCTCCTTTGAGACCCAGGCCCAGAAAAAAAGAAACAACAAAATGCACTTTGACAATCCTGCTCTTCTCAAAATGCCACATGTGTCTGACCAGTTGAATCCCAATATTAACAGACAGCTGCAACAGAAAAAACGGCCAGTGAAGGTGAGCTACAAGACCAGATCTCTACGAGACGTCTTTCAGAGGAGAGAAGAAGTAGAAGAATGTAAACTGAAGGACTGCCCTGTGAAGGATAACAGGATGCGTCAGACCACCAGATGATGTGTAATAGGTGCGGAGAATCGTACATTGGCAGCACAATACGACCTCTCCACATGCGAATCTGTGAGCATATCAACGCCAGCAGAAACTCGGTAGTTGAGTACCAAGTGGCATGCAAAGGCAACCTCAACGTCGAGATGCTCAGTCGAGAGTATCATGCTGCATCTCTGAGAATGTCAGCAGTCATCGAGATTAAGAAGCAGCAGTCCAACATAAATTCTCGACAAAAGCGTGAAGGACATCATGCTTTCCGTTCCCTCTCCGCACTTTCTACTCTCCTTTTTTCTCTTCTCTTTACTTTATTTTATTTTATGAGTTTGTACTTGGCTTGCTCTGTTTTGCAGTGGTGGGTGCGCACTCTCACTGCTGCGAGACGCGGCGTCCTCTGTTCAGTTGTCGATCACGTGATTCGCAGCTGATTGGTGACTCGCTAATTATCATCGTTCAGCAGTTGACCTGACTGCAAGTTCTTGATTTCTACATATAGGACGCTTTGAGTAAAGTGCAATTCATACATGGAGCGTAAAAAAACGTTTTGCATTTTCATTTGTGTTACAATATCCTCTGTCGAATAGATATTGAAGAATTTGTCGAGTCTATACTTGACAGTTGACGAACGCTTGAAGGGGGATAATATAGTAAAGGCACACAGTTTCATGCGAATAGAAGCTTACTTCTACGTAAAGCATTCTGAGCATCTTTCGTCATTGCATCGGCCTCATCGAGAATAACAAGCTTGAATCCGCGATTGAAAACAGTTCTTGTACTGGCGAAATTGAGAATCTCATTTCGAACCACAGCGATTCCACGATCATCCGATGCATTGAGCTGAAAAAAATAATGGGGACTTCAATGATAACAACTTAGTGATGACATTGTCAATCATTACAAAAGACAGATTGAACAAGGAACAATCAGACACATGTTTTATCTTTCAGGCCACAAGACCAATGGAAGCAGTCCACAGCTGCGAAATTAAGAACTTGGATTATATTGGAAGTCAGTCAAAAAAAGAGAACATTTTTTTCGATTTCACTATGTAATACCAACATATCGGCGTTGCCTCGGAGGAGAGATCTATTCAACTATCCTTTGAATACTAGTTGATACCAAATTGTTGGAAAACTTTCTGTCGTTGAGAATATTACTGTGTCGAGCAAGGGTTTAATGTTGGGCTTAATGATCTGACCTTTGAAAATATTGATATTATATTTTTTTGCAAAACGTGAATGTTAACAGATCTTGTCGATAAAATTACTCAATCAAGGACCCAACAGTAGAAAATCAAAAGTTGTATATTTCCAAAAACATTGGAGACGGAAATGCTAGATCGAAAGCGTTTAAACTTTTGCGACATCTGAGCATCATGAAAAATCTGGCGAATTGGGTCTCTAAGCCTTTCATTCAAATTCCCAGTCCAATTCAGAAACGCAAAGGCAGAGATCACTTGCAACATTGCAGAACAAAAAATTAATACAACTACTTCCTACTATTCAATTATTGACTAGTAGCTGCTGAGTCCACAAACAATTTGTTGCAGAAATGTGAACTCACATCTAAGAAAGTCAAGAAAAGATGTTTATATCAGGATAAAAGATGCACCGTGAACTTAATGCACAGAAAGAAATGCGCCATATATTTACGAGCATGATATTACGAGTACATTCTAAATTTTGCAAACATATTTTTCAACAAGAATGCGAATTATTTTTGCTCAGCTGCTACCAATGAATAGACATAATATGCTCATACGATGACAATGACAAACAACGATTCAAGGAAAACAACAACAATGATCAGAAACAATTATTCAAATACTTTTAAGAAAAGAGATTTACCATTAAGACCTAGGGTTTGATTTAATCTAGGAGTTTCATCATTTATTAACAACGCTTAGCTACTATACGAGCTTCAAATTCACTGCGTCCTGTGTATTTAACAGAAAAACAATTATTAATGTCATTACTACAGTTTGGACATATGTTCAGATGGCTACTTACGGCTGATTTACCTCCTATATGTTCGTTTATTCTTTGACGTAATCTGCGTTTCGTTTGTCCCAAGTATTGGTTATCAGGATCAACCCGACATTCAAAATTATGCACAACGCACGATCGCATCAGGTTATTTGTTTTATCTTTCAGACTAAAGTACTGCCGTTTTATATGTGTTAACATCATGGTCCAATTTCCTAAATACTTTAACAAGTTTGCGTTGGAATTTTATGGATGTTTTGCCAACAAACGGAAGTATCAAAAACTTGGTATACTCCCATTCATGTTTTTTCGTTGCTTTGTTATCCGTACTATATCATATTTCCAGGAACTGCTTTATAAACGAGCTGATGAAGTCAATGGGATATGAGTTGTTTACTAGAAATTTTGTAATATTTTTAATATCTATGTCAAAAGGTTTCCAGCTTGAGCATACATTATATAATTTATGCAACATTCCTATCACAAGGGTACGTTTTCATTAGATAGGGCAGGTAGCATTATAATTCCTTAGTAGACCTGTGCATGGACTTTTCTTAAAAATCGATGTGGATAGACCATTACTTTTGTCAATTTCAACATCAAAAAATGAAATTATATTTTTACTTTTCTCTACTGTAAACTTTGAATCGGGGTGTTGTGAATCCAAAAAAGAACGAAATTTATCTATATTCTCAATAGTATCAAAAACAACTAATATGTCATCGACATACCGTCTATAAAACTTAGGGGCAAACGCTTCATTCATCCAACTTTGCTCAAGGTTAGAAAGAAATGAATTTGCTAACGTAGGACCCAATGGTGAGTCCATACTAACGCCATCGATTTGGCAATATATATTACCATTAAAAGATAGACATCCGTTGACTGCAAAACCTAGTAACTTTTTGAAAATGGTTTTATCATAGTGGGGCCTACTATTGTTATTTTCACTATAAACAAGATCTGTAGCCAAATCAATTACTTCTTTTACAGGTACGTTTGTGAATAATGACTCGACGTCAAAACTACACAAAAAATTGTTTGAGTCAAATTTGTCCTTCTCAGCCTTAATTTCTTGAATGAATTGACTAGTTGAGCTAAGCATATACTCCGTGTTGATTTGCTTTTCAATTATTTCGTCCAAATACTTAGCTAAACGTTATGCCGGCACTGACAATTTTTTTCTTTCTTTCAATGCGAAATATACCGACTAGCTCAGTGAAATTGGGTGTGAGAGTCGCAGACTACCGTAATCAATTTCAAGTAAGCGACTATTATCTTGCTGCGATGAGATGCGATGATGGGGGGGGGGGAAGAGAAGTAAGAGGGTGCACAGTTGGCACCCTAAAACCTTTTCACTACAGATGGCATGCCAGGTATGCCCTGACAATCATCAGTCATCATGATACGATAGAATTACAGAGATGCAGATTTTTCATCATCTTTCAATGCGAAGCACTAAGTGAATTTTTGTCCCTATATAATTCCAGCAGGGGAAAGGGCACATCCGGAATGCTCTAATTTGGTCTGAATATCGGCATAGGACTACACTGGCCTCAGTCTGGAACTGGAACTATACAACAGAGTCCCCAGGCGAATGGGCACTACGTAGACAAGGAGTTCCTTAGCGACTGGTTGCAGTGGTCAGAGTTCAATAACGCATATCATGACGAAGCTCCGTCAGTCGGTGAAGTTAGAGGAAGGCATTCGGGTACACCAAGGGTCAGCTCTTAGCCCCTTACTGTTCATTTCAGCAATAGAGGAAGCGTCGAGAGAGTGTGAAGGATCTGGCTCATGGGAACTGCTGTATGCAGATAACCTGATCTTAAGACAACCTCCAAGCAGGAAGCTATATGCTTTCAAAATGGAAGGACATAGTGGTTAGAGCGACGTGGTTTGAAAGTCAACGGGAGTAGGAAGAAACTCACAAAGTCTGCAGGCCTTGTGGTAAGGTAGTCGTCTCAAACTCAATCTTCTGTGTCTCCTGTGGTGTCATAAGAAGTGCTCCCGATTGCGATTCTTTCAAGCAGAAACGAACTTCCGCTGTCCGAAATGTGCCGATGCTTCTCGCCAGTCTGAGGATGATTCAATCAAAGTGAATGGGATTTTTACTGCGAAAAAATTGGTCACCTAGGAGATATCGTGGACTCAAGAGGCAGGTGCAGAAGGAGCGGTTTGGACTCGCATCATGGCTCTGTGGACGAGGTGGAAGGAATTAGCCAATTTTCTTGCCAACTAAGGCATTCCATTGAAGTGTAGAGCAATTGTGTATGATATGTGTATAAGATTGTACTCATCTATGGCACAGAAACGTGGCCACTCGGCCTTTAAGCTGGTCGAGCTTCTGAGAAGTGCTGACAGAATTATGAGGCATATGGCAAATGTCAGGATAAAGTTTCAAGCAAGGAGGTAAAGAGACATGCACGAACTTCCTGTTGATCTGTGGTAAATGCACCTATGCTGGCTTGGCCATGTGAGAAGGGCCCCAGATGACATCATGGGTGAAGTGCACTTGTCGGTCGGTCGTCCTTGACCACCTGGAAGACCTAAGAAGATTTTGCTAGCCTGTAATCAAGAAGACCTGGAGACGCTAGAGGAGTCGGAAGACATTAGTCTCTAACGATTGAAGCGGAGACGGGTCATCACAACTTCGTCCAGCCCGGGTCCGTGAGGTAGAGACCTAAACACGAGGAAGTAAGCAGGGACTTCATCCCACTATAATTCTTTCACAATAAGATATCGAAAAGACGGTCTTGGTATTGTTTTCGAAAAAATGCTTTCGTCATGACAGGTATCGTGTTCCCTGAAGAATGAAAGCATGAGAAAGTCTGACGATAACTAGAGACGTGTCTGCATTTCTTAAATACGTACCTCTAAAACCATAGCATTGAATTCTTTCGGTTTGTAAATTTCTTTTGCGATGGCCAAAATCGTACTTGTTTTTCCAGTTCCCGGAGGTCCATAGAATAACAGATGAGGAAGGCGATCCTCCTTGAGGAATGTTTGAACTAAAATAGTAAAAGAGAAGATTTAATGCAACAGGTGAGTTACGACGACATCAGCAAATTCAGTACAGCTAAATACAATTATGATGCATTATTTTATACTCTGTTAATCATCATATATTATAATTGACAAATAAAAAATCATATTATCGTTAATATTCTTTTTCATAATAATATAAACGTAAAATCAATATAAAGCATGAATGTAAATAAGCTTTGGGCATGTGACATTATTTGAGTAATATGAGACCCAAGTCAAAAAAAGCAGTGTCATAATTTGATGTGCTGCATAGACAATGTCACATAAATAATATAAGATATATAATGATAACAAAATTGCTCAATATTTGCAACTTTTTGTCAAGCTGGAAAGATCTGTAAAGCGGAGCCCAGCCGCTCGGCTAGCGGAGACGCAAACCTCATCATGATGCAAAACGTTTAATGTATTTTAGTCTATTTCTACCTACTTATAGTTCAATTTTAGTAATATAGTTTTTACTAGCATAGAGATTGGATGCTATTGTTTTCGTGACTTTCACTTACTTCGTAAAGCATTATGTGCTGTTGCGCTGGTCTTTCACTGCTGCGTTGTGCATGATTAAGCACACTAACTAATCGCACACTAAACTAATAGCGTGGTATCCTAACACGTTTTTTCTCATACTTTTCAAAATCAACCGGATACGTGGAGGACTGGGCTGAATACCACAGCGCAATTCTTCGAACACAATTAGATGTGCTACATGGAAGATACTACAAGTGATAAATCAGCAAGCAATTCGTATTTCGTTTCATATCATGCACTGACGAGTGACTCTTGCTCGATATTCATTTAAAATCGATCAGTGATCCGTTTCTTTTGTTGTCTTATACGGGAGGTTCATTATTCAATTTTCCGCGATGTAAGCAAAAATATAGCTCTCCCTCAATTTAGACGATTTTTTTTATTTATTTCATAAAATAAGGTTCCCCGACGCGTTTCGTCACGGTGGACAGCATCAAGGGGTAAGTAAATGAACAGGCAGTTGGATTAGATATAAAAAAGATGAGTGATCCGTTTGTTGATGTTTCATTATATGGAGACGAGAAGTAGTCAAACAAAGTCACATGCTTCCATTGAACTAGAAAACTTAATGTAATCTAGTCTACGTAGGGATAAATCGCCGTCTTGCCTATTTGAGGGCATGCTTGGATTGCTTTCTGGAATTCATTTTGGCGAATAACTTAAAGCGAGTGAGATTTACAATAGACACTGTATGCAAATCTGCAATTTTCATTTATGATCTTTTAAGTCATATGCTTACAGATTCTGATATTTTCCCTTCGCTTATTTGAAGCAATCTACAAGTAATTCGCTAAGCAACCTCTAGCTTCATTCACTACACTTGGATGATGCATAAATCAAGAACTCATGCTCTAATTACTGCTAGAACCTACTAAAAAGGATCTAGGAATCCAGTATCAAGAGCACGGATGGTATGTTTAAAACACTGTGTTTTAAACATGTTAAAAACATTCGAGTTTCTGACTTTTTAACACATGTTTAAAACAAAGTGTTTAAAACATGGTTTTTAACAGCTAAAACATTAATTTTTTCCGCTTCACCACACCATGATTTGAAGCTATGCGCTAGATCTATTTCCAACTGTAGCTAGACAGGTACCTTAGCTATATAAATTGTATACCTTTTTATGTTCGAAAAATGAATCACATCTGCTAAAAAATCAGCTGGCCTAACGAATAGGCATGTATGAAATAACTTAGGAGCTGTTTTCGAGTTTCTTTTCGAACAACCGGAAGTGGTTGAGGTTCTAATGTGGCTAGGGTCAGGGATATGCTGTATACCTTAATCTAAAACTGTTTTTGATGATAGTTCGATGATCTATGCTGCCAATAGGCGTCAGCCAACGGTTAAGCCAGTTCTAGCAATACAGTGAATTCAGTAATACAGTAATACATTGGTTAACATGCGGGAGAAGATGGCTGAACTCTTTCCGGGAGTGATCATTGTCGGCTGCCATGCTAATTTGGCCAACTTACTCGCTAAGGACGTTACCAAATGTCAGGCTGACGTTATCCAGAGAGTCACTTCAGTGCTAAAATGGTTCAAGAACACACACGTTGGGTCAGCAGAACTGAAGACTGCAGGATTACCGCTCCCTTCACTGCCTGCTACAACGATGGAATTCTGTGACTGAATCACTGAAATATTTTACCGAAAATTGGGGAACACTAGGCCAGATCGTCTCGAGGAACCTCCGATCCAATGACAGTATCTATCTCATAATGGAAAATATACAACTGCGCCGGGCCGCAAATGATCTCTTGGAATTCGTCGAACCCTTATCTATCGCCCTGGACATATTTCAAAGCGACGACTGTGGCATAAGTGAGGCAGCCGAAATGTGGATAGATCTCGTCGTCAAGAGCAATGGCTCACCAAGCAAGGAAAACGTTCTCCAGAGAATGGAAGAGGCAATGACTCCGGCGGTGTGCGCCGCCAACCTGCTTGACCAGCGATTCCTGGGAAAGAAGTTGAATAAGACACAAATACTGATGGCAAAGGCTTTCATCCTGCAAGTGTGTGGAAACTCCGCCAGTGTCCACATCGACAAGCTCCTTGCTTATGAAGACCCTTTCACCGAGGAATTATGCCACGATGTCACCTGTCCGAGGAGGTGGTGGAAAGCCGGGGTTCGGCGGCTGGGTTTCGATCAGAAGCTAAGTCAAATCGCTGTTGACTTGAATTCCGTACCTTGATCATCTGCGAGCATCGAGAGAGCCTTCTCAACTGTGGGTGACACCTACGGTCACCTCAGAAATAGACTTGGTGTGGAGAAGGCACATAAGCTATCCTTCCTCCGCCGGCAGCTCTATAAGTGACTATCATCTTGTGCGCAGTTATAGTCAACCGGTGCATATGAAGATATTTGTTTTTGTGATAAGAGTTTTATCATTGTAATTCGTCATGCAGCAAAGCGCAGCCTTTTGTGTTCAGAGTTTTCACCATGCAAAATATATTTTTTCTTGACTGACAGTGAGCTTTATTTTTTCATTTTGGCTACTAGAGTATCAAATAATATTCAAGCCTACATAGTAGAATTCATGAAAACTTAATGTCTAGTTCGAAACAGCTGGTAGAAAAATAACGAGTACCGGTAACGGGCAGTGTGACTATTTCTTAAACGTATGATGATAATGTTATGTGTCCACATGACTTTTAAGTAGTTTTTGACACATTTTTGACAGTTTTTAACAAACCACTCGAGTTTTTAACAAAAAATGCCAACCCTTATCAAGAGCAAGTCCCATACATTCTAATGAATGTGATTCGCACATTCTACCATGAAAAAGAAAAGCGGGACTTCGCGTTGAAGTATGGGACCAGCAGGGCCATACAGCATATTCACATGCAGGTAGTAAACATCGCCAATATGATAGCAGCTTCGATTTCACTTAACGCACCATATCTGGTACCGTATGTGAGACGTGATTTTGTTACTGTTTTGGAGAAATCACCAGGGAATTGATTATCATGTGATAGTCAAGAAACACACAAGAAATAATTATGTTCTGCAAAACCTTCAAGTTACTGATAACGAGTTGTAGTTTGGAGAAGTGATGTTTTTCAACTCTCTTTGACGGAAGTTATTATTACTTCGAAGCTCAGTCCTCTCAGTAGATGCATTTTTTATTTTTTACGCTTGTCACATGTCAATAATTACATGTTGTTGATGCAGGAAGGGCAATATATCATAATGACAGTGGTTCACAATATTATTCAGATAAAAAAATTATTTGTTGGAAAAGTATAATAAAATCATGCCTAAGAATATTTATTCAGAATAGACTTTGGCCAGACAATTAAAGTATAAATATTTTGGAAAGAGCCAAATTTTTTGATCTTAAAATATTTAATTATCGATAGCGATATATTTCAGCTGCCACCAGCAGCTATCTTCAGGCAACTATTGAAGGAATATCGATGCAAGCAAAATTTGAAATTTACACTGATTCAACTGTTGAAATATATCGCTATCGATAGTTAAATATTATAAAATTTGGCTCTTTCCAAAATATTTATAAGAATATTTAATAAATCCACATAGACAAGTTGAATTCTAAACAAAGGCAAATTATAGTCCTAACGATTTATTGTTGAATTCAACAAAATGCATTTTATTGACCAAGGAATACGCTCTGTTGGTTAATGATTTCGATAAGTGATGAAAAAATAACCTTCTGCGGATACTAAATTGATTTATTACGATAACCAATATTTCGCCTTGCGGCTTTGTCAAGGTTACAATAAATAAAGCAGAGAGTGGTAAAAGGTGGGCCTAAATAAACAAACTTTGAGTACAGCTAGAAGCTGTACTCTAGCTGTACTCAAAGTTTGTTTATTTAGGCCCACCTTTTACCACTCTCTGCTTTATTTATTGTAACCTTGACAAAGCCGCAAGGCGAAATATTGGTTATCGTAATAAATCAATTTAGTATCCGCAGAAGGTTATTTTTTCATCACGCTTCCATTCCGGATACGAGGATCACCTGATTTATTTGGAATTTCTATAAGTGTTAACGTAAAAATTCCATGTTGTCGCTTGGATAAATATGCTATTAACTATATTTGTAACGTTAACAAACTCAAAAATTCAGCCAAGATACGGAATTAGTTTCCTATTTTGCTTGTATGAAGAGTTAAGCCATTCTTTGGTGATCAACTTAATTTCCTTTCAAGTTATACGTACAGAATTAAGTCTTTTTCAGAATTAATTCTTACTTATTAGTTCTTGCAGATTCACTCTGTTTGGTATCCAAAACGTTTCATACTATTTGAATACTGGAATCTGTAGCATCGAATAGATAGTATGTATAATTAACTTCACCTTTTACATAATTGATTAAATACTTTTTATGAAAGTGAAAATATGGATGATGTAAATCACTCACATAAGTTGTAGAAAGCATGAGGATGACCTACATAATATTACACTTAGATGAAAATTAAAAGAAGCTTTCTCTTGCTTGGCGAATGCGAGAAGGGAGTTTTTTAAACTGTACGCATCAGCATGAAACACCTCTCGTACAAAGCATATAGAATGTTAGTAGGCTATCAAAGAGTCGTATATAAAGAATTCGTCCCTTCATATCCATAGATTCGAATGGTCGCAGCTCAAAATATGACGAAAGCATAATTAAGCATCAAGCCACATGATACGCTGACGTGGATGCACCAAAACCTATGACTAGGGGTGCAACAGATTTCGCTTTTCTAAATTTTGCAAAGCCGTCTGAATTTTCACAATATGAAAGGCTTATGATTTTTTTGTGGTACCGTTATCTACTGCTCTTCTATTGAGCACAGTAAGTTGTACCGAACAACTACACTGCATCCTTTGCCACTAATTTCTGATGGGCCCTTTCGGCAAGCAGATGACTGTGACGTGTACCTTGTACAAATACAATAGGTAAACCGGTGTCTCAGGACAATCAATCTGGCGAACATTTCATGACTACGACAACATTTACATCACTGTTTCATCTTATAATTCTATAGTTAACCAGGCTACATGTTTTCGGCGTATAATTTAGCAGTCACAAGAATAGTTTTCGGCATAAGGCTTTCATAAGCCGGCCGGGGAAAAGTCTGTAGTTCATAGGCATATGACATCCAAGCCGCATATTCTTGACAACATTCGGAACTGACTCTAGAGTTCCTAACAATAATGAACATTAATTTAATTTTTCAAAATGAGAATCATCAGGTTCAAGCAAAGCAGAATTACTGCAAATTATTTAAGAATTACGAAAAACTTCTGTCTCTACGTACTGTGGAGCAGGGAGGCAGCCTAATACGACTACGCGGAAGCACATCGAGAAATAGCATGATGAAGTGGATTAAGAGTTCTTAGAACGAAAAATCCTGACACTTCGAATTTATGGCACGCTCAAACTTCGAAATTTTTTACGACAAGAATTATGTGCATGATTCATATTACGATTTATATGACTGTAGGATAATATGAAGCTTGTTGATTTTCTCTTTCGAAATTATGGCCATACAAGTATGATGAAAGAGTTAACTTATCTTGCATGATATTGACGAATAAAAATCGGATCATTTTCAATTTTTCAGAAGACATGATCATGCCATGCCATTTCTACTTCAGCATTTCGAAAGACAAGATATAATTAAGCTTACTCAATTTTTGAAATGGAAGTATCAATCCACAATGTTGTACTTTTCAGTACCAAAATGTTTTTTTCGCAGCTTTTACACTAAAATTCTAAATTCCGCTCTAATAAAGCGGATTCAGAATGAAAACAACAGATTGATTTGAAAAATATTAACGAAAAATATACGAACTAACATGCTAAAATGTAAATTCTTTATATTTCATACACGTAAGTGTCACCAGTAATTACTTGTATACCGTTGAAGAAATACACTGCAATTCAGTTACATTTTTCAAATCCGGTGAATCCGGTTCCGTTCGGATAAAAACTTTCACATCCGGTGCAACCCAAACTACAATCATCCGCAAATAGTATCAATTATGTGTTGTGAATAAGTATAAAATGTGATGAAAAATTATGAACTGTCATAAGTTCAGCTGCGATTAGGCTAGGGTTGGCACGAAATATTTCGCGAAGTTCATTTTTTTCGAATGCAATGTCGTTTTTCTTATGCACTGATATCATATCGAAGTTCTGGTTGTGAAAGGTATACTTTAATTTATCATTTAAGAATTAATTACTGCTTTGAGGGTGATTTGTGATAAGTAGGTGTTCATCAGTAATGACTGATTTTTCTTCACGAACCAATAAAATCAAGACACAAGCATACCCCGGTTGCGGAAATATGACTGTTGCGACGTTTGCCATCGTTTTATTCGTCGTTCAAGGAGCTCATGATTCGATGAGTAAGCAATTCATCATTTGATTATTCTGCTCTTTAATTTGCAGTACAGCAGAGGATCATTATTATTTGGTAGTTTAAAATTTTCGGTGAAGAGTTTATTCCTATAGTAATCTAATCGGCGTCACAATCACAATGTGATTCAAGCGTTTGTAATCATAGTATGTGTCTACAGTGATGCAGTACATCAGCATTGGATGTCGTGGTGTGGCATGTGGTAATGCCGTAGCTAGCACCCTCAAAGGGAGATGGGGTGTGACAACAAATCAGAAGGGGCAAAATTTTCAGTTTGTAACTTACATTCAATAGGATAGTGGAATTGAGTCTTTATAAAATTTCCGTAACGTTAAATGAAAGTTAATAATCAGCCTGTTCATTACCGATAGGTTATTTATTAATTGAGAACCCACAATGCTCGTAATTAGAAGCTTTAGAGTCGCAGTCAACAAGTGACTTGCAGTAACAGACAGCTATTTTAAATAATTTTAACTTGAATACATAGTCTATGCTTTCTAGATTGTGTTTTAGCCATACATAGTCATAGGCCTACATAGGCCAATAATTACAACGTATGCATAGAAATACATGTAAGTGGTGTATTGTCAGGTAACTTATTGTTTTCGTGATACCAAAATCTGGTCAGCAGTAAGTATCAGGTCAGCTAAGTATGCTATGACTTATGAGCATAATAGCTATAGCCGACGAAGTATGTTATGTAAAATGAACTTTCTACCTGAATTCAATCCTTAGTCTGGAAATGATATAATAAAAAATCTGCATTAGAATCATGTTGTAAATAAATTAATCTCATTTGATCGGATGCTATCTCATTTAATAAATGTATGCTAAAAATTGCAAAAAGCATTTTGACTCGAGAAGAAGGTCGTATATTTGTATTGAATGTAATTGATCAGAGGCTATTTGTAACATAATTCAAACGAAATGTGATATTTAAAAGTTTTATGAATTATCAAAATGTCAAGAATGCTATTGCCTGTAATGCATTAATCCCACCAGCAATCGCAATCGCTGATTCAATTATCAAACATGCTAGTACAGACAACATACTACATCTGAAATATCATCTACATGTATGTGTCTTGGACTGTGGTTAATTATGAGCGAATTCATCCAGTATAATATAAAATCATTTCAGGTTTATGTTAGATGTGTATATAAATTGTGAAATGATGCTTGCTCTTGTATTCCAGACGAGCCGACACAATGGAAAGTTTTGAGATGATAGACTTCTGCTTCGGTGGCGAGATGGGAGTAAGACCAGAATTGGTGCAGGAATATGAGGCAACGGTGGAGGGGAATCAGGAGGAACACGATTTTTTTACTGAATTTTCACCCCTAGCACAGCTATGAGTCATAAACGAAGCTAGGGGTTACTCAATGGAAAGTAACAAATTGTATTATTTAAAAAAAAACAAAATGAAAAAAAACGGCTCTTCCAATCTGATTAAGCTGTCCCCATCAGAAACCTCTTCGCACGCAGTATCAAGATTGTATTGGTCAGGGAAAGTGGTGTGGGGAAGCTGATTCCAAAGCTGTGCCGTGCGAACAAAAAAGCTCTTCGAGCGACTCACAGTACGTGCGCGTTCTAAGCTCACATGATAGCATGTGAGTGCATTAGCTCTGCGCGTGTTTCTGGAGAAGATCTTAGGTTTGGGTACGCACTCATTTACTGCAGAGCTGCTTCTACCGAAATAGTACCTGTAGAAGAGACTGAGTGAAGCAACATCCCGTCTGACGGAGAGCGGCTGCAACTTGCTAGCAAGTTTTTCACCAATGAGATTCTTGAAACGTTTCTCAACCCGTTCAAGAAGGCTAAGATGCGTTTGTGGGGCGCATGACAACAATACTCCATCAGAGGACGAATAGTGGACTTGTAAAGATAGCCGACAGTCTGTGGAGGAAGATAGCTGCTAGCACGATAGAGACTACCAATGCGCTGAGCTGCGTGCTTGCTAATGGATTGGATGTACGGTTTCCATGACAAGTCTTTCGTAACCGCCAATCCAAGGAAGATGGAATCTTGTTCTCTGATCCTATTATCTGACATCTTAATGCTATGATCATCATCATCTCCTTTAAGTCGTGAGTGAAGAATACTCTGAGTTTTTGAAGGATTGAAGGAAACAAGACAATTAGCGCCCTATTCTGAGACCCTGCGTAAGTCTTCATTAAGAACGTCGCATAACTGCTGACGTTGCTGAGTGTTCTTAGCAAGTCGCTCATTGGAATTGAAGAGTGTCGTGTCATCTGCATACATCACCAATTTGCTCACTAGGCAATCTAGCAGGTCGTTGATGTACAGCAGAAAAAGAGTGGGTCCCAAAATTGACCCTTGAGGAACTCCTGCATTGACGACCTTGGTGGAAGACTTTTGGCCATCTAAGACGACAGATATCTGCCGGTCACTAAGGAAAGAAGCAAGAAGTTTGTGGAGTTGATCAGCAACTCCATAGGACTTTAGCTTCCTAAGGAGTCCCTGATGCCAGACTTTATCGAATGCCTTGGAAATATCCAGGGCAACTGATCTCGTCTCACCTTGTCTGTCAAGGACACGACTCACATGTTCAGTGACATATCAAAGAAGATCTGCAGTTGATCGAGAGTGCCTACTGTTCTTCTGACAGAAGGTTCTGAGTTTCAGGGAAGTTAACAATGTGTTGGTTAATCACTACTTCAAAAATCTTGCCAGCAATTGGAAGCAGGCCGATAGGATGGAAGAGATGAGTCAGAACATTTCTTTGGAACTGGAACCACGGAAGCCACTTTCCAACAAGAGGGAAACTCACCGGTGGATACACATCTACTGAACAGTTTAGATAAAAGTGGAGAAAGCTCAGGTGAGAGATGCTTGAAGACCGAAACCGGGATGCCATCTGGTCCACTAGACTTAGAGCTATCGAGACCTGCGATTATCTTTTTGACGTTTCGGACTGTGACTGAAGGAGGACTAACTGTCTCATCAGTGCGCGTGGGAATTGGAGGTGGAATTCCAACTCCATCGTCTAATGACGAATTCTTCGCAAACTCCTTGCAAAGAAGCTCGGCTTTGTCTGCTGAGGTTGTCGCCATAGAAGTACTGACTTCGGCATGACGGAGTGCTGGGATGGAGGATTTGTTCCTATTGGTGACACTGTTGTAAATCCTGAAAAAGAAGTAGCAATAGATTTCCGTACATACAAAGCGTAAGGGCTTTTGGCCTGATGTATGGTTTCCTTGCAATGTCGACGTGCGGTTTTGTACAATTCAAGATTGCCAGCGCTACTGTCACGCTTATACTTATGGAAAAAGTGGTCACGCTGGCAAGTTGCAGCTGCACATTCTGGTATAAACCAAGGTTGTGAGTGGGGCTTCATTTGGAAAGTACGGTGAGGAATGTAGGCCAATATCCCTATCTGAAGCCACTCTGTCAGTTCTTGCGCCGACTTGTGGACGTTCTCGGTCGGAACCAAATTCTCAGCTTGAACTTGACTACGTGCGGAAGCCACACCAGTCTGCTTTGGAGAATTGATAAACTATGGAAGGGTGCAGACGGTGTGGAGCAAATTCGTTTGCCAAAAACTGATAACACAGTGATCAGACGTGCCGAGGGGAGAAGTAACCTTGTGTGAAAAACAAGTTGGATTTGAGGTGAGAAACAGGTCAAGGAGATATCCAGTATCCCCAGCTCGGTCAGGCACTCTGGTAGGACAAGTGACGTGACAATTTGACTAAGGTTGTGAGAGACAGTGAAATCCTGGGCTGCCTGACCGGAGAGATCGGTGGTGCGTGAGTGCACAAGCCAGTCAACATTGTACACGTTGAAGTCACCAAAAACAGAGCTGGGATACTCTTGTAGAAGATAATCGATCTTGTCAGAAAGTACATTGAAAATATCCGCATTGGTTGATGGAGCACGGTATAGGAAAAACAGAAGAAGAGTGGTCTTCTGTAGCGGCGCAATGAAGGCAAGATACTCATGCCTTGGATCCTCTGAGCTACGAAGCCTTCTCAAGGGAAGGCTTGTCTTGGCATAGACTCCAAGACCATGACAAGGTGCTTTATTCATCCGGTGAAATATGTATCCATCAGGAGTAACGTCGCTTGATGACACACTGGGATCTAACCTGGTTTCCGACAGGGCTGGAAGATCTGGTGACTTACCTTGCAGGAAGATGTTGATGTCGTCGTAATTGGACCTCAGTTCTCTTACGTTGCTGAAGCTGATCCTGAGAGGGGTTTTGAGCTTGACGGCCTGACTACGTTTCTTGTGTGTCTTTCTCATTTTCACAATTTCTCGTAGAATATCAATCAAATAAACGAAAATCATACTGTACAACAAAGTGATACAAGAAACTTTGGAAGGCATCAGAAAAACGTAAATAATAGCAACAAAGCTGCAATAAATAATACGCAAAAAAGACACTTATAGGAACAGGTCATGTCGCAAAAGCTTAAAGAAACCCAAATGAGAACCCCCTTGCCGTAACAATGGGTACAAGTCAGGTAGGCCACAGAGGAACCGGATACAGCTACACGGGCTAAACCCCTCAGTAAAGCTACCCACGCATGTCCGTGGCAGTGGAACTGTACCGCCTTTTTTCGAGCAGTTGACCGGGCCTGCCACCCAAAGCATTACCAGTGGGTTCGGGACCCTCGAACTACCTGACGCCCGTATGCCGTGAATACGTTGGATCTGTCACACCTTAACCTGCAACAAATGGGGAAGTGCAAAAGAGAGCAGTGGAAGGAAGTTCGATCACAAATGAGCCAAATAAGTGCCATGCCCAAAAACCTGATTCAACAACATGAAACATCTGATGACTGTTCATATCTGGCAAACCAGGGGGTGGTGTTAATTGGGACGGCCGAAGCCTACCACACATTCAAAATAAACGAACGTGGAAAATAAGAATGAAAATTAATCAAACATAAATAAATTCAATGACCAGTAAAATGAAAATAATATTCCAGAGCCTGCTAGTTAGCCGGAGCACGGTCACAAACCGCCGACAAACCTTTCCGACAAGGTAGAACCCAAAGAAGCATGAGCTTCAGACGACAAAGCCTTATTGCGACTTCGTTTTCACCCTTTCACCGCTTTGAGGCCGCAGGTTGAGTGAGAAAGGGAAACGATGACTTTAAAGCGCTGATGTAGATATAAATCAAATTGTTCTCTAATGTATGCCAATTTATTGTTGATTGCTATCAATATTGATACCGTTGTCGATAAGCTCAATCGTTGCACCGGCCATATAATCTGAACATATTCTGCAAAAACATATCCTCTTGGAAAATAAGTTTGGTGGCATCAAAAGGAATCAGAATCTACGTTGACAAGACGAAGATCATGGCGCCATACAAGGTACCTCTGGCAGAGTCTGGAGAGTGGTCATGCGAAGCTTGCTGACAAGGGGTGGGCGCGAATTCCATCAAGTGTGGCGTGTACGACCAGTGGATCCAGTGGACCAGTGGAAAGGAACTTTAAACGCAACTGCGTCTCATTTTGTGTGCCCAAGGTGTTCATGATGGCTTCAGGTAGATTCTCCGAGTGAGTTTGATGATTTAAGTGTGAGTAGTGACCGTTTCAGCTCAGTAAAGTCTTTCTGCTACCTTGGTGATGTGTCGAGTGTGTTGAGTAAGGTGTGGATGGAAGAAGTTCCATGAGATTGCACACTTTTAATATGGCTTATCATGGTCACTATTCACTCACTACTCGCATTCTTAATTAATTTTGAAGATGAATGCGCTTATGATATTCAGATACGACTAATCGATATTTCGTGTACAGAGATGGATAAGCTTCGACTGAGGAAAACCAAGGGAATTATGAAATCTTAAATGGTGCAGCGATCACTCTTTAATTTTTGTCGTATATAGGAGACGGCTTTCTTTGATCAGTCTGCAGAATAGTCACGATTCAACTTGAAAGTATATCACCAATTTATCAATATCAGCAAAATGCAGAAATATAATAATCACAACTAAATAGGTGCCGCATATCTCAGAATAGAAAACCACTCACTTGTTTTTACGATGTTATCATGACTTATCAGATCTCCAAGTTGTGATGGTCGATACTTTTCGATCCTGCAAAACAATGTGTTTTTCACATGTGTACACAAAAGTTTTATGTCAAGTAATCACATCGGCATGTAATAAACAGCTTCAATTTTATATCCAGGTGGGTGTCTTACGTGAGTGAGATTTCATATAAGTATAGTAAATAATAAATATATATACAAGTATAATGTGTATATATATATATTATACGATAATTACATAATCGGCCTGCACTTAATCGCAAAATTGCGGAAAATTACTGAGGGATAATAAAGCCTGTCGGAGACGATCATTTGATAGATGGTATTTTACAGCTGTGCATTTTATATCACTTAGACTTTCCTCGGACATGCGCATGAATTCTACAGCTGCCCTCGAGGATTTCCCAATTTGATTATCAAAATCAATGTCACCAAATTTGATTAATAACTTAAAGTATGGAAACATTGCCACACGAATTGAATCATTTCCTGTGACTCATTTTTTTTAAACTTTACCCTGTTCCACGAGGGGCACGAAACCATCCAAGTTAGGGGGTGGGGCAGCCTCCGTACACTGGTGACACTCATCAGTTAATTGAAGGTAGTGGTGCCTCCCCAGACAGACTTTCTGCATCATCGCACCGATGTGAGTCCCATTATCTTGTGGTATATCCTTCCAAATGGTCAGGTGAAATTATTCCGTCTTCCTGCATATGATTGGAATTTCATAGGCGTTTGAAAAAAAGTCGATTTGCTAATAAAGGAAAAATGGGCAAATAGCATCAGAAGATGATCGAATATAATGTGCAAAACAGAAGCCTCCAGCATCAATCCATCATACTTCACATTCAGCGCCTGGTCAACGCGCATTAGTTCCCGTAGGAATGGCTAAAGAAAACTGGGAAGTCGAGAGAGATGACGATCTGAATCTCCCACTCATCGTGAAGTGTGCAAAGCTATTCAGGAAAAAGAACATAGCTGGAAACTGAAATTGCCGCTACTTGCTTAAGGATTGTATTGTATAAGGGAGGGCGCTGTATATCTATTACGCTACCTAGGAGGTTTCAAAGCCGATAACAAAATTTATAAGGGGGGGGGAGGGTCAGTTAAAATTTGTGACATGTAGATTCTATCGAAAATGAGTTGGCCATTAAGTTACTAAATTATTGTGCAGAGCGGCATGCTCCACTAGTTTAACAGATGCTTACCAGGGCAAATTCAGGCGATCTTCTGACATTTCTAAAAAAAATAAGAATAGAAACCATTATGATGATTCATTTATGAAACGAATATAACGTGAAATTTGTGGGATAATGAGACATTGTAACACGGAGACTAGACTCACAATATCTACTGTGTAAATAAGAAAACTGCATTTCCAGGTTTTCTGATTTAACGTAGAGAAGTCAAATGCAGTCATGGAACACAATGCTAATTAACCATACACTAATGAAACATCTTTTATTCATTTTATTATTATTTTATTTATTATTTATTTTTTTATCATTTTATTTATTTATTAATCTAATTATTATTATTTTAAAATAAAAACTTGTTGGAACACGAAAAGCCTAAACACATGTAAAAAATAGGGACGAAAAAGTAGAAAACTAAGAACTATGTAATTAAAAGTAGTGCATACTCTTAACAAAAGACTGAAAAAACCCATTATATGACTCATAACTCTAAAATTCGGATGTGAAACCCCACTTAGCCAACTATATTTCTCATATGCGAGTATAGCCACAAACGTTTCATGACGTTAAAGCTACATTTGCAAATAATATTGATAACGTACAGAGTCTTTCACATAAAAATGGATATATATCCATCAGGGACCAGCGAAAGGATCAGTTGCAGATTCGAGATTCCATTCGAGTCGAAATTGTGATTCGAGAAAAATTCAAATTGGTTCGCGTCGGTTGGCAAGAAAATATTTCAATTTTTTTTTGATTTATACCCTCATCCCGTTCATTTAGAGCGTGACACTGCAATATGCCTGAGATGTTGGATTCTCACTGAAAGTAGTTACGAACGTAGATTGATAAGCAAGAGTTAGACGAATCGACTAAAGTACACGCTGCATATTACTGAGACCAGGACTTCTGACCTTGTACGGGTCCGATATACAGTTGCTGATTGAAAGCAGAATTGTAAATGTCTTATTAGCAGGCACGTATGTTTATCTTACTATTTTTTCTAACGGATTTTTCTGACTGTCTTTCGGGCGTCCACCAATATTTTTATATAGAACAGGTGATTAATGTAGAAGGCAGGACCGATCAGGGAGTGAGGAGGTCAGTTTGAGATGCTCAGAATGATGAGCAAATAAACTGGAGCACTATTACTGAGACAACGAAGTACGCCCCCCCCCCAGCAACGTCGCTTGGCACCCTCAGCAAAGCTATGGGGTCTTGAATTAGTCGGATTTTTTCGATTGATAAAAGCAGTGTCTATTTTGTCGTAGCGATGGCTCTTTCGAAAACCTACTACAGCTCACTGTGCCAAATCTAATTCTTTAATCCAGCTCATTTTTGCAGTCGATGGTGTCAGCTTTAAGATGTAAGATATCATTGACAGGCAAATGCCGCTGATTTGGTAGATGAATTTAGCATTAACTAACGTAAATGAAAACCTGTACATTGCATTGCTACGATGAGAAGGGAAGGCATTTTACTAAAAGCTCGCTTCTGAATTCGAGCCATTTTTCTCTCTTACATAGTCTTTAAAGCACAAGTAATTCGCACAAAAAATTCGTTGAGTCAAAGCAGTCGGAAGCACCATTAGTGGCTCGGATGAACGTACGATAATTTACATGCTATGAAGGCAAAATCGGATGATTAAGTAATGTTTATACCAGATGAAAATTTCCGAACCATTGAAATCTGGCATGTGTTAACGACTTCCAACTGTGATATTCCATTACATCCTCAGGAGCGAAATAAAGATTGAAATAAGTTTGGAGTCGTAATATAAGAAATTATTGGTGGAAAATGAAAATAATGATTCAAATTGAAAGTGCTCCCGAAATATGCATGTAAATCTTATTGAAATCTATATGCCGACCCAGCCAGCAGACGACAAATTGGTAGAACTGTATGAAGACATAAAGGTATTAGTGAAATTAATCAAAAATAATGAGCCGTTGTACACTCTCGGAGATTTCAATACAATTTTTGGAAAAGTGTGACGACAGTAAAGAAGAAATATGAAATTTCAGTTTAGGAGTCAGAAATGATCGCGGCACTGGTTACTCGAATTCTGTCAAGAGTTAGACTTAAAAATTGTGAACACTCTTCGAACACTACCCTAGACAACTTGGATAAACCCAGATGGAAAAACCAGAAATCAAATCGACTACATCATCTGTCGCAAGCGTTTCAAAAACGCAGTCAAGAATGTTAGCACCCATCCTGGAGCAGATGTAGTTAGCGACTACACACTTTTGGCAATAGACTGAAAAACGACACTGAAAAGGGTAAGAAGAAAACCGCCAAAACCAAGATGGAATCTCAAAGCCCAGAAGAACATCGAAGTGAGAAAGAATTTCCAATCAGAATGGGAACAACAATTATAAAACAGCACTTTTGAATGCAAAGACGTTAAATCAGCTGTGATCATAACTGCGACCGCGTGTATCGGTACCCAGAAAATTATTCCTGGTAAGCCGAACATCACGAATGAAATCATAATGAAAATAGAAGAAAGATGATCACTAAAAACTGGAAAGATGATGAATGAAATTATCGATACCGAGAACTACACAACCACATCAGAACAGATGCCAAAAGAGTAATGGAAGAATGGTGGACCAAAACCGTGAAGAAATTGAACAACCGATGAAAGACTGATCAACCTTATTGCAATATCAAAAATCATTTACGGAAACCTGAAAGATACAACGAAACCAATCCATCACTATTAGTAGCCATGACAGATTTTGAGAAAGCGCTTGGAGGAGTCAATTGGAGTATCATGTGGAACATTCTCGTCAGCATTGGAATAAATGAACCGGAAGTAAACCTTGAATATGAAGCGGAAGTTGCACAGCCAGAAAGAGGTCATAAAAGTAGGTAATGATCTTACTGGTAAAGTACCTATTTTCCGCGGAGTTCGAAAGCATCACCTAAATCATCTAGCTCCAGAACTTCATTACTTCTCAAAAACCTACCCTGCTCCAAAATGCATGACCGCAATGAGAAATTCATTCTTCCCAACAGTGATTCGCATCCATAATAGCGGATTTTGTTAACTTGCTCCTTATTTGACTTGTTTTTGATATTTTTCGAATTTACTTGCTTTATATTGTGTTTGTTCAGCCTCACGATTCTCATTATTGAGGCTCATCATGAAATAAACGATTATTATTATTACCTCCGAGCCTCAGAGGACTTCAATTATAATGAACAGCTTGAATGACGCTGCAGAAAATTACGGCATGAAAATCAATACGAAGGAAACACAAGTTATGACATTTTCAAAAAAATCGTCTCCTCCTTTCACAATTCGTGTAGGAAATGAAGCTGTGGAGAAAGTTGACAATTTCAAGTATTTAGGCTCGATCCTATCAAGTGATGGACGATGTACGAAAGAAATAAGGTCAAGGATCTCTCAAGCGAAACAAACCTATTTCAAGAAAATGCAAGAAGTGACCACGACAACAGTGAATTCATGAAACGAATGGTGAAGACAGGCTTCGTGCGGTTTCCTGGAGGCAAAATTCACAAACTTGCGCAAACCCTTTATTCGCAGTTATAGTGGGGTAGATGCTGATTCGGCAAGAGAAGTCCCCCAGCAAATCAGCTACAAAGCTCCTTTTGCCGAATTATTACTGAAATTTATGCCAACATTGCACTGATTGCAACTCGATTAATTTCATATATTGACCCATCACAAAAAAACATTGAAGTAAGAAATCCTACGTGTATGTGTGAATTAATATATTCAAAACATATTGAAGTACAGGATATAAATTTATAGAATAACAAACAATAACTGACACTTACTGTTGGAAAAACAAGTATTGAAAACACAGATATTGTAAAACAAACAATTACCTCTAATTGCTCGCGTCAACAGCAAGATGGATATTTACTGTTAGAAAAACATGCATTTAAAGTTTTAGAAATAAAACAATCTTACTATGAAAAAAAATTTACAGAAAGACTACTGTTCATCTGAATGTTAGGCCCATCGGCATTCCTTTTTATTTATTTCTATGTAATGGTCGTGTAACGTATTAATTTCTATGATTTCGTGGAATCTATGTTTAGTATATTTGGTGGGTTAGATTGCCCTAGCGAGCTATGGTTTGATTTTGAATATATGGGATACTGCTCAGGTATTTTGAATATATTTATTTTGGTCATGGAAGCAGCTGGTTGTTTTTAAAGCATTTTTGGTTGGAACATTTTGGTTGGGTGAGGCGGATTCCTTCCAGAGTTAATACTTGGAAATGGAAATTCACATCAAAAAGCGCGGTATTATTAAAGCCAAATTAACAAGATTACTCAACAGATCAATGGTATTCAACCCTAAGGACTCTGCCACATTAAATGGATTATCAGTTAACAAAGCTAAATCATACTTAGAAATGCTTGAGGAAATTTGGAAAGAATACATCATAACTCAGGACATTATATCGCAATTGAATTTAGCTGAACCAGCTGAGTAAAATAAAGAATTCGAGACACAAGAAGAACGTTGCTTGGACACAAAAGCGCATTTATTAGATTTGATATCCGTACTGACTACTAACCATTCCATCAGAGAAACCGAGAACAAAGATATTGGCAATATGCCTCTTCAATTGCCGAAATTAATTTTACCAGTGTTTACAGGTGATTATAAGAATTGGATATCGTTTTACGATTTGTTTAAAGCATCTGTAGATAAAAATCCGAATTTATCTAATGTACAAAAATTACATTATTTAAAAACCTCTCTGCAAGGCGAAGCCAGTAGATTATTAAAAGCACTTCAAATAACAGACGCAAACTATCAATATGCTAAGGAAATCCTGGAAGAGAGATATTCGAACAAAAGAATTATTATTCGGGCACACATACATACGATATTTTCTTATCCATCCTTAAAACACGAAAATGTTGAACAATTAAGACAACTCATAGATACATTTCAAGAAAATTTATTATCATTAGAATCACTTGGAATTGATATTAGCCAATGGAACCTTATGCTGGTGTATCTACTTAGTGAAAAATTAGATGAGGAGTCACGTAAACAATGGGAATTATCATCTCTAGGTAGCGACCTACAAACATATAAAGATTTGTATTCTTATCTTGAAAACCGTTGCAGATCTTTAGAGTCTACAACACGAAAATCAGAAAATAGTAATCATGCAAAAGCTCAATCTTATACAAAGGATAAGCAATTGCAAAAGATATCTTATCATAATAATAGTTCCTATCAAGCAACAGTGGAAAATTGCCCGTGTTGTGGTGGTACACATCGCATATACCAATGTCAAAATTTCATTTCGATGAGTTATAACCAGAGAACAGACATGGTATCGAAGCTAAAACTTTGTTTCAATTGTCTACGTGGCGGACATATTGGGAAGGCATGTAAAGGTTTATCTAGTTGTCGTACATGTAAAAGGCGGCATCACAGTCTTCTACATTCAAATATTGACAATATACAGGGTGTTTCATCGAATCCGTCAAATGCGATTGATATTAATAACAACGTACATTGTGGTAACTGTCAAATTAATCCTTCTTCAGTGATTCTAGCGACAGCAATCGTGCCAATACAAACTCAGACGGGTGTATTTGAATGCCGTGCTCTTCTTGACTCAGGCTCGCAAGCTAGTTTTGTGACAGAGGCTTGTGTTCAAAAATTAGGCCTCGTGCAGCGCTAATATGTAACACTTATTGATAGAATTGGTAAAGGATAAAAAATCACAGGTAGTAAGATGGTTGAAATGGTCATAAAACCTAAAGAAGTTGACCGAATTAAAGTATCTGCCATCGTTTTACCAAAGCTAACAAATAGCTTGCCTAGCCGATATACAGAAATATCAAATTAGCATCAAATCAAAAATCGTCAGCTTGCAGATCCTTCATTTAATATTCCTGGAAGGATTGATCTTTTACTGGGAGGCGATGTATATGACAGAATAGTATTAAGTGCCAGAGTAAAAGAAACGGAATCTATTTTTCTAAGAGAAACTATTTTTGGCTGGATTATCTCTGGTTATGATGATGAAATTATCAATGATAGTCGCTCTAATGTCACATCAAACCATACCGAGGTGGACGCATTCGATCTTCGAAAATTTTGGGAACTGGAGGAAGTTACCAGAACTTTGCATTCTCAGTTCAAGCCAGAGGAGTTAGAATGCGAGAATCATTTCGTAAGAACTACCAAGCGTTATCAAAATGGAAGATTTGTAGCTAGTTTGCCTTTCAAACAGTACAGAAAAGAACTTGGTGATAGTTTTTCACAAGCGCTCAAGCGCTTTCTTGGTCTAGAAAGGCGATTCAGGCAAGATAACTCATTTCATAAGAAGTATGCAGATTTCATTGAGGAATTTTTAGAATTGGGACACATGGAAAGAGTTCCTGTAAAAGACATGACAAAGGCTCCTTCACAAATTTATTATATGCCTCACCATGCTGTTCACAAAGAAGGTAGTGCTACAACAAAACTTCGGGTAGTATTCGATGCTTCTGCAAAGACTGATAACGGAGTATCTTTGAATGACACGTTAATGATAGGAAAACCCAATCAAAACAATCTTTTTGATGTGATAATACGATTTCGATTTCACTTAATAGCATTAAATGCGGATATCGGGAAAATGTATCGACAAATTGAATTGACAAACAAACATCGCGATTTTCATCAAATCCTATGGCGAAATAAATCTTCGGAGCCTATTGAGCATTACCGGATGACGAGAGAAAAATTATGATGTTGCATCTGCAGCTTTTCATTCTATACGCGTTATAACTGAACTAGCAAAACAAACGAATGACCCACTAGTATCTTTGGTGATGTCACGAGACTTTTACGTAGATGATTTGCTTTCAGGAGCTTCATCAGTGCAAGAGGCAATTAATATCCAATCGAAACTTGTTGACGTGCTAAGTGAAGGTGGCTTTGAACTGAGAAAATGGACCTCCAATAGCGTTGAAGTCACCAAACATATACCGAAAAATCTTAGCGAAGACGCAATTGATCTAAAACTGGATGAAAAACAATCTATAAAGACACTTTGATTATCTTGGAATCCGAACTCAGATTATTTTCATTTTAATATCAATTTATGTCCAATACATAAGTACACTAAACGATCCTTGCTTGCCGATATCTCAAAACTATTTGATCCATTGGGATGTTTATCACCATTCACCATTCACATGCTGGACCTATATACACTAAAAGTGATATGCGACGAAACGCACCAAGTCAGAAGGCATACATTGCTTTATTTATTTGTTTTTCAACCAAGGCAGTTCATTTGGAGGCCGTATCATCGCTCAGTACACCTGCTTCCCTAGCAGCATTGCAAAGATTCGTAGCGCGACGTGGTTTACCTAGTCAGATATACAGTGATAATGGGTCGAATTTTGTTGGCGCAAAAAGAGAGTTGAAAGAGTTGTACGCTACCTTACAAACTCAAGATTTTAGTAATGCTTTGAATGAATTTGCGGTAAATAATAAGCTTCGGTGGACAATGATACCTCCGCGATCGCCACATTTCGGTGGGCTATGGGAATCTAACATCAAGAGCTTTAAGTACCACTTGCGGCGAGTGATGGGTACTACTACATATACGTTTGAAGAATTATTAACAATTCTCGCTCGGATAGAGGCATGTCTAAATTCGCGTCCTCTTGTGGATATTTCCTCCGATCCGAACGATCTACAATGTCTAACACCCGAGCATTTCTTGATTGGCAGTGCACTTCTTGGGCCTCCTGAAATTGATTTATCCGATGTCAACATGACCAGACTGTCACGGTGGAACTTAGTCCAAGCGGTAACTCAGAACTTTTGGAAGCGTTGGACTAAGGAATATCTCACTACTCTACAGAGAAGATTGAAGTGGGCAAAGATGGGTCCGAAGTTCAAAGTTGGCAATCTTGTTCTTTCATCGGATGATGGGACTCCACCACTTCAATGGCCTTTGACCAGAATATTAGAATTATTTTCTGGAAAGGATGGAGTTTCGAGGGTTGCAAAGGTCAAGACTGTGAATGGTGTGTTTACAAGACCGGTGGTGAAGTTAAGATTACTTCCTGCTGACAATTGACTATTGTGATAGATGTTCAATTTGAGTACTGTTTTTCCACTGCATGGTTTATGTACAGTGTACTATGTGCATGTGTGTATTACACTAACTGGGGGTTAGTTTGGTGGGCGGTATGTTCATCTGAATGTTAGGCCTATCGGCATTCCTTGTTATTTATTTCTATGTAATGGTTGTGTAACGTATTAATTTTTATGATTTCGTGGAATCTATGTTTAGTATATTTGGTGGGTTAGATTGCCCTAGCGAGCTATGGCTTGATTTTGAATATGTGGGCTACTGCTCAGGTATTTTGAATATATTTATTTTGGTCATGGAAGCAGCTGGTTGTTTTTAAAGCATTTTTGGTTGGAACAACTACTTGGTCGGACGATCACGATTACAAAAATGAAACTTACAATAGTATCAATCATACGCACAATAGAAGCTAATAACAATCTAGTGAGTATTAACTCACCCAATTGCAACTGCAACAGAACAATTGCATGTGGGCTGAAGGTTTCAAGAATAAGCACCGCTAGGTCAGCAAAGTACATCATTTTAATTTTTTTGAAAAAATCATTTCATTCTTCATCTCTTTCTTCTACCCATTAGCTCCCGACGAATGCGTTTGACTGCATTAGAAGTTGCATATACTCTGCTGAGCTTCAGCTTTCATCGCCTTGCTGTCTGTCATCGCTGTTGCAGAATATGGTGTTCAATAGACTTCCGTTACTGCAAAACTGTTATAGATACCAGTAAACAAGATCTTGAGGATAGCGATTTCGGATCACGACGGTTATCCGGGTGAAGCATGGCTCTGTCTTCTATCCGTGAATCAAAGAGAAGACACTTTGTATGTTGCTGACAGCTACCACGAAGATATCAACACATATTTTTGAATATCTCCACGTCATTATCACAAACTTCATTATTCAATAAATACGACATGAATTTCTCTCCAACATCGGGCTGGTGGTAGAATTTCTATTTTCCAGATTTACAACCAAAAACTCCTACATTGTCTGCGTCTTGTTCGATCCAGCTAGGAACTTCTTTTTGAGACACTTATCGAACAGAAACAATTCTGCATCAATTCCAGTAACAGAAATGTCAATACTAAATGCAATCGTAGGTTCCCTTCTTCGGAGCTTCAGCAAGAATGTCTCAAAATTCTGATTGACGAAAGTGAAGCAGGCTAAACATGCTTGCAATCAAGTGTTTGAAAGATCACTAGAGACCAGTTTGTAGCGGTCAGTTGACGACAGGATAGTACTTCGAAATTGCTTATGTGATGTGATATTCGAAAAAATACTGCTTCAAGTTTTCCCATTGATTCAAAATTTGAAGTGAGGCTGGCTTGTGGCTTAGCCACCGTCAGGAAGCAAACCGCAGCATAAACGATCCGGTCACACCCGTTGCTTCGTTCGTGAGAAAACGCACTCACGTATCTCAAGGAATGAAGATCCGTTATGATCCGTACATGAAGATCCGTTATGAACCCGCCAAGTGTTTTCACACTTTTATCGAAGCATTTGATTTTTTATTGCCATCGGTCGGGATTCATTCATTTTGAAAGGAGCAACAAAAGCAATTTTCTGCGACCGTGTAGTGATTTTATTACCAATAAAAATTATTATATTCCCACTTTTCTGCATCCCTTGATAAAGGCTAAGCCGAAATATTGGGAATAAAATTACTACACGGTCTCAGAAAATTGCTTTTGTTTCTTGAAACACCTATGCATTTTCAAACTGATCCTACTTTCCTATGTTTCTTACTTTCCTATTGATCTACTGTGTGTAGCATACCACATGTTAGACTGCAAATAATAATTACATATCAATACCTTCTCTTTACATGTATTTAATTTATGGCATTCACAACGCATGTACCATATGCATGTACAATGTATAGTCTCTTACTCAGAGATGGGTGCGCTCATGGAAAAATTTTTACACTCAGGTTTGGCTGACCTAAGTGCGAACCGCGCTACGGACTACACTCATTAGTGAATTTACAAATGTCATTTAATAACTTAAAATGCCTACATGCTGACGATGTAGGCATACTATGTATCTCTTTCATGAAGTGGCCTTGCCACACACCAAGATTGTCCGTCTGCCTACAAGACTGGCTGTCATTGCGGTGACCATGACCGTGGCTTGAGCTCTACTCAACTGTCATACAAAATCAAAGACAATAGTACTGATTCTAATAGTGCCAATAGCATAGCTTTCGTAAGACCACATCACCATATTTTCATATAAAATGGATTAAATTCTGCTTCCGCAAAATAATCTATAACGTCAATAGCTGTAGCCCAAATTCTATTCTGATCAAACAATACCACAAAATTTAGCATAATGTGTTGTTACTTCCACTTCATCATAACTTAATGCATAACGCAAAAAATAAAATGTAAATAAAAATTGTGACGTAAATTATTTGCATTGCTTTGCGAGGCAAATCGTATAGTTCAATCCCTCACACACATAAAAATCGAATTTTGAAAGAAAGTGATTACTGCATTATTGGAGCTCGCGTATCACAAGCCAATTATATTATTGCAAAAGTCAGTCGATCACTTGGGCTCAGTTTTTCCTTGTAATCCGGTACAGATTGAACATGCAGGTAGTGAATATGATGTGAGAAGTGCCCATGTTGGTAGTAATACTAGTTTGCCGCTTCTACAGCGAACAACATCAGTTAGGAGTTTGAGGCATTAGTTATGTAAGTGGTGAGGAGGTTCATTTAGTTCTGTATATAATTGAGATCCACGAAAAGAATCATGTGGCGTATTTTTTCGAGAAGACTGACTTAAAATTCTGTTAGTTTCAGAGAAAATGTCTGGGTAGACTACATTTCTGGACGTCATTTCGGGTGGTCCAGCGCGGATATGTTCTAGTCCTTCAAATGAAAACATCGCTTTCTTTTCTGTTAAACGAAACCCATGTGCATATCTACAAATATAAAATTTCATCTTATCCATAAATAAATTGATAAGCTTAAACAAAATGTTCATATTTATTATAGAGTTGATCATGGTGTTGACACTCAATTTTCTTTACTTCCTACTCTATGACATTTATATTTATCCTATTTCTGACCTAAATCATACAACTCTGATTTTTCGCTTTGTGTTTTGGCAAATGAAGCGGTAGGCAGTGAGCAGAGTAGTTATATATCCCTACTCTATGGCAGTGAGGGTAGGTATTGCCATGGGTATTGCCATTGAGCAAGTTGAGCTGTTAATAGAAATTGTCGCTACGAATATTTTTACAGCATAACTCACATATAGACACTGCAAGAGATAGGAAAAAGTCGTCGAAGAGCCAAGAAACGAATTGCGCGAATCATTAAAAGAGAAGTCGAATAATGTAAATCAGGGTTTTTTTTAAGGAAAATTCTAGGCACCTTGTAGGGACCCGAAAATGTTTAATACTAAATGCTATATTTAGATATCCTTTCTACATGACATTGGTGGCAAAATGTTAAGTTTTCACATCCTGGAGGGTTGTGATCCATTAAGTACATCTATGGCTTAGCACATGTAATATCATATGCTAGTTGCATGTAGTGTTATTCCTTGAAATCTTTTAAATCTCTCCTTAACATGCCTTAGAATGTAGACTTATATCTACGTGCATGACATACCGTACAATCAGAGCTGAACATAATCAAAGGTAACATATTAACATAACCCAAATGAGGTAAAGATTCATTGAATATTTTCATTTGATACACGTACATGTACATGCGAAGATCAGATTTGAAAACAATCAGTAAACGCTCATGAAATGATTATATTGATCCCCACAGCCCCCCCGGCCCGTGAGCCTATGATATCCAGAGAGGCTATATCCGACTGGTGGGGGCTCCGCCCACTGGGTCTGTTTTCTCTGCTATCACTCCAATAAACATAACTTCTCTCACATTACCCACTCGCCCGAATCGGGTCTCTAAAACGCCTTAAAAAACCCTGATATAAATAATATGTCGGGAACACTCGCCGACAAGTCAATAGGCTAACCATGGACCGAGGATTTGTATATGACAAGAGTTTCTGCGTAGACTACGTTTCCAAAAAAATTTTTGAGCAATTTTTAAAAAGTCAAATTTTCACATGTTTATATACTACCGAGATGGAGTTTTATGCGTTGTGTGAAATAAGTTGGATCAAAAGGAATGAATATTTGCAGGCATCTTAATTAAGCAGAAATGAAGTTGATGATCAAGGAAATTTCATGAACTGCATTATGATGCAAGTCCCTCGAAGTCTCCAAGGAAAAGTTATGATCCTCTTGAGAGCTTCTTGACTGAAATGCCATTTTTTAAATTCAATTTTCAGCGGCATGATTTAATTATTCACAAGGCGTCATTTCTTCAATTTGAATAATCAACATGGTTCTATTTGCATCTTTTAAAGTGCATTGTGATCAGCTTCCCTGAATAAGATGTTTTGCTCTTTCATTGGCGGCTGTTGCCAAGCATGCCGGCACGGGGTGGGCAGGGTGGGCAAAGCCCATGCTGCCCTTTTCACAAGGTGGGCAGGGTGGGCAATGCTGCCTTTTTAGAGGAGGGGCAAATTGCCTTTTCACGGGATGGGCAAATTTGTTTAATTACCTATATTACGCTCGTATATTGCCCTTTTTTCAAGTACGATGTAAGTGACTTCAATTAGGATGTTTCCTTTAGACAGGATGGACAAGTTAATATGTGTCGCCTTTTGGTTGACAGAGTGGGCAAGTTGATCAACATGATTGCCGTAGGGTGAGCAAATTGATCTATTTTGCCTTTTTACATGGTCGGCATAAGTTATTAATGTACATATGTTGCCTTTTTTACGAGTACAAGGTGGGCACGTATTTCTATGTTGCCTTTTTGCGCGGCGGCCAAGTTATTCTACTGTGTCTTGCATTTTGACATCTGCAATTTGCCCCTGTGCAATTTATAGAGGATGGGCAAATAGAAACAATGCTGACTTTTTCACAAGGCATGGGCAAGTCTGCGGTCACATTTACAAAATAGGTAATGTCATACAGTTGGGAGACTCGCGAAAAGTCGAAAGGAATAGTGAATCAATTGAGGGACACCTTTTTGATCGCTAGCATTAAGTGCTCATACGACGTGATCTGTATAATGGAGAATATTTCCAGGACTACTCAAAGATGATGTTAGTGCTCAAGAAGCGAATTTCGTCATCAACCTTGCGAAGCAACGATTCAAAGAAATGTGCTGCAATGACGAAGCTAGTAAGATATGGAGTCATGCAGAAAAGCTACAAGCAGAATTAGGGGACGAAATGACAGATAGGATCATGGAGAGGAAGGAAAAGAGAAAAAGAAAACTGCCAGAAATATTGTCCGAAATGACAGACCTGCCTGATGTTGATACACCGGATACAACGTTTCAATCTTTTTCCCAGAAATATTTTGATTTAATCAATTTGATCGACGGAGCAATGCAGAGAAGATTCTCCCAAAATGATTTGAAAATATTAGAAGATATTGAAATAGCCCTGATAGACTCTGTAAATGGCAAACTCGAGAAGGAATCATTTGACAAAATATTTCCAATTGTGTCCAGAGTAATGAAGCTTCAACAATCTCGGAAGGCAGAATTTGAAGAAGAACTAAAGGGTTTTCCAGTCCTCCTCAAAATGAGAAATGAACAGATCAAACCAAGAATAAAGACGGTTACAAAGATATCAACAATTTGTGATATATTTAACGCAATGCCAATGACGAAAAAAGCTTGCAAAATTACCCACGACTTGCTGAAATATTATTGCACAGTACTCATGAGCTCAGCGACAGCGGAAAGAAGTTTCAGCGCAATGCGACGCCTGAAAACATGGACCAGAGCCAAGACTGGACCAAACCACCTTAACAATATCTTGTTTGCAGTATTGCATAAGGATTACATGGACGATGTTAATATCCACACCGTTGCTGATGAATTCATCAAATTCAATGAAAAGAGACTCTCATACTTTGGACATTTCTGATCTGGCTCTTGTTTTTCTTGTTTATATGAGTAGAGTTATCACAGAGGTTTAGATTATATTGTTTGATATTTTGTACATAAATAGATCATAATGATTTGATCAAATATTTTATTTTTGAATATTTTCCGTATCAAAGCTGGATACCGATGTCGTGAATAATAATAACCTTACAGTTAAGTACACATTAAGAATATCAAGTTTCAGTCACTGTATGTAAAAGTGTATATAGAACCTACAATACATGATTCGATTTCGGTTATATCACATTGTCATATTTTTAACTTCTCCTTATTCTATAAGCCTCATATTTTCACACGTTATTTCATCGGAATATAACCTACTTATAATATTGCTAAATCATGGCATTATGTTTATGCATTTGTTAAAAGAAACCTCTATATAAGATCATTTGAACTCCGTATTCATTTAAGCAGAAGAAAAGTAATTCAAAAATCACATATAAAGTCAAAATTTTCAAATAAAAGTTCCCACACTTGAGATACAAATAAAGGTGCCGATACCGATGCGAACATGCAATACTATGGACTAATAACCTATGGACTACGGAACTATTCCTACCGCAGCTAATTGTTATTGCAAAGCGATGATTATCATGCTCCGATGTAATGAAATCAAGCTCGATCCACAACGTTCGACACCACGCCTAGCATGGAAATCCGCGCGATTCGCGCGGCAGGGATACTAGTAAGTACTTCCTGGCCTATGGTTATATAATTTAAATAAATAAAGGCGTATAAAATAGTTCAATTTCTTGTATATAGGTGTGCATATGCAAAATGCCCTTTTTTTATCCTTGCCCATGCTGCCCCTTTTACGTGCCGGCATGCTTGGCTGTTGCGTGTAATTGATATATTCATGGTGAAGAAAATAATCTCACTATAATAAAGTTGAGTTTTTAGTAATGGTAGCCCATCGAATCTAATTAAACAAACTATTTCACCTCTCCATTTGTGGAATACTGTTCCATCGTATTGCTATCATGACTAGTCAATTTCGTGTACATTTCTCCAAAAGTGCAAAAATTTGCATATCTCACAGGTGGCTGTAGGTCTCGACTCATATGTTCATTCAATGAAATCGAAACTGTATACACATGGGGGATTTAACCCAAAGACGATTCAACCCTTTGAGTACGGATGACACGCTGTGCCGCATGTGTCATGCATCTATTGTCAAATTAGCTGAATTAGAATTAATGCAATAGTGCGATTATACTGCGACACGTAGAGCGTGTCACAAAACCATCTGTGATTGTTTATGAATTATAATCACTTTCAAAAGACAGTTTCACCAAATTATTATGTAAGATTTTGTGAGTTGAACATAATTTTGAATATCATTCACTGACAGAATTTGTTGACAGTGGCGATCGTTGTTTGACTTGCATTCATATCGCAATGAGTACGCGAAGTGGACGACGGTATCCGCGGCGCTCTGCTATGGTAGATGTGTTAAATTTGATAGGATTTGACGCTAACGACGATGGCAGTTGATATAGTGAGATAGAAGATGTATTATAAGATAATGATTTACGAGATAATGATTCAAGTAGCAGCTCTGATGAAGGTGCAGGTAGAAGCACAGATGGTGAATGGCGAGCTGTTCAAAGTGGTACTGATTCTATCAGTCGCGCACCAGAATTTGCTGGGATTACTGGATTGCACCCACACTTTGAAATTCCAAATGAATTAGAAGATGATACGTTTTTCCGAGATCACTTTTTCACTGACAACTTGATTCAAGATTGATGCGACTGCACAAACAACAGAATTTGTCAAGAATTAGTTGATAATCCTGAAAGTCAGAAATTACAAAACAGCAGACAAAGGCAGACAAGTTACAGTCAACGAAATAAAAAAGTTTATTTGATTGCAATTAATTTTAATGACTTTGAACAAGAAGCTTACGATTACAGCATACTGAAGTGGCGATATGTTGTTTCGTCAAGAGATATTCTCGTCATCTGAATCTCTATCCCGAGACCGATTACAGTTAATTCTGAACTACATTCGTTTTTCAAATCCAGAAATGTTGGATAATGATTATTTAGCAAAAATACGACCATTTCTGAAGAAAGTTAATGATATACGAGGGTCATCCTAAAAGTTCTCTGTATTGCATTATGAAAAAATAAAAATACGCATCTGTAATCCAAAATTACTTTTATTTAACACTCATGGGTATCATTATTCAGTATAATGTCCTTCCAGGTCCACACACTTCTTCCAGCGTTTCACCAGCCCGTCAATGCCATCACTGCAACCACCAGATGCCCGGGCAACACATTCACGGTGAAATTCATGATTGACTTCTTCCACGTTGGAAAATCGACGACCACGAAGTTCGTTCTTCACCAACGGGAAGAAGCAAAAGTCACACGTTGATAAATCTGGCGAGTATGGTGGATGCTGAAGGATCTCCCAGTCGTACTCATCATTGAGAAGTTGCACCACGTCTCTTTTCGTGTGAGATGGTGCATTGTCATGGAGGATTATCGGACTTTCTTCCAGTAAACCTGGTCTTTTTCTGCGGATGGCCGGTCGAAGATGATTGCGGATAAAGTATTTGTAATATTCTCCGTTCACAGTTGTGCCAGTTGGTGCAGCATGGTCAATAATGAGCCCATGAACGTCGAAAAAAAGAATGTGCATTGACTTGATGCGGGACGGACTTCTGATTGCCTTTGTTGGACGTGGGTCGTCATGGCCAATCCATTGAGCTGACCTGCGCTTGAGCTCAGGCTCAAAACTGGCCTATGTTTAGTCACCAGCAATGATACGATGCAAGAAGCTGTTCCCTTTCCGTCGAAAACGTCGGAGATGAGCATAGCAAATCCGTACACGTTCACTCAATTGATGATTGTTCAGCAGATGGGGAATCCACTTGGCAGCCACTTTCCGTTTCTTCAACTTCTCAGTAAGGATGAGGTGGATGGAAGAAGAACTGATGCCCACCTGGTTCGCTAACTCCTCACATGTCAAACGGTTGTCTTCTTCGAGTAGTGAGCTCACATGGCCAACATGAACATCGTCACAAGCGGTACTCGGACGACCAGATCTGACTCCATCTTGAACGTCCACAGTTCCACCACAGAAACTCTTGTGCCACTTCCTCAGTCTCATACGAAGGACAATGTTCTTGCAAACCTTCTTGTAGGATACCATGCGTTTCTACTGGCGACTTATTCAAAAGAACATGAAATTTGATTAACTGACGAATGTTAGTTTTACAAAAGCCTTCTCGCATCTCTTCTCTACTCGTATTCATTTCAATGATCAAATGACAGTCCGGCCAGACAATGAACGATGTTCTTGCGAACCACTAAATTTCTAAGCAGTGATCGCGAGTCACAACAATTAACAGCTCCAATTTCAATCAATATGCACAGCCTGACATACCAGAATCAATACGTTGTAATATCTGACGTACTTTATGAATTAAACAACAAAACAGAGAACTTTTAGGATGACCCTCGTATGCCAAAATACACACCTACCAAACCGTCAGATGTCTATAGATGAGACTCTCATGTTGTTCAAAGGACGTTTAAGAATACGACAATATATCCCAAGCAAACGTAGAAGATATGGAACAAAATCACATGCATTGGCAGAGTCCGAGTCAGGTTAGGTTTGGAAGATGATGCTTCATGGCCTGAGTACTGAAAATCGAGATGTCGGATTGACTCATCCTGGTGCTGAAGCGTTAGCAGCACAGAATTAAATATTTTGTTTATCTGCTTCGGTTTGCTAGAAGTGTGATTAATACGAAATTGACGGCACATAGAGGAACCTATTAAGTGGGCAAGAAGGAATTCCTAATACCTTACAGAGATAGGAAAAAAAGGCATGCGTCGCTTGCGGATTTATGTGAGTTCCATCAAAGTGCTTCGATTGCCAAAATTCTTTCAGATTCGAAGACTTCAGATCATTGCCCACAAGTTTTCTCCATAATGTTGGCCCTTCCGATCATTATTAAAGAAAGTAGCAAGCGTACAAAAATTAGTTCACTTGATGATTTCACATCCTCTCCTCGGCATTGCTCACTGTATAGTGCATACATTGAATGGAAGCCAAGACAGGGATGTGTGTTTTGGTGTGTGCGAAGTGATATCACAGCAGGCACGCATCTTTCATTGGCTCTGGTGTCCCCTGCTGACAGCTTATTGTTTACCATTTCCAATAGCAAGTGATATCCATTCGAGAAGGAGCAAGTTGTCTAATTCTGTGATGTGCCATTTCGACATTAAGGTTGCATACAATTCTTCCTTTCTAGGAAACCGAAGCGCGCGCAGATGAATCTAATTCTGTGGTTAGCAGTTTCGGAAAGAATTGTGATATAATTATCACACGACCTTTTTGATCAAGGTTGCCACATTCATCTTGATAGCTTCTAGACTTCCTTCAGATTAGCCCGATAGACTATCTGTTTCGCAATGGTACATTAATGACTGGAATTGTAAAAGCTAACCGGGGCGTTCCGAACGAAATCACTTAAATCTGCCTGTTAAGTCTCACGCTTATTCCCGCAACGGCGAAGTTCTTGTGTAAAACTTGTGGATCAAAAGTCGTCTGGAAAGAATACTGTTTACTTGATGGACACGTTTGTCCCTTCTGAAGATGTTGAGGTCAGTCGCATAATCAAGGGTGAACACCACGAAACGGTAAAGAAGTCACAATCTGTATTGAATTACAATGCAATGCTTATATGGGAGGTGTCGACCGTTTGGATGCCGCACTTTACCATTACGATACCAATCGAAAAAATTATACATGGTTTATTAAATACTGCTTGCACCTGGTTTGCACTTAATTCAAATCAGGCATTACAATTCATGGATTTTCTACAGGAAATTGATGGTCAACAAATGAACTATCTAGATTAATGCATGAAATCTGTCAATCGTTTGGTCTTGCAGACTGTTATTGGACGAAATCCTGTCGGAAGACCTCGACTATTACAACAACCAGTAATCAATCGATCCTTGGAGGAACGAAATCCACAACATAAGCTTGAACGCATTCCAGCAAGAGAAGGAAAACCTCGACCTCAAGAGATGCCGTGTCTGCTACCAAGCCGGAAAGCGGAAGGAAACTGTCTTCCGATGTGCAGATTGTCCTAGACAACCTGGTTTATGTGCTGATCCTTGTTCTTGAAAAGAGTAATCCTAAAACTTTCAAAACGTTTCATGAGTTTTTTTACGCTGAATATATATTGCAGCAATCAGCAGTAAATGGCCTTTGATTTACGATTACATTCGAATTGCAAAGGCAAAAGTAATTAAAAGTAAAGTTAAATCAAAAGAATAAATAAAAATATAGGTTCCTTAAAACATAATAAAATGAAATGAGTGAATACTGTAGGCTGTATGTAGATGTGCAAATACATAGCAATAAACGTAAAGAACATGAAATATCTCAAAAAATGAAGCGACTTTTTATTGCAGAATTTTCCTAGTGAATAATTTCCTTAAATTTGCACAATTTCTAGGAAAACATATGAGGCGCATCGTTACCTTTTGTATCTTGTTTCAGTTATTTTAAACGAGAAAAAGCTTTCAATGGGATTGATATTCAAATGGGACGTAAGCATACAAGAAATTACGAGCGTAATGTGTATAATATAATTGCGAAAGAGGATGTGGTGTATTAAAGACATGAGCAGAAATGGACAAAATTATTTCCGGTGGTCATAATAGAGACCAGGTGTGAAATGAGAAATGTAGGAAAATAATCAACATTAAGGAAAAAGGTCTAGAATGTTATCATCGCATAGTCAAGTCAACTTTATAACACTTTTTTTGCATTCCCCATCAGTTTTTCTCCGTCTCAATTTCTTGCGGAAAATACCGGTAGATAATGACAAGAACTAACGTAATTATATATTACATTAATACTCTGAATCACATAAAATAGACGGACAAAATGTATAAAATATGATGATTTGACACCCCATGCGTGTCACCGTAACAGTGGACAATGATGATGAGGACACGCATTGGGTGTCATAGCAACATCGAGCAATGATTAATGATCGAATTTTACTATGTTGGACAGTAATGGCATGATACACAGTGCGTGTCACTAGGACAGGTATCTATGTGATTTCGTACTGAAAGGGTTAATAAATGATGAGTTGCTACCAGGGATGTGGAGTCCTATCATTTTGATAGGACTCCGAATCCGGGGGTTAATAGGACACCGGCTTTTGATAGGACTCCGAATCCGACTCCGGGTGGCCAATATATAAAGCCTATAAAGCCTAGTTTTTAAAAAATTAACTGGTAACCTACATCATAGATCATTATAGGCTTACCTGAACCTGGATCATTGCTGTATCAATTATCAAATTTTCGATGAAAGTACACGAAATGTCGCTTTAAGTTGAATGCATGCGACTCGGCTCCTCCCATCTTCTTGATGTGTGCTTCACACGGTTTTTCTCCAGTCTCTACCAGGCAAGAAAATCCCCATCCATCTAAAAAAATATGAGTATATACACTTTCGATTTTATTATGCGCTTTAGAGGACCCATCACACACGATTAACGTGAGGGTAAGAGGATAATGTTCTCAAACAAACTAGTATTTCATTTTTGTCTCTGATTTGACCTTTGGCGCGTAGGTTTGATCGAGCCTAGGAAGGCTTGTCTTCTCGATTAAATCACAGAGTGAAAAGACAATCATTTTTTCACTATCACGGTTCATTCCCTCAACTATTACAAGCTTTGCATGCATTGCTGTCTCTGTACTTTTGTTTGACGGAGAAAGTTGATATCAAGACAGTGACAGCTATGCACGAGGATAAATAATTTGTTTGTATTATATTTCGAGTCTAGTTATAGGCCGGAGTCTGGAGTCCTATCATTTGATAGGACTCCGACTCCGACTCCAGCAAAAATGATAGGACTCCGACTCCGCATCCCTGGTTGCTACTCTACCTTATGTATGCCTACTCGATGATTCAAACCAACATTTCAGATAGGTATAGCCTATCTCAAAAAGCCACAAAACTCACAGTGTAAAATTTCGTGCGGCTTATCATTCTGCACTGCAAAAGTGACATTTGGAAGATATACAAAGGAAATTGAACCAAAGAGAATTGAACACATAAGATCAAAAACAGAATTTATGGACTTTTTCAGGATAATCACCCATATGAAATGACGTAGCCATAGAGTAAGTATATTTAAGGAAAGTGGCAACTCAGGATTTATTAAATTCCCAATGTGTATACACTTTCGATTTCATAAAATGAACTTCACACGAAACCCAGCACCACATGTAAGATACGAATTTTTGCACTTTTGGAGAAATGTACACGAGTTTGACTTATTATGACAGCAATAGAGAAGAAAGAAAAGTAATTTGCAAATCCTCCATATCATGACAATCATAGAGTATGATGACAACCTTGAGAGGTAATATGGCTTATTATATTAGCAATCCGATGGCTTACCATTGCTTTAAATCTCATGCTTTACTATAATAAAATTATTTTCTTTAGTGTGATCATATCACAAATGTGCCATTGAAAGAGCAAAAGCATCATGATAAAAGAGACTGATCATAATTAATTTTGAAAGATGTAAATGAGTCCACATCACTATTCAGATTCAAGAAATGAAACATGAATTTAGTGAATCATAAAATCATGCCGGTGAAAATTGAGCAAAAACTTGAAATTTTCAGCCAAGAAAGCAAAATAAGATCTCGACTTTTTCATGAAGACTTCCATTATAATGCGACTGATGAAATTCCCTTGCAAATTAGCTTAATTTCCGCCTAGTTAGGATGCTTATTAGCAAATATTCATTCCTTTTGATATCCAACTTTTTTCATGCTACTTATGAAGGGGCTTCCATATCGATAGTACATTAATTTGAAAAATTTTGACTCTTTTAAAACTGCTCAAATAATTTTTTGGACCACGGGAACGTAGTCTCTGCATAAAAATTAATATTTTCACTGTACATATACTTTTTTGAGTCGACACTCTACCTATACATCCCTACTCTATAGACGCAGCTGCATGTGCATGCATAGTGTCAAGACATGATACCGAAAAGATTTTTTATCACTGATCAGTCTATGTCACTGATATTTCATTGCCGACATATCCTATGTTAATTGGATGCCAACATGCTATGCTAATGTTTTAGTTGCACCAGTTTATTGGTGATATCCCACTCTCCTTAATGTACCGGTACACGAATTTGACTTATTATGACAGCAATAGAGAAGAAAGAAAAGTAATTTGCAAATCCTCCATATCATGCATCAGCCTTGACCAACGTTCACAATTTGAACGACCATACGCGTAGCAGTTAATACAAAGTCAACGTGTGTGAATTTCGTGAAACCGAGTAGTGGCTAGTGTAGTGATGCAAATGAAAAATCTTTCGTGAAAATTTTGAAATTTTTTTTGGTGATTGACGTTTTGCCTCATTAAATCATTGTTTTGGAGACTCATTATAGTCGCTTGAAATGACTATCAAAGACTGAAACCTTCTCTATCCCTGTATGTTAACTTTTGGAACCAACTGCACCTCTTCCATGTCTATTTCAGATCTTTCCAAATGAATTTCAGATATCAGATGGATTTCAGATTTCTCTAATTGAATTTCAGATATTTGTCAGAAACTCAACTTTGAAAATATCTTAAATTCAATTGGAAAATCTTAAATTCATCTGGAAATGTCTGAAACTCATTTGGATAGATCTGAAATCGATTTGGAACTACCTGAGATAGAAATGGAAGATGTGTAGTTTGTCCTCAGCGAAGATATCGGACAATACGCCAGAAGTTAGAAACTATCATAGATTCTTCTACTCATCACAGATATCTTTAGTTTCCAAATATCTCACGAGTTTGCTGTCTTTATATTTTCCAATATGGTCGTTCATGTAGGCCTATAATGCTGCGTGGACTGTGTGCTATTATTTTTTAACACATGGAAAATTTGCATCACTATAATTCTAACCCGATGAAGGAATGCTCGAAAATCTGCGGACGGGATTTGCATTGCTACGATCGTTTTAATCTAAATAATGATGAAATCAAGAGTTTTAGACCAATTCTACTGGTGTGTCTGCCTCGGCTTTGGTATGGTAAACGCACAAATTATATCACAAAAAATTCAAAGTTTTCCATTTTTCAAGATCGTATTATTCGAAATAATGGTGAAATCAAGAGTTTTAGGCCAATTCTATCGGTGTGTAGCTCCCTCGACTGTGGAAGCACATAATAAAAACTTTCAAAATTTTACAAAACCTTCCAATATTTTCCACGAAAAATTTTCATCACTAGTATAGTGGCACATAATTAGCGACCTCGAATGGTGTGGTTGACGTGAATTTTGGTAGTGGCACAGTTAAAACTAAAATGGTTGCACTGAGTGGTTGCGCCAACTTCACACACGTTGGCAGTAGTTGCTTCTTCACTGAATCTGATAATTTGCGACTTCGGGGCGATTGCAATTGCATTGCCACCATCGTCTGACAACAGTTATAGAGTAAGTACAAATATGAAAATTTTAAATTTTATGCGGCTGCAACAAAGATGTTTAATTGTTTAAAAGGGCTAGATGAGAAATAGATACCTAAATTTGAACCTATTTTAGTACAGTCCTTATCGCGACAAAAAAACATTATGGCAATGGTACGAAATTGCTGTTTTGTCGGCTGTGCGATGTGCGATGCGTCAAGAAGCTTTAGAAATGGCATATGATATAAAGCATAATTTACTGATATTTTTTATAATACAGGGTGCGGCAGAAAAACCAAGTGTTTTTAATTTCGCTGTATCTCATTACATTTAGAAATAAAATAGAAATAACTAATGTCAATGTGTTCTTTAGGTCATAGCATTTACGTTTTGTCCACATTGGACCACAATTTATTATTTTTTGTAGCAGTTTTTTTAACTTAATAATTATAGTAATTTTCCCCTTTTATGCACTTAATGAAACGATGTTACAGTAAGAACCTAAGTGCTTTGAAAACAAAAGCTTTTAACACATTCACTTTATTATGCATAGTGATCAAAAGCTTTTAACACATTCACTTTATTATGCATAGTGATCAAGATTCAATCGATATCTTGAATGTCAATAAACGTTAGAAATTAACAGTATTAAAACAGTTCACGCAAACTTGAAGAACCATTAACAGCAACAAGTCTGAGAGAATGACTGATTGGACTTTAGAACATCGCATCTTTGTGTACGACACTTTCGTAAAATGCAATGAATCTGTGACCACTGTCCAGCGTGAGTTCCGCCGCTACTTCAATATCAATAGAAATGATTCAGTGCCTTCTCGGGACACCATCTTAAGATGGGTGAATAATCTTCGTACGCAAGGATCGCTATTGAAGAAAACACCACCAGGGCGAATGCGTGAAGTGCGGACTCAACAGAATATTGACAGAGTCAGAGAAGCGGTGGAGCGAAGTCCGGACCGGTCAGTTAGAAGGCAAGCGGTTGCAATGGGAATCAGTGATCGAACGATGAGACGAATTTTGCATGAAGATCTTAACTTTCATCCATACAAAATGGCGATAGTAAACGAACTGAACACGAATGATTATCCCCAACGATTGAAGTTTGCACCGGACATGCTTGCTCTCTATGAAAATGAGGATTTGAAGATCGTGATGAGTGATGAAGCACACTTCCACCTTAATGGCTATGTCAATAAGCAAAACTGCAGATACTGGTCATCGGAGAATCCCCGGCTTACTCATGAAACACCTTTACACTGCCCCAAGGTGACCGTATGGTGTGCAGTTGGAAGATTTGGCATCATCGGACCTTACTTCTTTGAAGAAGGAGGAGTTACGGTAACCGTGACATCTGAGCGTTACGTCAATATGGTGAAAACGTTTCTCATCCCGGAGCTGAGAAGACGCCGTCTCAATCGTCGATCTCTCTGGTTTCAACAAGATGGCGCAACAGCACATACTGCTACAAAAACAATTAGTGTTCTTCGTGAGCTTTTCCCAAATCGACTCATTTCCAAATCTGGTGACATTGTATGGCCACCTCGCTCGCCTGATTTATCGATTTGTGATTTCTTTCTTTGGGGTTGGCTTAAGTCCTTAGTTTATAAGGACAAACCCGCACTCTCGATGAATTGAAGAATTCAATAAGGAATCAAATCGCATCAGTCGGTGTCAATATGCTTGAGCGAGTCGAAACTAACTTTCAAGAGCGTCTTCGTTGTTGCGTTGAAGAGAACGGTCATCACATGAGTGATGTTATTTTCCATTCGTAATTTTGATGTTATTTCTGCTTGTCATGATATTTGTATTTTCAAAAAATGAATATTATGTTAAAAGCTTTTGTGTTCAAAACACTTAGGTTTTTTCTCCGATATAATTTCATTAAGTGCATGAAAGAGCTATCTATAATTTTAAGTTAAAAAATCTACTTCTAAAAATATGAAATTGATGTCCAATATGGACAAAAACGTGAATGCTATGATCCAAAGAACATGTATACATAAGTTATTTCTATTTTGTTCCAATATGTACTGAAATATAGCGTAATTAAAAACACTTGGTTTTTCTGCCGCACCCTGTATATATAACATATGTAACATTATATAATATATAATATTATATATGTTAATATTATTATATATTATATAATATAATATTATATAATATATATAATATAATACATATAAGTTTCAAGAATATTCATTCAGTAGTTTCTTTGAAAAAAATTGTTGAAGATGAGAGCGGTAATACAGCAATTTAATGCAGTGCTACCAATCTAAGTGGAAGAAAAAATATTCGCATGAAGACTGATGGGGCATCAGTTGATAAACAGTCAACTCTTTCTGTAGAATTCATGAGTATTAACAATGTCAGTGAGAATCCGATTATTACACTGAGGACTTGGCTATTAATAAGGCTCACTCATGTCAACAACACTCTTCGAGTTATTCACTAGGCTGAAACTACAAAATGTATCTATGTATTGCAAATAATTAAGAGGGCATTTTAGGGCCCAATGTAATCGATCATCGCATGTCTTTCAATGTCAAAGATGTTGTCAATGTGCATAGTATAACATACGCAGTATATGTTGTTTGTTTTTATTTGCTTAAGTCAATTTTGTATCAAATTTTCTTATAGTTAATATTTATTTTTTCTGTTGTATCATGTAATTTCTTACCACAAAATTGCATATACACGCTAGATTATTGCCAAGCTTGGCAGTCGCGTCTGGTTTTCATTTGTATTATTCCTATGTAACATGCGCTCTTCAGATCTCATAATCAACTGACATAAAATAATGCAATAAAGTCTATTTGAAAGAATAGTATCAGCAGCACTCTTATTTACAACTGCGTTTTGCAAAACATCTGAAAAAGTAGAATGTCAGACTAGGCCCTACTTGTTGCAATTTGGACGTTGTTTTTAGACATATGTATAAATGTCTTGATTTATTATAAAAATGCGTTTTAGTTCTGTTATTACTAAAATGAGGCAATGAAAAGTAAGTTTTGTTGCTCGCTTACAAATATTTTCAAATTCATGCAATATCAGCTGATTTTCTCTGGCTTCGGTGCACACAAAGTAAAAACACATCTATTTCCTATCTAGCCCTTTCCAAAATTAAAAATCTTTGGGCGCAAACATAGAGTGAGTCAAAGATATTTAATGTATAATTTGATAAACAAGTATTAAATAGCCCTGGAGTGAGTATGGGTGCAAAGGAATATCCATAGAGTAAGTACGGCCTATAGAGTGTTGACCTATGGAGTGTCGACTCAAGAAAGTATCGATAAAGTGAAAATTTCTATATGATTTCTATATGATTTAGGATTCAGTTTTTTTGCGGAGATTACGTTTCTGAAGTCCAAAAAATTATTTGACCAGGCTTTAACCGTTATAGTGGGTGTCCAAATCTAAAAGGGATTTAGGTGTTGGGGGGTCATCAGGTCCGCCGACACGACTTTAGGGCAAGTGTTGCATCCGTCTAAATGAGGGCACTTTTGGGATTCCATCCTTTTACTCCCATGCCCAATGCTTCACCTTTTAATAAGTCTAAAACTGGTTTTGTACAGGCCCATCCAAATACCTGTTAACTTATGATTGATAACTATTCTATGCTCATCGGACAACAGCTATTACCGGTATGCATGAGTACAGGTGCGTAAATCAAATGAGTAAAAATCATTTCGTTGTCAGTTGTAGCCTAAGCATAGCCTATTGATAAAATAACAAGCTAAATTCTGTAAATTTACTGCACCACATATAAATGTGTGTGTGACAACCTTTTACAGCAATGCAAATAAAAAGTCCGATTCTATTCAAATAAAATATTTACTTTAAATATAGCTAAATATACCCTGTATATTAAAATAAAATATACCTTTTACTTAGCGACACCTTTTCCTTTTCCTTGAAAATGAAATGCAATAATCCAGTGGATAATACAAGAGATCTTACTGTATTGCGTTTCCAGTATACTTGCTTATCCGGTAAACCGATATATCAAGCGTCTTTGCAATCTCAACTGTAATTTTTGGTCTAAAGCAATTGCGACTCTTAAACAATTACAGAGATATTGAAAGAATTGTAACGGATTGAAACGACATAAATTAAATAATTTGCAACTCTTAGATATTGCTTGCGTGTATAAATGCATAGAAAAATCTGCAAAACAATTCAAATCTCAGCACATCATGATGTGAGACGGCTCCCATAGGAACACATACTTAGGCATTTCTAATGATCAGTACAGGAAAATTATATTTGGCCTCAAGAAAACCAAAGCAGAATACATTTTTACGATAAAAATTGAAATTTTTTTACAATTTTTGCTTAAAATCGCTCTTGCTGAGGGCAAGAAGAATTCTAAGGAAGGTGTTCTAAGTGAGCCATATGTCAATAAATATTATGCTTGAAAAAGATCATGCAGCTTCTAAAACATGTTCAATACAACACATGCTACAAAACTCCGCACTGTTATCACACTATGGATGTTGGTAGACTACATGGTGAAATTTGAAATATCTGGAAAATTACAAAACTAGCTTTCAAAAATTTGCGCACAAGAGTAGCCTAGGCCCATGCATGTACATTCATGTCGATTTGTTAATAATGAACTTAGATAAGCAAAAGTTTGCAATATTGTGTCTTGTCAAACACATTCTGAAAACATTCGTAAATACTAATTTGCAACATCATGTCAGCGCATCACTTAATGTTCAACAAGACGAGGTAGTTTGCTCGCCACATCAGATGATTCGACCATTCTATTTGTTGACAATTTTTTTATCAGTTCAAACTGAAAGGATATCGTATCTTCTTTATAATTTCCTAATACACGCAGAATTTACGGACACCATAATAGCTGTAGCTCCGGGACGGTAATTTGTGACCACAACACGGTTCAACGAAAAGTTTATTAAATAATATTTTTTGGGTATTTCATGAAGAGGGCACACATGCAACACCTGCAACACCCGGTTCAGAACACCCTTGCCGGCGTCCGTGGGGTCCCACTTAATAAATTTGTTGAATGTGTGAAAATAAATGCGAATAAGATGCTATTCTATAACCACAATACATGTTCATGCAAGTTTGATAATTATTAAATAGCTACTGCACAGTACAAATGTGCATGCATGCGAAGAAAATATAGTAGAGCCTCTGTAGAATACTGTATCTGGCATGCTTGCAATTACAACGATAGCCTAATATTAACCTTCACAAGTTCCAATGCAGGTCAATGAAAAATGCAGAACTATTTCAAATTTATTTGATCCTTCTTTTACTCAATGCGGTAACTTTCACATTCAGTTTGACATCTTGCTTGCAAGTACACTTGCTGCACAAAACATAGACATTTGATGCTTTCATGTCCTTTTCACTTCCACATTCTCTACATCGTCCTCGCTTTCTTGTTTGAGTGTTGTTCACTGGCTGAAGTACAGTGCATATGGTAGAGGCACTCCCCCAACAGTTCCATGGGTTTCACAACGTGTGGCCACTTCTTTGTGTGCTCGCTATTTAATCCCCTAGTCAGATTTTCGGCTTTTTGTAAATATTCTTGTGTTTATATACTGTCGACATGAAGCCAGCAATATATAAGTAGTATGAAGCATGATAGATATGAAAAGCAATGAATATTTGATAACAAGCATCTAAATGAAGCGGAGATATCGTTGAGCGGAACTTAAACTGATTATCAAAGGAATTTCATGAACCGCATAATAATGCCAGGCTTCATGAAAACTTAAGATATTGTGTTTATTGGCTGAAATTTCAAGTTTTTGACTCAATTTTCATCGGGTATGATTTAATGAGTCACTAAATTTATAATATTTCATTTGTCGAATCGGAATAGTAATGTGGATACATATTTACATATTTTAAAGTCAATTGTGATCATTGTAGTTGATTATGCTATTTTGCTTTTCCAGTGGCATAGTCTGTGATGTGATCACGCTTGAGAAAATACTCATATTAAGATAGGTTGAGCATTAAAATAATTTTAATTAAAGTAATAGCAACCTTCGAATTTCTTATTTAACACACATTATCACCGCACCTCTCCATGACTGTCATGACACGGAGGATCTGTAAAATGCTACTATGTCTTCTGTATTGGTATCATGATCAGTCAATTCCGTGGTAATTTCTTCAAAGCGGCAAGAGTTTTTTATATCTCACTGTACATTTGGTATGAATACCCAAGTGGATTCATTAAAAAATCGAAACTGTGTATTGGGTACCTGCGAATCGGCAAATTTTGAGTCTAATCGAATCTCGAATTAAATCGGGTCGTGATTCGCGAATCGAATCATAAAGCTTAAATAGGCCTACTTGAATCTATCTCTGTGCGCGATTTACTTAGCCAGCTATACGGATAGGTTTTCATGTCCATCAAATTAGACTCAGTATTCATGCAATTAGCATGGCTATTGAAAGATGCAGTGTCACATTTGCAGTCATAATTAGATAAACAGCCAAATTAAAGTGTCTATTTTTCTGAGAAAATCAATATCTATTGCGTTTTGTATTGACAGTAGTGAAAACTGTGCCCTACTTGCCAGGGATAGGTACATGGATAGGTACATGTAAAGTTTAGTGTTATCAATAGGTACATGGATAGGTACATGTAAAGTTTAGTGTTGTCAATAGGAACATGGATAGGTACATGGATAGGTACATGTATACTTTAGTTATCGATAGGCACATGGATAGGTACATGTATAATTCAGTGTTATCAATAGGAACTTGTATGAGATCTGTTTTACTGGATAGGTACATGTGTTTGGTACACTGTGTTTCGGAACGTCTATGATCGAACTTGTGTGGTTTGGTTCTGAGCACTTGGGTACGTACCGATAGACGTCCGTTGTTTGATTTTGAATGGGTTTGCTCAATTGCGACTATTGTGACAATTATTTTTAATGTAGCACTATTTAGATGTGAAACTTTACTGTGCAGTTATGATTTAGTTGCTCCCCAATAAGAAAACCAATTCCAGAACTATGTTTAAAATGAAAAGACAAGAGATTTACAATGTAAGTTTAATTTAAGCGTGAAAAATAAATGAGGGGTGCAAATCACGTCCCTCAGGCGACTCCATGATCTTCAAGAAGTCATCACACCACTCATGGAATGTCGGATTTTTACTAAAGTCATGGTCACATTCGTGTACCGGACACTTCACCGGTAGTCCATTCCGCCTTTGAAGTGCAGAGACAGTCAAGGTCTTCCATAGGGCCACTTTGCAGCCGCAAGACAGATGCATGGTCATGTCCAACTGACCTCCCATAATGACTTGGCTGTCATTTTGAAAATAAAATAGTGGTTTTGAGGACATGCTTCTTGTTATGGAACGTTGAGGATAAGTACTTAACAGTTTGGAACAATGTCATCCTTTATATAGTTATATATATTCTTTAGGGAAGTTCGGTACCTCTCTGATTGGCTGTTAGGATTTCCTTTGTTTAAAAAGTATATAAGTCCGAGGTTTGTACCAATTCTTATCAAAGGTTCTAATCCTCACGTTTACAAGTTACAATTATTTTAAATCTACAAGTCATAATGGATCGCAAACAGAAAGCCGCAGTTGAGAACGGTACTGCTGATCGTACCACTTCGCCAGTGGAACGTACCAGTACACCTCCCCAATCTCCGATGGAGCGATCGACAACACCAAACGAGGAGCCGGTGGTGTTCACCCAAGCCCCTGCATCGCCCGACTACTCGAGTGATGAGGATAGTGACGTATCAATTGAGACGATGCGTCACATGAATAAGAAGTCCATGCGAACGCCACTTTATGGACGGGTCACGGTCAAAGTCAAGAACGCCCCGAAAAAGTATCACACCAAACGGGTGTTCATGAGGATGGAGCCGAACGAGCGGAACCTCACAACCGCTCTCGAATTTTCGGTCATCGACCTTGACACACCACGTCGCTGTCCCTGTGCGCCCAAGAAGACCAGGATCCATGTGCAAGTGGACTTGAAAAAACTTGTACCCTTTCCTTACCTTGATGACATTTAGTGTGTTTTTTCTTAATCTCTTTATTTAATATTTATTTGTATATATGAACAGACTTGTTTTATCATTTCACAAATCGGTCTTCAATTAAGGTCTGAATGGGAAAGGGGAATAACTATCTACAATTAATGATGTTCAATAACTGAATTGAAACAAAAAACTCAAGTATGAAGACTTCAACTTGAAATAAATAGGAACATATAACTTTTAAAGAAACAGTTATGTTGTTAATTTTAAAATGCTTGTAGCAGTCCAGGATGATATCATACATGTGTCATACACGACACCATAAGAATGAGAATGAAAAGACCTTTAGAATGATATAAGGTATGTACCTATTCGATGGGAAAATCCTAGTTGTATGCAAGTGTATGCAAGCAGACAAATGTTAGATTTTTAAATTCACTAAGTTTTTAGCCCATTCTTTAAAGACATGTAGCTCTCTAGTTATATGTCATACATGTGTCATACAATACACCATTAGAATCAGCATGAAAAGAGCATTCGAATGATATATTGTATGTACCCATTTGATGAAAAAATCCTAGTTGTATGCATCTGTATGCAACTTGAAAAATTCCAAGTTTTTTTACAAAAATGACTAAGTTTACAAATTTTCAAAGTTAAAGTTTTACAACTAAAAATGACCATAATATACAAACCTCTACACTTGACCTTGACCTTAGACCTGACCTTGACCTTTGACCTTCATACACTTCATACACTTCATACACGGCGGGGGGGGGGCCTCAAAATTTCTCGGGCGCTTCGCGCCCTCGAAATTTTTCGGATTATAGGGTAAATAAATTTTCTCGTGCGCTTCGCGCACTCGAAAATTTATTTACCCATGGGTTCCGGGTGCCATAGATACTCTTCTTGCTTCCCTAACCCTAACCTTAACCCTAACCCTAACCCTAACCCTAACCCTAACCTTAACCCTAACCCTAACCTTAACCCTAACCCTAACCCTTAACCCTAACCTAGTATTTTAATTTGATTATTTGAATTTTGGCGCGAAATTCAAATTTTCGAAAAAATCTTTAAATTTGATTATTCGAATTTTGGCGCGAAATTTGAATTTTCGAAATTTAGCGCTTAATTCAAATTTTAATGTTCTATTCAAACCACACGTTTTATAACTTCAAATATGAATCATTATATGACTATTAATAATAACATGTATATCAAATAATACATCAGTCCATCAGTTCATATTACTTTGAATTCACTCTACTGTTTCCATGTAGAAATCTTTCAACACATATGATGGCACTTCCATTTCTAAGGTTAAAAATAAACCAGCTGTTCCAATTCTTGTTTGAGTTATCAATTTTGTTTAACCGTACCAATTCCAAGATGTGATGTCATAAGGTCTTTGTTCATAGTTGCTTTGTCAATTTCATATATAAAGAAGTTTCACACAACGAATTTTCACTCATTTTCAAATTATTTAGTGTCCATAACAGACGTCGTTCTTCGTTCCTCCGTTCTCCGGTTCTTATTACAATTCTGAAGTGAGTTTCATTGTCATGTTGTGCTACTTTATAGGATATTCGGGAGTAGGAACTTTATTAAGTTTTTATAACCAAATAGCTTTAAATATAGAAGCTTGGGTTTTTAGGATAGGAACACTTTATGTTATATTATTAACCATGTTTTTTTTTAATTTTTCATCCTATATTAAGTCACTGAGCGAGAGACATGAATATATCAGTTTAAATGTAAGTGTATTTGAATCAACAAGATTTTCACAGTTTGTTTATAAATAAAAGATACCTAAATAAAGCCTTCATCCATTTTAAATATTCAGTCTGTCATCTGCTAACAGATGTATAAAATTCAAACTTGTTTAATTAAACAAATTGAGGATTGGTTGAAATTTTCGAAATTTCACTTTCATTTCATCAAATTAATTTCGAAATTAAATAATTTCAAGACAGCTACTTGTAAATTTCAACTCTTTCTATGAGCAAACCGTTTTCGAATGAAAATTAAACTTTCGACTTTCGGTTTCAATTTCAACTTCAGATTTCAAATCTTTCAAAGATTTATTCAATATCAAGTTAGTACTTCATAATGTTTTGTTGGTGATATATAAATGAGTTCTCATTTAATAAGAGATAAAATTATAATCAAATTTTTTTCCTCCACAGAGATGGTCCGACAAGAGAGTCTTGCACGACAGCGCCTAATTTTTCATTTCTGTGAAACGTGCAAAATACCCGTTCGACATGCTAATAAGAGCGGCCACAAGAACTGTATCTTCAAAAGTGAATGCACGTATCTGTACTGCCTAACCTGCAAGTCATATAAACGGAGTACTGAAAAGGTTAATACCGAAGCCTCTAAGGCATTCATTGAGAAACATACACCATGTGCTCAACAAAATGGGAGGAAGGGAATCAACCTCACCTCAAAGGCTGAAAAGAGGAGGTTGGAGCGGTTATTTCAAAAGGAGAGGCCGATGGAAGGTGTCCTTTCACAGGTTGATGAGCCTACAGCAATAAAGAAACCTATCAAGTCCCGAGCCCCAAAGAAAGCCCCCAAGTCACGACAGTTCATCGATGACACCTTAAGCGATTTTGAGGTGAGTTCTGCCAATCATACATAAAACCTTCAAAGGATAGCTTCTTAAATCCGAATAAATTAATTATTGGTCCATTATACATAAAAACATATATCGTTTAATCATTTCAGGATAATGATGAGATGCCTCCTCCTAAGAAGACCAAGGTCTTAATTCAGAAAAAGATCGTCACTAAAAATGTGAGAATACATTTACTCCATTAATTATTCTATCATGTAAAAAGTATTTCAACATTGTCACAACATTTCAGAGTGAGTTGCCTCAACAGAATTGTATCAGTTTTGAAGAGGAGAAAGCGGCTGAATGCTTGAGAAATGTAAGTATTAAAGTTATTCATTAGCTCTTTATGCGAAATTGAATATGTTCTTTTCTTCAGCTGTTTACAGGTGTGAACAGTATACCCCGTTTGCCTACACCGGAGAAGATGTGTCTTCCTAGTCCCGTAAGTGTCATTGTTTAGTTATTTGTCAATAATATTTCTCAATGCATGAAGTATTTCCAAGAACATGTATGCTTCTCAATGAGTTGCGAACATGTTATATTATTTTTCTCTGCAGGTTGCGCGATCGCTGTCCCTCAGGAAGCATCGAAGTTTCCTTTCGACGCCAGCGACCAGTACATCGGTGGAAGAGAATGAGGAAAAGCCGTATCCTATTCGGGAGTCCTCATCAGAGGACGATGAAACCTCATCAGCGACTTCATCTGATGAGGAAACGTCGTCAGCGACTTCTTCCCCGACATCTTCTTCCGATGAGGATGATGATCCTGTTACAAATGTAAGTATCAAAGTTGGTCAACTGCATGAGTACAGAATTTTCTATTAAAATATGTTTTTTGTTTGTAATAGATTGATTTATCTTTTAGAATGACTCGTTGCCCCGTGAGACGGAGGTTGGAACCGATCAGAAGGTCACAATCCAGCCGGAGGTAAGAGAAATTCACTTTTGTATCTCATCAATGGTAAAATGCTAAATAGATGATAAACAATTGTTTCTTTCGATTACAGGACTCCGCGATGTGTGCATCTCAGGAGGAAGTCTCGTTCAGCCACATCCGGGCTTCTCCGAGCTGGAGTGTGCGCCTTCCATTATCGCCGATGATGACACTGGCTCCTTCCTCTTCGATCCCAGCCGCAGCTCCTTCCTCTCCGATCCCAGCCGCAGCTCCTTCCTGTCCGATCCCAGCCGCAGATCCTTCCCCTCACGCTGCTGCGCCCGCACCTCCAGCTGCTCTCCCTGTCCGGCAGTATGATGTGGATCTCGACGCGACAGCAGAGGTACAAGACGTTGAGGTGCAACTCCGTCGTTGCCAAGAGCGCCTAAAGGAGGCTGAGGCCCGCGAGGCTAAGTTGGAGGAGGACAATAGAGGTTTGATTGAGTCTCTAAGAAATATTACTCAATCAAACCTCCTGTTGGCCTCCCAAGTTACCACCAGCCAACAGCATAACAAAGAAACGCTTGTGCACCTGGAATGCTCCCAAAATGGCATCAGAAGAGTGCGCCTTACGAGGATGGACGATTTGGGTGGCTGTAGTGACAGCTGCAGTCACCTAAAACTCTACCATAGTGGTATTGTTAAATGTGTCAGACTGTAACTTTATTACTTTAACTTTTATTTTCTTCTTTTTTGAAAACAAATAATTGTTGAAATTATATGTTTTGTCTTTACAACAGATCGGAACATACGGTATTGGCTGGTGATGACGCTGACGTCATTAGCTGGTAGATGTATATAAGGGCTTGCTAATTTCAATCCTCATCAATAATCATGGTTGTCTGTACCAAGTGTGGAAAAGTGTTCACTCTCATAGGCAATTTGCAACGACATGAAAAATTTTGTAAGTTAGGAAAAACGTATCAATGTAGCAAGTGTCCATATAAGACGAATAGGATGGATAATCTTAAGAGGCATAAACTTGTATGCAATAATAAACCGAATGATAGCATAACAGAGTCAAATTCAAATAATCAAAATAGATCTACTTCTAAGCCAACAACCAGCGCTTCAACTAACATACAAAACTTTATGCAATACTGCTCTCGGTGTGGCAAAACGTATAACTCTATAAGTAGATTTCGACAGCATATGAATGTACATAACACAAATAGCGAGATGAATATGCATAATAACTATGGAACTGTTAGTCTCAGTGAAAGCGCACTCAATGGCCATGCACGTGTGTATGATATCACGCCAACAACACCTACTGTGGACATAACATCATTTTTAGAAAGCATGCGTTCCATGTTAGGGAATTTAGTGTCTGACTTACTAAGGAGCTATCAATTGCGCGGTCGTCTGATTGCACAAATTCGTTATGTCCGTTCTAATCCTCAAGAAGAAGAAACTTTTCTCGCACACTTTACCTCATCATCCTCAAACTATATTTATGACTATGATGCTTGGTTTCAGGATCATCTAAATAGTCTAATAAATCATATTGAAGCCTTCACAAAAAAGGGTAGCAATTGGATTATAGATGATGTACAAAATATAGAGTTCAATGTAATAACAAGTCCAATACTGTCAGGTGGACAATCATTTCCTCTACCAAAGAAGTTAAAAAACTCTAAAGCTGTCATTAATGTTAATTCAAATGCAAATGATTGCTTCCTATATGCAGTTTTATCAATATTGCATTATAATGAAGTACCTTATTCAAGGAATGAAGTAAAATCATATAGTGAGTGGACATCTGAGCTAAATATGGAAGGCATTTCCACACCAGTATCAATCAAAGATATTCCAAAATTTGAGAAAAATAATGATATTAAAATTAACATTCACTTTTATGAAAATGGACTCAAAGGTGTTCGTTACAATAGTAACTTTACTGGTAGGCAAACGGTTAATATTTTGCTAATTCTAAACAATGGAGCAGCACACTATTGTGGAATTCCAAAGCTGTCAAGATTGTATAGGAGAACTTTAAAAAGACATAAATACTTCTGCGAAAGATGCACTCAGTCATTCACATATAAGACAACACTAGAACGACATTTCCAGTTTTGCATTCGAGGAAAAGCACAAATAGAAAAAATGCCGACAGATCTAAAAGTACTAACAAGTAGCATGGAATATCAACTAAGTCCTCCTTTAGTAATTTATGCAGATATAGAGTGCTACATTGATAATAAAATACATAAACCTGCGGCCATTGGAGCTTATCATGTCTGGCATAATGCCCTTCAATCAAAATTTGAAAACAAGTATTACCTCTTTGAAGGTGAAAATTGCATTATTGGTTTCTTGCACCACTTAGAAACTGTAGCCCAAGACTTATATGACAACCAATGTGCAACAACTAGGCAGCCAATGACACTGTCAGCGGATGAAAAAGCACGCCATGAGAATGCAGAATGTTGCAACAAATGTAAATCAAAATTCAGCGATGAAGTCATAAAAGTTCGTGATCATGATCATATCACCGGACGATATAGGCAAACATTATGTAGGAAATGCAATCTCCGGTTAAGACTTAACAGACGGGAGCTCCCCATATTTTTCCACAATTTTAAAAATTATGATAGCCACATCGTTTGCTATAAAGCGATTGGAAGAATGAAGTCTTGGAAATTAGATGTTGTAGCAGCAACTGCTGAAAAATATATAACTTTATCCGCCAGTGTCCCTGTAAATGAATACAAAGGGAAGACAGTATACATTAAACTAAAATTCTTAGACTCATATCAATTTCTAAGTGCATCCTTGAGTGAATTAGCCAAGGGCTTGCAAACGTATGAGCATGTAGAGACATTAAGGGTAGAATTTCCACAATTAAGTGATAATGTTTTATATCAGAAGGGAGTGTTTCCATATTCATACTTCAAAAACTTAAACACGTTGACGGAAGACTGTCTACCACCACAATTTGAATTCTATAATGATCTTACTCGTGAGCACTGTTCCGATAGTGAATATGAACACGCTAACAAGGCGTGGATTGAATTTAATTGTAGCACATTTGGTGATTACATGCTGGCATATCTCAAGTTAGATGTTTTATTGTTGGCAGACATATTTGAAGTGTTTAGAGCATTGAGTCAACGTGAGGATGAAGTCGACCCTGTACATTTTGTCAGTCTCCCACATCTTAGCTTTACCTCAGCACTAAATTTCTCTTCCAATGATCCCCCACACTACATACAAGATGAAAATATGTACAATCTATTTGAACGAGGAATTAGAGGGGGTATGACTTTCACCAACATTCACCGAGCGCGTGCACGCATTGAAGAATTAGGAAATAATATACATGAAAGTCGACATTTGACCTACTTAGATGTTAATAACCTTTACGGTTCTTCACTCAGTAGGAATCTACCCCACTCAAATTTCAAATGGTTGAATGAAAGTGAATTAGATAATTTTTTAAATGAAGAAAATGTTCAAAATATAGATGATGATGGTGAAATCGGCTACATTTTTGATTTAGATTTAGAGTATCCTGCAGCCATTCATGATGACACTGCCGATTTCCCATTAGCTCCAGAAATGCAGATGATTGAAAAGAGAATGTTTTCACACTATATGAAAAATCTATATGAAAAAGTAAGACCAAATACACATTTTTCTTCTATCAAGAAACTTCTGCTCCATCAATTTGATAGGGAAAATTATGTAGTCCACTATTCAATTTTAAAATTTTACTTGAGCATGGGCATGAGAATCAAGAAGATTCATAGTGGCATAAAATTCACACAAAAGCCTTGGTTAAAAACATACATTGATATGAACTCTCAAAAGAGGGCTCAATCAAACACTGACTTCGAAAAGTCATTCTACAAATTGAAAAATAATTCTTTATATGGTAAAACAATGGAAAATGTAAGGAGAAGGAAAAATTTAAACTAGTCAACAATGAGAAACAACTACTGAAATTGTCAAATCATCCTCTCTATGTTCAACACAAAATATTTGATGAAGATCTGGTTGGTATGGAAATGTACAAACCTTCAATAGTTTTAAATAAATTAATATATGTTGGTCAAGCAGTACTTGACTATAGTAAGTTGGAAATGTATCAATTATATTACAATGATCTAAAAGGATGTCCACTGATAAATAGAACGCGACTTTGTGGAGGTGATACCGATAGTTTCTTCCTATGTTTATACACATCACCATCTGTCCGTCTGGAAGATATACTTCTATACTTCGGTGAAAAGTTTGACTCTTCAAACTATGACAGTCATCACCGACTATACTCAACTACAAACAAAGGTAGATTAGGTTGTTTTAAGGATGAGTGTGCTGGAAAGTTGCTTGAGGAAATGATCCTACTAAAACCGAAAATGTATTCCATGAAATATCTAGACTCTACGAATCATAGCATCAAACGTGCAAAAGGAATTCAGAGAGCAGCAGTTAAAAAATTGAAACATGATGACTATAGGAGTGTCTATTATAGTGAGAATGATACAACTGAAGATATGACAATTATAAATTCAAAAAATCACATAGTTAGCACAAAATCATTTAGGAAGCGAGGTCTTTCACTTTGGGAGGATAAGCGCTGTTGGCTGGATAAAAATTTATCATTACCATATGGACACTATAGCCTAGGTCTTCCCCCACCGTCGAAGAGAAGGAGATGCCTTCCTGTCACAGGTGATGTAGAATAAGTCTAAATAAAAACAATATAATATTCCACTTGTAATAGATCTTGCGATTGCTGCATCTTCCGACATGTAGCAACACTTACTAATACATAAGTAGTCTTACTAAAATTGAAATTTCTACATCTTTCCGATATGTAGAAATGATTACTAATAAATAGGTAGTCCTAATGTGAATGAATATGTGAAGAATTTGTACTCAACATCATTCCGATATGTTGAGCTAATAAAATAACAAACTTTAGGCAAACATTAAACTTAAATTTGAAACATAGCTTTCGGAACATGCCTCATTACATTAGAACATGGAAACTTAGTGACGTTCAAAACGTTCACATAACAAATTCTAAAAGAATAGCATTTCGTCATTCAATAGCAAATAGTGATCGAAAACATCGTGGCGTTTGCATTAGTATTGACTCATTGCCTTCACTGAAAGACTTTGCGGATCTCATTGACAACCATAAGACTCGGATCAAGATTCCTCTCGATGACAAGGTATGGATAAAGTGTGATTCATCAGTCAAACTATACGTCTGTTCACCAAAACGTGAAGATGTTGAATATCGATTTTTTCGTTTCAGTGACGTCACATGGGAAACCTTTACAAGGGAGATACTACCACAGATAACGTCATTCATTAAAGATGGAGGACATCAAACGGTTGGAAGTTGTAAATCGGATGTTAACTACAAAAGCAAAGTCAAAACTCAACCTACAAGAGATCGAGAGGAATATACCCAACCGAAAACAATGGTTACTGATAAAACGCAAATTGAAGCCGACAACGAGCTTACATCTTGGAAGACCCTCAATGTTAACATGGAGGATTCAGCGGAAGGATAGATCTCTCACTATCCTATTCTTTCCAAATGGAACAATCCAATGTATTGGAAGGGTCATGGAGGGTGATCTCTCATATTTACACTTAACTTTGGAACATTTACTTGGTGATTCATTATCTGATTGGAAAGTGAAGACAATGACCGTGTTATGTGAATTACACTATCACTATGATTTCCGTAAAGTTACATCATCACATAATCTAACTTATGAAGTGGAGTTATTTCCAGCAGCTCAATTGACTAACTGGCATCCATATCATGTTCATGTGTTCCATAATGGAAAGATTGTGATAACCGGCATTAAAGACATAAGTGATGTGCCTCCCATCATATGTGATTTGAAAAAATGTTTCATGAAAACCAAATTATAGATTTTGTATATATGTGGATAGATAATGAAATGTGAACATGTTTTTTTGTATATATGTGAATAGATAATGAAATATGAGCATGTTTTTGTTTTCCTTATAAACCCTTGTTTTGGAAAAAAAGAGAGCAAGTTAATGATACAACATAAAACTTTATTTCAAAACTGTTTCAACATATTTAGTAAGAATTACATCATTTTTATCACAGTTTTTTGAAAATAGTTCTAAAGCACTTTTACAGTTATTTTTCAATGGTCTCTCGTTGACAAAATAGAGTACATAGCCACCGCACATTAGAGATGTATTACTTTGAAGTGGGAACGATGTCACTTTCCTAACAGTCCAGGAAAACCTGTTCATCCATAATGCGATATCATGTAAACGAGGTTGATTAAGAGAGTCAAAATATTCGGCAACTTTATAACGATTGATGTATACAGCAATCCAATGTTTTCCGGGAAGATTGTTGGTATCCGTATTGATGATAAGTGAACAAGGATAGAAAGGAATTGAATCAGGTAAATTATCTCTAGAAAAGACATTGAGAAATATTGTCTTGGAGTAGGGATGAGCTTTCCTCATTTTCCTCAAGATTTCTATGTTGCTTAAGTTACTCATCTCTGATAGCTGACAGTCACGTCTCTCATTCTTGTTATCTCAACTTTGCTATCATAGATAGCATAAATGAGACAAGTAATTGTTTTCTTCAAAGGTGACTCAAATGATACCTCCAGTCGTAGATTTCCAGGCTTTGTAACTCCTACGCTTTCACCACCTAGATCTGCATCTGCTGTGAGGTTGTACATAATGAAGAAGTAGCCATTCTTGTACATATCCATTGTAATTCCATTTGAATCGTCTGTATTAAACATGTTGAGGGCGGTGAAAATAGAACCATATTCACGTGCGAATTTACCATCTTTGAAATTAGGCTCATATGCTTTGCAAGATACAAATTTCCCATCCTGATAGAGTGCTAGTTTGCTAACATTAAAGTGTTGGAAATTGAATGGATTCTTTTCAAAAGCACCAATGAATGCCTCATTTTCCACAAATGTGATATACACCGCCTTTGGCATTGCAGTGGGAAAAAGATTTGGGTAGGCATGTGAGGATGATCCCGCACCAATTGTGAAGTTTGTCAACACACTGTGATTAACTGGATATATTGCATTGTTTTTCCTCAATCCTGTCGCATGCTCGTTGATGACTGACGGGTTCATTGTTACTCGCCTTACATTGAGCACGGCATTACTTATGTTGACTTGATAGTTTGTAGCTCCAAAAGCCATTAACGCGAACTCAGGATTTGCACGAATAAATTTTATTTGCATTTTAACCTGTGATAGCAGATATCTAGATTGACGAAGGAAATCAAGATAGACGGGTCCTTTCAAGTATAATTCCTTTGAATCCTCTGTTAAATCCATTCGTCTTTTCAACCCTGTATTTGAGACATCATCAAATTTCCCTTGCTGATCATCATACCACCCAGAAACTTGCAAGTGTGACTGTTTAGCTTGCTTTTGAAATTGAGTCATTGTATGTATATATGCTCCATATGGATATGCTCAATCCCCTCCTTCAATCTGTTTGTCATTCAATATTAGATACACATCTGAGAACAGACTGGCAATAGGAAGATTTGCTAATCCCACTTTATCCTTGGATGAATCGATATTTGTACCATCAGTCTTCTTAATTTGTATACACAACTCTAAATCAATGGATTGACAGTCAATATAATCTTGAGGATTGGCAGGTATATCAAACTGAATAGGCTGCTGGTTACCATCGATATTTGTTGTGGGGACTATGTCTACAATTGTTGAGGAGATGATGTCTGTCTGATGAGGGGGAGAATCGAAGAAACACAAAGCCGAATTGATACTCTGCATCGTATTAGCTCTACAAATATGTTGTCTTCCTTCGTTTTGACTTGTTTCTAGTAGCTGTGGAATTTCGTTTGCGCTTTCTTGTTTTCACTCGACGTCTAGATTTAGAACGTGCTGCTCTAGTCGGCTTTTTACTTTTCCTGCGTCTTTGCTTAGTAACTCGGCCTGATCCAACTTGTCTTGACTTCCTACGCTTCTTCCGAACTGTAGGTCTCGTCTTTGTTAAATCATCTAATGCGTCTATGGCAGATTGCTGCGCGCGCATTTTCATAGATTCACCGATATCCTCACCTTGAAGCGCATCAGCTGCAACATTTGCACCAAAATCTAAAGCCCTGCTTCCAACACGCTTCATGATTGGTACGCCATACTTTTGAGTGTTGGAAGAACCATACGTCTTAGTGCACCAAATATGCCTCCTCCAACTTGTCGTCTACCTCCAACAAACACGGGATAACCGCTCTGATATGATGGTCTACTGTAAATGCCTGTCATTATGACTATTGAATAACTATGGAAGTCACAATAGCGTAAAGCCTTATTCTCGTGACCTAATATGTAGGGTCAAAACAGTAACACCACCACAGAACGGTACTACTTCTCCTGCATCATCATGAATTGATATGTCAATTCTATTGATGAAATTTCGGCTGATTGGTAGATACATTGTGTTAAAAAATTCTCGATTGATTAGTTGCTTCCTTACGGATGAGAGAGGAAATGTGCGCAGAAGTGGGACCTCAATGTCGCCAACCCTTGTATATTCAATAATGTTACAATAGACGTATAAGTTACTTATATCACGCTCTAGTGAGGGGGCTGTATCGCCTATTGATGTACCTTCATAAATAGTTGATTTTGAGAATCCCAATGTGGTCGTTAACACGCTATCCAGCTTGATAAGAGAGTTCTTCCCTACCTTTAGAATCATGCGTTTCTTATGTGGGTCATAAGAAAAGTGATATTCATCTGCATCAAGGTAATCTACACCAAACTCATTTAACTTTGTACACAATTCAGATGGCGTTTTCAAGCTTTCAATGTTCAAATTAACTCTTTTTACAAGTTCACTGGAAGTAGACAATTCATCACCCGATATGTCTTCGCTGTATACGTGGATATCCCATGAAGCATTTGTTGATGCTTTGAGTTTAGAAGAGGACAATTGAACCTTGAATGTATCATTTAATTCTGTCAACCAAGGTGCGCTTTCAAGGCCCTTAAACATCCCAATCATTTCAGATCCAAATTCAATAACAGCGGACTCAGACTTTCCAATGGTGTCTTTTTAGTAAAAACAATAAATTCTGCCTCCGTTTCAACAGTAAATAAAGTTACTTTCTCTTTCTTATATTCACAAGTCATTAACGTTTCTGGCACTGATCCTTGAAACTTTCTTGCAAAGTCTTCAACACTTCTAATGACCTCAAATTTATTTTTTACTCGGATGCTCCTTTTTTGTAATGCATACAATGGCACAATTCTGCATTTAAAATCAGTAACTTTCCTCTCCGAATTCCACCCACGTCCATTGTACCAATACCTTGATGAGAAAGTTGTTCTGGAATACCCAAAAGTATGACTCAAATCCTTACCTAATACAAGAAGAACATGCTTCCCTTCCTTCATCAATTTTGTTGACCCCTTTATGACTGGTTTGTAGAATTTATTCAAAGTCAGCTTGAAGAGATCATTTATTCGTTCAAACATTCTACCGATTTCCTTTTCTGTATCTTGCAAGCTCATTGTGGGAACCTTAGAATTAAAAGTTGACGTTGCAAATGCCTTTTGAATTTTAATCATGTTTTGGACAGATGGTAAAGATGTTGAAAAAGGATGTAAAGTTAGATGATGAAAAGCCCATGTACCATGTAGACTATTTTGAAATATGCGAAAGCAATCATCCTTCTCTCGCACTTCTTTATGTAATTCAAAATAGTTGTTCTTTAGCAAACTGATATCGTTGTAATAAGTAATTTCAGTTAGAGCAACTTCATGGGGTCCATGCAGAGTAATTGGATTAGCGAATTCAACAGAGTAGAGAGATGGTTTGTTACTTGGGAATATCTTGGGGTTGCTATTGCTTGGAAGAATGATATTGAAGTTAGTAGACATGTTGAACTCATATATGGAAGAAGTCACATGCTATATTAGCTTAAAAGTTACGAGTGTCTCCCATCTCCACATTTTGTAGATCCTGGTGCGTTATCCAGCTATTGAATGAATCAGGATATCCTTTCCATTTAACTAGATATTTCCTTTGATTGCCATGACCTTTCCTCCTAATTATTTTATCAATCATATACACCTCTTCACTTCTGTCTACTACTTGCAATTCATAAGAGTAAAATTTTCCTTCAATTGGATTGCCATGGTAATCTATTAATTTATACATGGTGGGTCTAAATTTTGTATTTACTTCATCCACAAAAAACTCTTCTTCAGTCCAATTAGGTAGATACCCCTTCTCAAATGTAGACTTAACCTTTGAAATCCGAACTCTATCACCAACATTAATTTTCTTTTCATTGGAAATGTTTTTCGCTTTCTTATCATACAATCGAAGCCATACATCCATCGCATTATCTGGGGTAACATCAACTGGTTTCATCTTAATGATTCGATGGTAGCTTTCATTGTAATTCTTAACAAATTTCTGCAGCTCACCTACCCAAACATGTGTATTTTTTGCAGTGAAATAGCGCCATATTTTTGTCTTCAGTGTGCGATTGAACCTCTCAACCATGGCAGCTTTATAAGCACTTTTGACACTAAACAATTCCACATTATGACTTTTAAGGAGACTTCGAACATGAGAGTTTTCGAATTCCTTCCCTTGATCGGTCTGTATTCTTTGCGGAACACGCCCCTCATCGAAAATGCTCTGAAAAGCCGCTTCAACTTCTGGTCCTCGTTTAGATTTCAGCGCACGTGCCCAAGCATAGCGAGATAAAATATCTATTACGGTTAAGATGTATTTATAGCCATCATTGTACTGTGATATCTGTTGCATGTCAGCCAAGTCCGCTTGCCATTGACTATCTATATTGTTAACAACATATTTTCTTGTTGGAAACCGCTTTCTCGCATTTTTGTGAAGAGTGTAAGTCGGTTGACTCCTCAACCACTTCTTGACTTTCTCTATTCCCACACCTGCTGCACGAGCTAGAACCTCCGGACGACTGAAACTTGCGGGATGATTTAAGTCGTAATAAATCTTTCTCAGTTTCACTGCTGTACTCATCGTCTTTGTTCTGATTTACACGCGTATTACTCGCACAGCAACTGCTAACACAATTGATATCAACCTCTATGCCCTCTTCTCCTTTACCTTCGAGCGCAGATTTCAAACAACAGCAAAATTTTTGTAACGACATGATATGAGAGAGGCAAGGCTTAATTCATATTTGCTTAATATTTACTATACTCCTTCGCAACACGCGTTGAGCGCCTAGTAGCTCTTTTTGGTTGCAGATCATCGGGATCTGCAAGCTCTCGCTTGACCGCCATCGTGGGTGTTTTACGCTTTGATCCATCTTGTAAGTGACCCTTATCCAATTCATTCACAGTCGGTCCTCCAATAATATTGTGAGGTACATTTTGATCAGATAAAATTTTCTGAAAATATGACCACCCTTGTGGTGCACCTAGTTTTCGCCTTACATCTCTGACAGCATATTGTAGAAGGTCATCTATGTGACTATTTCTAATAACATCACCAGTTGTTTCATCTATTATTTCCCCTCTCTCATTGAACTTCACATGTGGATCAATGAAGTCAAATAATCGCTCAGCGCGCACACGATATGGTCGAGGTGTTGACAAGGTTATAAATCGTCGCAACTTGTCACGAATCTGTCGCCTCTCGTCAATGTTTTCAGCTGCTAACTGCATTCGTCGATAGGGATCCTTAATCTTCTGAATTTCCATATCCTTTTGTGTTAGTTCCTTAAGTTGATTCGTAATAGGTTGATCTATATTTTTGACTTCCTGTGCACTTTGTAATGTAGTCAATTGTACATACTCCTCTTGAGGAATGACTACCATCTTTGAATACGACATGTTTGAAAATAATAAGGCAACAAAGTACATTGCTTAAAACTAACTGTGAACCGAGAAAACTGTCATTGGTTCAGCGGAATTAGGTATGATATTTGTTCGAAATCGAAGTCGTTCCGGACATTCCTGGGTTAGATCAATAAATAGATAACCATGTGGTTTCTTTGTTACATCTTCATATATTTTTGAAAGTACTTTAGGTTGTTGAGGTAATATCTGTCTACTGAGATGATGTATCTGACTGCTATCTCTTGGATTTTTAAATATTGCCAAATAATGTGTATTCAAACTTCTAGTTCTTTGCTCTTTCCCTCCATCGAAGATGTTTTGGGTGATGTAGATAATAAAAGCTTCCCTATGATGTGCAGTTTGAATGAACATTTCAGTTACATCCTTTGAAGATTTGCTTTCTCGTAATAGATCATCTAATACTAGTAAGTCACCTGCTTTGATATCCTCAGTTGATGGCAACCCTTGCTTCACCTCATAAACCTTTCTGGCGAAGTGCAGAATGTAGTTGTGGTTGAAATATTCCATAATACCATTTGACTCTCTTAATTTCCTTGTTAAACATTTCATTTCTATATTGTAGCAATTCAGTTACAAATGTAGTTTTAACACCGGACTGACTTGGTCCAGCGACACACATTGTGCGATCAGTGAATAGACGAAAATCTGTCATCTTATAATTCCATTAACATTAAACTCATCATCCCGCTAATTTTGTTAGAACAACAAAACAGACACATGTTCCAGATTAAATTATTTACATTCAGAATAGAAACTTTCAAGTTACATTTACAAATTAAAACATTTACAAATTTAAAAAAAACATTTGTGATTCCCTCATCACAATTAGGATTATAGAAAGTTTTTCAAGTCAGCATCTTGGCGCTTCAACTTCAATTTAGGATTCCCATCTTTAGATTTCCGACCTCGCTTTTTGCTCTCTTCCCTTCCCATCACTTGAAGCAGTCTTATCAATGTTAATTAAACATTTATCAATTGGTAGTGGAATCAATAGACTAGTTTGAAGAACCTTCATTTGTAAAGATGCGACTGTTACCAGTCGAACCATGTGAGCCAGATATAAGGTCCGTAACGTGAACTAAGCCCATATAGCGGCCCCGTTTTGAGATCCTCACATTCCATCGCGTTTGTAAAGAGATCGAATGCTTTGAAAATGATCAGATAGTTTTAAAAACAGTGTATCGAATTCCGCAATTCCTTATAACCAACTCCTTCCTCTAATGCCTTTCGCCAATGAGTGGGAGCACTTTCAGGCAGCCTCAACACATTCTTTCGCGAAAGAGTCAATAGTTTTTAAGAATCACCTGTTGCCATTTTTGGAAAAGTCACTCGCATTTGTCTCATATTTGCTATACCCTGATGTAGACATACCATTACTGTGGAAGAATGGAACTTGAAGATAAAAGCCATCATCACCATAATTCAAGGTTTGAAAGTAGAAACGTATTTCCAATCCCGTTGCACACTTTCGTGTCGGACGAAGCTTCAAGAGATCTTGCCATCAAAAGCGTCTACCATTCCTCGCTGAGATTGTAATACATTATTCTGCGATTCAATGTTTCAACAAGTACTGAATTACGAACTCTTTCAACCAGCGCAAATGACATTGTCACTTGAAAGTGGTAAAATAATCATTAAAGCGTCTTATACCTTATATACACCGTATATATGACTCCATCAATTCAAAGCGATGAATGACGTGTCCACATTTATGATTCGACTAACCCTTATATTAAACACTTGCAGCAGTTGCTGCAATCCTTCCAAGCGGACTATTGAAATCCAAACACCCATTAATACTGTTTCCAATATCATAATTTTGAACATAGCTTAGAAAACCCCACTCCCAACCACCGCGCTGAATTAAGTTCTCAGGTTTCCCGTAAAGAGTTCCCGCCTTTTCCTTATCACTACTTACCTTGGATTTTTTGAAAACTATTTTTTATATTGCTATTCAAAGTAGCCCCAGCATTCAACAGAGCGCTTGGAAAAATAGGTAGACATTTGTTGTATTGCATAAAGCTAAATCACGAATGAAATCCAATTCACTTGAATTTTGAATCAAGTTACACTTTCTTCGTATTATCAATGTATCCTGTTTAACTTTCGCAAACGCACTTTTTTATAACTGACTTGAAGGTTTGAAGGACCGTAATATTCAGATTAGACGAGCAAGATGCCTTCCGTTTTACACCAGAACATTTTTATTCTCAATATGGAAATAGATAATACAATTACAATTTTTGCTTAGTAAACTTACCAACATTATAGACAAAA
>CAJQUW010013149.1:0-147614 GCA_907163375.1 Prostheceraeus crozeri
GGGGGGGGGGGGGGGGGGGGGGGGGGGGGGGGGGGGGGGGGGGGGGGGGGGGGGGGGGGGGGGGGGGGGGGGGGGGGGGGGGGGGGGGGGGGGGGGTGGGGGGGGGGGGGGGGGGGGGGGGGGGGGGGGGGGGGGGGGGGGGGGGGGGGGGGGGGGGGGGGGGGGGGGGGGGGGGGGGGGGGGGGGGGGGGGGGGGGGGGGGGGGGGGGGGGGGGGGGGGGGGGGGGGGGGGGGGGGGGGGGGGGGGGGGGGGGGGGGGGGGGGGGGGGGGGGGGGGGGGGGGGGGGGGGGGGGGGGGGGGGGGGGGGGGGGGGGGGGGGGGGGGGGGGGGGGGGGGGGGGGGGGGGGGGGGGGGGGGGGGGGGGGGGGGGGGGGGGGGGGGGGGGGGGGGGGGGGGGGGGGGGGGGGGGGGGGGGGTGGGGGGGGGGGGGGGGGGGGGGGGGGGGGGGGGGGGGGGGGGGGGGGGGGGGGGGGGGGGGGGGGGGGGTGGGGGGGGGGGGGGGGGGGGGGGGGGGGGGGGGGGGGGGGGGGGGGGGGGGGGGGGGGGGGGGGGGGGGGGGGGGGGGGGGGGGGGGGGGGGGGGGGGGGGGGGGGGGGGGGGGGGGGGGGGGGGGGGGGGGGGGGGGGGGGGGGGGGGGGGGGGGGGGGGGGGGGGGGGGGGGGGGGGGGGGGGGGGGGGGGGGGGGTGGGGGGGGGGGGGGGGGGGGGGGGGGGGGGGGGGGGGGGGGGGGGGGGGGGGGGGGGGGGGGGGGGGGGGGGGGGGGGGGGGGGGGGGGGGGGGGGGGGGGGGGGGGGGGGGGGGGTGGGGGGGGGGGGGGGGGGGGGGGGGGGGGGGGGGGGGGGGGGGGGGGGGGGTGGGGGGGGGGGGGGGGGGGGGGGGGGGGGGGGGGGGGGGGGGGGGGGGGGGGGGGGGGGGGGGGGGGGGGGGGGGGGGGGGGGGGGGGGGGGGGGGGGGGGGGGGGGGGGGGGGGGGGGGGGGGGGGGGGGGGGGGGGGGGGGTGGGGGGGGGGGGGGGGGGGGGGGGGGGGGGGGGGGGGGGGGGGGGGGGGGGGGGGGGGGGGGGGGGGGGGGGGGGGGGGGGGGGGGGGGTGGGGGGGGGGGGGGGGGGGGGGGGGTGATTTTCATCGATAAACTAATTGATTCAAATCTTCTTTCTTCACCGCGTGTGGCACTCAGGTCTGATTATATGGTTCTATTCGGAAACAATTCGAGGCTTTATATAAAGAAACATGCAGGCCTGAACAGCTTTATATTTTTGCGGTATCTGAGAGGATGGTATCAATAAGGTTTGGAGGTAATTCAATAAAACGTTAATTGAACGAAAAATACACACCTATGCGCATGCGTAACGCAGTCCATCAAGCTATAAGCGACAACTTACACACAGTGTTAAGACACAAATAAGCTTGGTGTAGGTCTTCATTTGACACGTGAACTTTTTGTGACTTTGATAGGTTTGTGACATAGTGACTATTTTTGAATACCGCATCCCAGAGCATAGAGCGTTTCTCTGTTCAACAGTATACTGCACATTCTATTCGAATCTCTATTGATATCTCTATTTGAAATTTTCAACTTAAACGAGAAAAGCAAACAAAGAAGACCCCAAACCAGAACAAACCAGTCAGCATTCTTTGCTAAATGAAGGAGCAAACGTCATACGTCAATAGACTTTTAAAAAAATCCATAAAAAGAAAAATGTTAAAACTCTGCAGCAAATAAAGGGTAGAACAAAATCCAAACAAATCAAAATCTTACTATAATTCATATGTCTTATATTCATGCATTTATATGCGTACCAATCAGTGCGAAGAGGTTACCATACTAGGCTAAAAGGCCTATTCACACACAAAATTATAGATTTAGGCTAACAGCCTCCGTTCAAACAATTTCACCAGTCTTGAATCGGCAACCTGCTGAGGGAGTGAATTCCAGTCTTCAGGATTTCTTTCGGAGAAATAGTTTAGGCGAGTTTTGAAATTACACGGTTATCCAATGTCTATACACATTCTGAGTTTAAGACACGCGCGCTATTCGGGCTGATGCATATTTTGAGATCCCAAGACGTGAGACAGTTTGCTGTCTTGAATACTTCGGTGAGGTCCATGATCCGACGGTGACCTTGAAGGGATGACAGCTGGAGAAGTCCAAGACATTCTTCGTTGGTTGTCGAGGTAAATCCACGACTGTTCCAAATCAAGTGCCGTTGCTTGCACACGCTCGATCAGATGAATGCCTTTACATGCCGAAGGATTTCGAACCGGGACGCCATAATTCGGGAAGGGGTCATCAAAAATTAATTGCAATTCATTTTGGGCTAATAATCAATTAATTTAAATGGCAGCTGGAAGCAATCAATTATTGCAATTATTTGTTCGGAGCAACCAATTAATCGGAATTATTTGGTTGTGCCAATTAATTAATTGCACTTATTTCTTCATCACTGTTTGAATACCCTAATCCTTGATTTTGAATTCTTTATTCTTATTTTAATTTGAGGAATAGGGATATGCCCTAAATACTTTGCAAGTCACATAATAGCTTATTATCAATTTGGACAGTGACTTGAGCAGACTCATGACATGAAATACATATAACTATAGGGTGTCCAGCTAATTCAATCGCCATATCCACAATACTGTTGATATGTTATTAATTAAATGCCCAGAATGTCTAGAACGGTATGCAATTTGATTTTGTATCGTCGATCTGTCATGCATTTGATGCAGTGTGGGTGAGTTCCACTCATAATGGCAATGAAACACTTGGCACATTCATATCACTTGCCATTTATGTTATCGGTGTCTCATTAAGTCAACCCTAAAGAACAAAGAATACAGATTGTAAAATTACATTACAAACATGGGGAATGTTGCGCAGAAACAACTTGTAAACTTAAAAGAACTTTTGGGCGAAGAAATGCGCCGAAATGCGACGATAAATTAAGAAGATTGAGGAGACCAGCTCTGTGTTGGATATTAAGCATCTTGTACGGCGTCGACTTGTACGATCCCAGGGTAATATCAATGCTGCTGCAAGGGAGAGCATGCAGGAAAATCCAACAACGTCTTCGGTCACAGCAATTAGAGATTTCGAAGAGATTTCATCTCAGCTCTAGACCTTGGATGAACAAGACTTATGGTTGCAACAACATGGTGCAACTTGCAACACTGAACGAGAAACCAATCTGCTGCTCAGAAAGAAATTTCCTGATCGCCTTATCTCCAGCAATGGGTGATTATCGATGGCCACCAGGATCATGTGATTTGTCTTAATGTGATTTCTTTCTTTGGGGCTATGTGAAATCACGGGTATATTCAAATAAACCCACTACGATTGCTCAATTGAAGCATGATGCTCGAGGTGGAATTGGTGGAATCACGTCAAACTTACATGTATGTGAAAGAGTAATTGAACACTTCACATGCACTAGCGATACTGATAATCACACGTGAATGCTGATTGAAGTTATAAGTGAATGAATAATCAGAATAATCACACGTGCCTAAAGAACATAAACACATAGATTCAGAAGTTATCATATAGGTATTGCAACATCGAGACATAAATACCTAGGTTATGTACCAAATGGCTCCTTACTAGAATCCTGAAAGCGATCAGTTGTGAATAAGATATTTGTTTAGTAAGCTAATAAATAAGCTTTAGTAATCTAAATAAATCACTAAAGTTGAAATGCCTTACAATTTTACGATTATGAATGGTACCGACATTGTAAACAAATCAGTCAATTAAATGCCTTCCCCATTACTGTACAAATCAATCAATCAATTAATTGCAATTATAATGGTAATGCTGGTAATTTCTACCAGCCATGGGTATGGTAGAAATTGGATTGCCTCTGCAACAAGTTTCTGAAATGCTGCGCGTCCCCTTCCGTACATTATACCGATGGACTAATAGATTCCGCCTTTTAGGTAATGTTGAGAGAAAACAAGGCTCTGGACGACCTTCACGATCAACCACGAGAGCAGACCGGTATTTAGTTCGATTTTCGAGGCACAATATTTACCTGTCTTCCTCCCAATTACTCAGGTCGTGGGGCATCTCAGTTTCAAGTCGCGCGGTTCGTCGCCAACTACGTGCTGCAGGACTACGTTCTCGGAGACCTTTGACAAGAACTCTTCCTCACAAGGTGTCACCGCAAGACTCGGCTACGTTTGGCAATACGCCGATGCCACTTTCGCGGCCACAGTAGAAGCGAATCGCATTCACTGAAGAGTCTCGCTTTCAAGTACGGCCATCAGATGGAAGGGTATCAGTGTGGAGAATGCCAACCGAAGCCATGCGTCAAGACCTCATTCAGGAGACTACACCTTTTGGAGGAGGCTCGGTGATGGTATGAGGAGATATCTGCTGCGATAACAGATCGCCGTTGGTGGTCATCCGAAGCGATGGTAGATCTTACGGTCAAATTCTCACCAACAATTTGCTACCTTGGGCGGGAGACACCTTAGGTCCTCCACAGTCATCTTGGCGGCTTCAAGTTGACAATGCCACACCGCGTCGAAGCGCGCATGTTTGACATGTTCTAGAGGTCACTGGGATTCGCAGGATAGATTGACCTGCAAGAAGTGCCGATTTAAATCCAATCGAGCATGTGTGGGACGAACTCGGACATCGAGTCAAACAACGAGAACTTTCTTCGCTTTCTGAACTGGCAACATTCCTAGTCGAGGAGTGGAATGCCATTCCTCAAAACCGAATACGTCACATCATCCTCAGCATGGCAAGGAGAATTAATTAAGTGATGCAGACTCGGGGTGGCTACACAAAGTACTAGACACTTCGTTAATTCTTTGGGATTTTTATGAATAAATATGTTTATAAAATATGATTGTTTTACTAACAACCATATCTTAAAACTTGAGAAATGGAATTTAACAATTAAGTTTACATGTGAAATTTATTATGAATGGTTAATTGTATAGAAAATATAATTACTATACAGTATTAATAAACGCTTAATTAACATGACAGTAAATTTCAATTTTTATATCGAGAATAAACGTCGTGTACATGCATCAATAACGTCCTATGAGTCATCATCATATATCGCCGCGTGTGATCGAGTCAAGTGAGCGATGATCACAGTAGTGGACTGAATAGTGGTCTCATATGAAGACAATATACATTTCATATTCATATGTTTATTCATATGTTTAACTATTATTTAACGTTGAGTATGATGGTGTTGTTTAAAAACATATTTATATCGATTTCTTAGCATCAGAATGACTTTGTCATTTTTTTGTCCAGCAGTATATTCATAAAATTCAATCACAATCTGATGCATATTAGACAACGAAAGTCTAAAAGTCGATTTGTTTTCTTAAAGTTATAAGGAATCTTGTCAATTTGAGCATTCTGAGGATATTCATAGCAAAATTATTAGACTTGTATTTGACAAAAGAAGACACCCTAATATAAGAAAACGTGAGTAGTGAGTGCAATGACGAAATTGCATGTAAGCTCACAATTCATAACACATACCAAAGGATGATCACGACAGAAAAAATTACTCTACATTGTAAACTATATACAGCCACAATAACAGCCACATTGATCGGACAATTCCCACAATACCAGATAATGGACAGCCAAAATATCTGTCAAAACTGCATACTTTCTCATTTTTGTTACAAAATGGGTGTGTTCTATATAATACTGACTGCCACATCATAAGTAGTATTGAGTATTTAATATTCACTTCAGATAGAAAATATTATTTCTGATGCGCTTCAACATATATAATCCTCTTTAACATCCTACAGGGTGCGGCATAAAAAAACGTGACAAAATTTTAAAGTAAGATAGCTTTCTTTCTAATTATACAGCAGAAATTAACGAAAAAGGTCTCATTTTGAAGCCAATGCACATCTTTATCACCATAATCAACATTGCAATGATTGCATTTGAGGATGAGAGTATAATGTTCATGCAAAGCAGAGGAACTCGAAAGTCAAGAAGCCAGATGAAAAGAACAACAACTGAATGGAAAAACAGATATTCTTCCAATTCTTCACTTAAATGATAATCATTATGGCGAAGTCAATCATGGTCAAAGAACAGGGTCGGTCACGACTTGGGATCTGCGTGGGACTGTCTATTACGCTAGCCCTCCCTTCTATGATCATTTTTCGTTTCTCTTTATCCTTTCTTTTTATTAAATACTTCACATCGAGATTTTAGTGGTGATTTCAATAGGCTATTTCTGTTTTCGGTTTATGTGCAATCCTTAGCTTGTTGTGCTTTATTACAGACAATCATTGATTCTATCATTGCATGCCTATTTAATGTCTGTTCAATCTGTTTGTGTCGGAATGTTTACGTCTCTCGGAAGATGATGCGCGGAGCGCACCGAAAGTGCTCAGAATAATTTAAATTGCTTTTTCTTGCCAACATCGGGCCTCAGGGATTTTCTCTAACATAAGCAATGCATCAAGTCAATCCCTTATTTTCAACAAGACATGTGTAGTAATTTTGTGATTAATGCTTTTGTCTACTACAGATATCTAAGCCACGGACCATAGATTTCCTACTTCATTTCGATGACATATTTTCCCTACATATAGATCTTAATTGTTCTATCCTTCCCCTGTAGAAACTGATGTCCATGACTTGTATGCATACTCTGTACATAGATAACAATTTGAATTAGTAGTCTGATTTGAAATGTACATGTACATATCGTTGTAATGTGTCAGTTGAATTCATGAATTGATACAGTATTGTTCTGAATGGCTTGGAATTATTAATGGAAATATAATTAGCCCATGTGCAACATTGCCTTTTAATACAATTCACAACATGTCTCATTCTTGGAATAAAAACAGTTTGTCAAAAAAAATTTGGATGAATTTCGTGAAATTTGCGAGGAATTGAATATTTCGGCAAGTGGCAAAAGAGGAAATTTGATTAAAAGAATTATGGAGCACGGTGAATTATCTTGTGCATCTGAACAGAATCGTGTCAATGCTGACAGTTATAGTACACTACAGATGATGATGCAAATGATGAAAGAACAAGAAGAAAATCGCATGCAAATGATGAAAGAACAAGAAGAAAATCGCATGAAGGAACAAGAAGAAACACGTAAGTTGATGTACAAATTTTTGGAATCACACTCACAGACGAACAATAATAATCAAAATTCAGATGTAACAAATGGTGACTGTAGCCAGTCCGATGCCATATTGGAAAAGGTAAATTGGTTCTTTGAAGATATTGATTCAAAAATGAGGAACTTAGAAAAGGATATTGAAAATGCAGTCAGTGAATTTCTATACAGAGATGCGATGAAAAATATACAAAAGTCCGTTGAAAAGGTGAATGAAATTATTGCTGAAAATTTGGATACTTTCACAAATGAAACTGCAAACCAATTACAGATGAAATATAGAGAAGTCAATGCTATGATACAGGAAAAGAAATATGAAATCTCAAAATTATGTCAAGGTGACAAATCAAGACATGGTAAAAGTTTACCCTCAGGCAGTGGCGGCTCGTCCATTTGGGCAAGTGGGGCACTGCCCCACCTATTGAAAAGTTGTCTAACTTAAATAACCAGCAACATCAGTTGTAGACTCCATTTCTTGATCATAAATTTCAACTATACTTCATGTACATCTATTCCATTTGCGCGACAGTGACGCTAGCAGAATCCATCAATCGTTTTCAAGACTGATGGGCGCGCCCAAGCATCGAGATTGAGATGACGTGAGAGTGGTTCATTTCACGATCTGAGCGAATAGACAGAATTAACACGCGATGAATGCGTCACAGAATGGGCACTCGAGAGGGAGCCCTAACGCTTCTGATTGGTTAACCGTCAATGCAAAGACAATGCATTGTGATTCCCTTTTTACTGAGTGAGGTGATGTGAGGTTAGCACCAGCGATCAGTCCATGAATCAGCCTGAATGATAGACAAAGTGTTGCTTCAACCGTGTAACTAAATGCAGTGACATAGACTTACACATGTATAGCATGTTGCTAACATATTCTTTGCTTTTCATTTACAAAATAAGATCCTTTTAGACTAGATTTTTGATTATGTAAAAATTTCATGCTTATGCCCCACCTGGGCCAAATGTCACGAACCGCCACTGCCCTCAGGTATCGATCCACCTGATTTTTTCGGAGATACCAATGATTTTTATACATGGTGGGAATCTTTTGATGCTCTTATCCACAGCAATGAAAGAATATCAGAATTCTACAAATATAGATACTTGCGTCAAAGCATGAAAGGAACTGCATTACATTGCCTGGATTCATTTTCACCTTTAGCGGAAAATTATTCACGTGCGTTGCACCACGTTCACTCCCGTTTTGGACAGCCAAGAAGTGTTGTGAGGAACATAATGAAGTCCATCCTTGAAATGCCATCGTGCCCTTCGAATGATACTATTGCTCTTAGAAATTGTTATGATACTATTCAAGGAAAGCTACATACACTAGCGAGATGCTTGAGCAAAATTGATAATCCTATTGATGCTTTACTCATTCCCATCTTGGAATCTAAACTTAATGAGGATCTGAGACTTAGTTGGGAGAACGAATTGTTGCAATCTCATCATGATGAAGAATTTGCTTCGATTGAAGAGTATTCAAAATGGATTACAAAGGAAGTTCGCTCTAGAGAAGCTATTGAATGCAACTTCAATCAAAAGAAATCTGGATCCAGAAAGGAAAACTCAAATGTTGAAAGAAGTGCTATGAATTATTCAGTTCAATCGCTGACTGCCAATCAAGAGCCCGACGAAAGAAATAATCAAGAAGTAAAATGTATCAAATGCTTGAGGAGGAACCACAAACTGCAAGAATGTTTTTGCTTAAAAAATGAAAGCGTAAAAGACCGATGGAGTTATTCAAAAGAAATGAAACTTTGCTTCAAATGCTTGAATCGATTCCATCCAGGAAAGGAGTGCGAACCACACAATGGCCTTTTCTTAGTTCAAGCATGTATGAAAAAGCATCACAGCCTTCTCCATTTTGATAGGCATGACGAAGATGTAAGTGAAGCTGTTGAATCGCAATCCCTGAACTCAACGATAAACTCACCCTGTCTTAATAGCACTGCTTGCAAGCGAATTATGCCATCAGCACTTGCTAAAATTCATTTCAATGGAAAGTCGCAAATGGTCAGAGTTGGTTTCGACACAATGTGTCAAGATACATTTATCAAGAAAAGTGTTGTTCGCAAGATGAACATGAACTATAACAGAAACTTCTATGTTCACGTGAATGGGTTTGGAGAGAAGGTTTCGACTTTGAAAACGGGTAGAGTTTCTTTTGGACTTTCAAAGTACAACGAAGATGGAAAAATCTACTACAAAAATCCAGAAAAATCTGGAATCAAGGCAGCAGAATGGCACAAGCAAGTTCAAAGAAAACAATAATGTCAATTGTATGTTCCTTTAGTCACGTGTGAAAACCGATCTAGAATTGGAAGTTGAAAACTTTTGGAAACTTGAAGCAATAGGTATTCAAGACAAAAACGAAGTCTATACCAAAGAAGAAAAGTTTACATTAGATCACTTCAAGCAAACCGTCAAGTTTGAAAATGGACGATATTGTGTGAAATTACCATTCAATCAAAACTGTCCTCAGTAATGGGCAAAAGACCGTTCCAGGACACCATAAAATTCAAAAAATAGTATCTTTAAAAACGACATAAATTCATGAATTTGAACCCTTTTTCAGGTTTTTAAGACCTAAATACATGAATTTAGTCCATTCAAAAAGTACCATTTTTTCAAAAAATGGTATTTTTAAAAACGACATAAATTCATGAATTTGAACCCTTTTTCAGGTTATGAAGACCTAAATTCATGAATTTATGACGTTTTTAAAAATACCCAATTTTTCAAAATTTTCAAAATCTCAAATTTGAGAATTACAATTTTTACTCCCAAAATCATGACCGTTCCAGGACACCGAAAATCATAAAAGTTGAGAATCTCAAAATTTGAGAATTACAATTTTTGCTCCCAAAATCATGACCGTTCCAGGACACCGAAAATCATAAAAGTTGAGAATCTCAAAATTTGAGAATTACAATTTTTGCTCCCAAAATCATGACCGTTCCAGGACACCGAAAATCATAAAAGTTGAGAATTTCAAATTCATGAATTTTATCCATCTTTCAGGTTTTTAAAATATATCATGTGACTAAAAATATTTCTTTAAAAATGGATGAAACAAAAGTGGAAGAAACCGCAAGAATATATCCTTCGTTATCATATGAAATGGATATTGCAAAACACAAAGATAGAGTACGTTATATGAAAGATAAGGAATCTCAATTATTACTTAGATTAGAACATTATAATAAATTAAGAATGTGGCACAAGGCGTTGGAGCATGTTTAACAATTTCTTTAGGCGCTCTCACTATTGTCATTTCATCTGGCGTTCTTACAATTCCAGTAGTTGCTACAGCTTTGTGATACAATTAGATTTTAGTTGTACGTTAGGGAAGTTGTTTTAATTCTTACTAGCACGTCAGCACAACCACATGACGCCAAAGCATCTGGCAGCTGTTTTCACTTCTCTCTCCTGTCATTGTTCCGTGTGCGCTAGAAAGCAAAGTTCTCATTTGCAATGTCTTCCGTCAGCAAAATAGAGAGAGAATTTTGTTGCTTCGTGGATCAAGTTGTGCCTCTTATTTCACCAGACCATCTTGATTTCTTCAAAACGATATCAACAAAATTTATTCTTGAATCACTAAGAAAGAAACAGAAGACGAGTGGAAACGAAGAAGATAAAAAGAGAGAAGTGTTTGAAATAATCCGAGATTCATTCAAGGATGTTGACAGCAGCAATTTACCTGTATTTCTCGAGAAAAAGGATATTATAAGTACATCATCGTGCATCTCTTCATTGAATAAACTCATTGGTTTTGAGAAAATTACACATCGGAATCTTCTACGCTGCTATGTTTTACAAGGAGAAGTGCTTCAGCGACTGAAGTTATTGTCTAATATGAATTATACAAAATTCGTGAAAGAGTTAAATGAGACCCACAAAATAAAGTTTTCACGCTCATATGTGACATTACTGATCAAATTATTCAAATTATCAAAGAACTATCCAAACTTAGCCAATTCTTCTCTATTAATTTACTTTGTGATGAAGAATTTTGCTCATCTTGAAGATTATATTGATCGTGAAAAAGAGGAGGAACAGCAAAGAATAGCAGAATCCATATTTGATTCACCCAATGTGCAACAAACTGAACAACAACATTCGCAACATACTGGACTCACGCAGGAATTAGAAGACTTGCAAACGTGAAATTCTACTTCATAAGTAACAAGTAGTAACATTTATTGCAACTTATTTGAGTGGAGACTGAAAAATGACAATGACATTTTCAAATTGGATTCTCGTTTCATATAAATGTTGGGCTCTACTTCATAAGTAACAAGTAGTAACATTTATTGCAACTTATTTGAGTGGAGACTGAAAAGTGACAATGGACGTTGACAATTTGGATTTTTGTTTCATTTAAAATGACTGACCTGATCGAGTTTTTTAAATTATATGGAACACAGACAACAACGAATTTTGATCTAAAGAAAATCGCACATCAACTGGGAATAAAGAATTTCCATGTCCTAATGAGAGACGAATTACAATTGATCAAAAATAAGCCAACAGGAACCTTCAGTTCCCGGAACAAAGTTTCAACTGTAAATTTCATAACGAATCTTCACACTTCAGACCAAAACGGCGTACATTGGTCAGCAGGTATCTTTAGTAAAAACGGAGATAAATATTATTTTGACTAATACGGGCTTCCACCTACGAATGAAGTAAGAGAAATACTTGGCAATGGAATTTATAATACATTTCAAATTCAAAAACCGGGAACAACTTATTGTGGTCAATTATGTCTTTATGTTTTATTTAAATTGCAAGAAGGAGTGCCATTTCTTGATATTATGTTAGAATTGAACGAACCGTAGGTTCTATGGCTACGCCTAATAATAATAATGATAATTAAAAATCAGTTCGTTGTAATTCATTTTGATAAAATCGGCCTCTGATATCTTCATCATCTAAATCTTTGATTTCGTAAGTAATCGGATAACTTTGATTTATTTTAGAAATTTCAAATATCTCTTTCGTCCAGTATCCGACGAAGCCTTTTTCAAATTTATTCTTATATTTAAATATTCTAACTCTATCTCCAATTTTAAATTTCGGCTTCAGTTTCTGCAAATTCGGATTACTCTCATTCAAATTATTATTCTCGAATATTTTCTTTCGTATCAAATCAGGGTCGTCAGAAGTATTCTTTGGAGTTTCTTCAATACCAGAATGAACTTTATTATTGTACTCTTCTACAATTCCTGGTAATATCTTCAACCATTTCTGATTTCTTTGCTCAGTAAATTTCTTGAATAATTTATTTTTTAACGTCCGATTGAATCTTTCTATCATTACAGCTTTTCCTGCGTTTTCAGTTGAATAAACAGTTTCAAATAAAGGCTGAACATTTCTGTTATAAAATTCCGACCCTTTATCAACAAACAATTTTTTCGGCTTTCTCTTACTTTCTTCAAAGATTTCTTCAAACGCATATTTAACTGATAGACCACTTTTGTTTTTTAAAGGCTTTACCCAAGCGTATCGTGTATATAAATCTATAACTGTCAATGCGTATTTATAATCTTTTTCATTCGGCATATGAATAAGATCAGCACTCCAAATATCATCTTTATTAAATACTTTTACTTTCAATAAATATTTAGGCCTTCTGTATTCTTTATGAATTTCAGACGCGTAGGTTCGAGCGTTGCTCTCAGACAGCTTTGCTGTCGTTTCATTTAAACCCTGACCGAATAATATTTTAGCTTGTAAAGCTTTCTTAACAAACATTCTTTCAATTTTTTCTCTAAATGTTGGATTTTGAATACTATCTAATTCTTGTATCATCTTCTTATCAGCTGCATGACGAGAACTTAGATCATGATTTTGATAAGCTAAATCATGCCTGTAAGCTGCGGCATCTACTCTATTTATTGGTTCTTCACCTGGTTTTTGATTATTATTCTCATCTAGTCTTATATCTAATCGAGTTCCTGGACCAGTATATGAATGACCAGGAAGATGTTTTTCTTTCGAATATTTACTCCAAATAAAACCAGGAAAGTTTTCTAATGTTTTTTGTATGTCGTTACCTTCATAAATTTTACAATTTGAGTTTTTATTTTTGTTTAAGAGATAATTCAATAAATCTAAATTAGAAATTTTTAATTTAATTAAATTTTCGGAATTTGTAGAATTCATTTTAAAAGATAAAACAAATTTAAAAGATAAAAAAAATTTAAAAGATAAAATAAATGTTTTACCTAATGGAACTTTGTTCAGAGGCTTTAGCCGATCGGACCAAATTCCTGAGGTTATTACCGAATCATACTAGGACATAGATATATTCCAGAACCATCTTTAGTTTCTTTAATTTCAATTAAATCATCAACATTGTGGAGAATATTTTTAAGAACTCGTTTTCCTTCATCAACTAATTTTAATTTAATAATAAAATTATCTACTACTCCTTCACCCCTAGCAACTTTCTCTAACTCTCTATTATGTCGTTTTTGTTCTTCTAATGCTGCTTTCTCTGATTTATTTTTATTTACTGCTTGGACAATACCAGCTGTCCCACCTGCAACACTTCCTGCTGCAGCTATGCCTCCTATTATTAGTGGAATTAATGGGAGAATCCCGCCATTCTTTTCTTCTTGTAATTTAATATTCTCGATCATTGGTCTACTTATGTAATACTTTTTTTTGTTAATCGTAATAGTTTTAGGGGTATTTTTGTCAACAATATTACGTAATTTTAATTCAACAGTTTTATTATTAATATTACTTTTCGCTTGCGAAATTTTTAATAAAAAAAATTTAAGTTATCAAAAATTTAAATCTATTCTACTTATGAAAAAATTTTAAGTTAAGAATTTTTTAATCTATTCTAGTTATGAAAAAAATTAATTAATCCTAGTCATCTTTCCATTAAGAATTTCAATAGAATATTTTACATCTTCTAGCAATAAACCATAAGCCATCAATGAAGTTGTGGAATCTTTTTTTTCAATATTAATTGTTACATCACAACCATTTTTAATAATATCTTCAGATTGTGCACTTAAATCGAAACAGAAAATTGGATATAAATGTCTCCAATCTCCAGGAGTTAATTGTGGTTCGACTCCAAATTCTATACAAAGATTTCAATAAGAATCATATCCTTCCATAAATTGATTATTGGTATCATCGAATCTTAATGGATCAATTGGATATCGGGTTTGATTTAATGAAACTTGTAAACTTCGAATTGTATTAATATGGAAGAGATTATTGTTCTTATCAAAACTTGGAGAATTATTTCTTTGAAAAGTTAGTAATAAATATCTTGGAGTATTCGCAATTTTCTAGTAAAATGCCAGTTAAATCTTTGTTCGGAAAAAGTTACTGAACTAGCAGTACGCTTTAGAAAATTAACTGGAATTGGTTTGTTAGTATTTAATCTTTTTGCAATAGCTGTTTCAACCTCTAAACTAGGAGTAATATGCTTAATCCACCATTCAAGTCTATCAATTTTTTTATATGCTTTTTTCCCAGTCTTACCAAAAAAGATTAATTCATTATTTGCTGTACGATGAATTATTAATTTAAATTTCAATTGATATGATATTTTATCATAATCTAAATATCCGAATAATGGAGACAATGACCAATTAACTGTCTGTTTACTTTTCTTGTTAAATTCATGTCTTTCTTTATATGCATCATTATTTGTTTTATTTAAATGTTTTGCAATATTTTCTACATCTTTCGCAATTCCTGCGGCATCTGTTCCAGCGTAAGTTAAATCATCTATAATTATACCATCATTAGTATCAGGAAAGCAACCTTCGATTTCATGCTTTTTATTATTTTCACCAATTGTTATAAATCTAAGCATTGTATCAATTACACCTGGAGAATCACTTATTGTTTCTATATTTTGAGTTGCAACATCTAAACGCATTTGTGTAAATAATCTTGGAAAAAAATTATTCTCTAGTGCAATATTATCGGTATCTGGTAATGGTGTTGTAAAATTGGCATCACTATATAAAGAATATTCACAATGTAAAAACGAATCAGGTAAATATATATAACTCTGCTGATTATCAACTTCAAAAATTAAATCACCTCCAGTATTCACTCTACTGGAAGATCCGGGATTCATAGCAATTCTTATATAGTCATTCTTTTTTTGATTGCAACTGACGAACGGAGGATCGTCTAATCTAAATTTATTTTCGATAAGCGAAGACATTTTTATAAAAAATAATTTGACTTTTTGTTTTTTCTCACAAACAGAAAAAATTTTACTAAAAAATTTTACTAAAAAAATTTTACTTAAATATAACTTTAGAATTTTGCTAGACCAGCTCCGCTACAGCTTTGCTGGTTAGACCGAAGGTTGCTGCTCACGCCATTTCCTCTTATTTCTTCAATTGAACGAACCGTAGGTTCAATTGAACGTTTTATGGCTACGCCTGATTTCTTCTTATGTTTACTATCAGACGGAGCTCCGCTCCTCAAGGTTTCCCCAACAGCTATGTTAGCAATTTTGTTTTTTGTTTCCTCTGAAAGTTTTTTTAAATTTTTTAGTTCTTCGGAATCATTCCTAAGTTTGCGAATAGCTTCTAGTTGTTTTAATTCGTTTTGAGACTTAACAGCATTTGATATTGCACTAGCTGTACTACCTATAGCAGCTGCTCCTTTTGCAGCAGATGTAATCAAATCTTTATTATATTTAATTAAGTTAACGATACTTCCAATACCAGAGAAGATGCCAGCTCCTTCCGTGTGAACGGCACCTGCGGTGCCTAGGAACTTTTCTGTTCCGACTGTTTCTCTATTATCATAATGGTACACAGATTTCATAGATGGTTCATGAGCAATTTTTTGATTTGAAGCAAAATGTTTAAGATTGTGTTTATAAATTATAGGCATTTTTTAGGATTAAATTTGACTTTTGGGAAAAATATCTACGTGTTAAGATTTACGTTTGTGAATGGACAACAACTTCGAGATAACTTTATTAATTGACTGTTGTACTTTATCTATTGCGTCAAGCAGCGTGTGATGTACTTTAATTTCTTTTCTATTAACTTGCATTTTCTGCTGATTAATCTTCAACGCCGTTTTAAGAGCATTTAACTTAATTTTAAGAATATCTGATTGTCTTTTAACAGCATCTAACTGTTCTTTATTTTCTTTAGAGTTTTCTTGTAAATTTTTCTTTAATTCATTTTCTAAATTGATTTTAAGAGTCTTCATTTTATCAACTTTTTGATTAAGTGAGTTTACTTCATTTATTATTCTATTCATCTTTTTCATTTGTTACGTAATTTTAGAACTCAATTCATCAACACTTTTTTGGAATGTAGTTTGTAACTTATTTAAATTTTTTTTAATTCTTTCAGGTAGATTTTCTATTTCATCTTCTAATTGTTCTTTTAACATTTTTATCTGATGTTTATTTTTAATGACTGCAGATTTTAAATTTATAGAAAGTAATATTAAAATTTTTGATTGTTCAGAAATCTTTTTAAAAAGTTTTGCTATATCTGCTTCTAGCTCTCTATCCTTTTTATCAAGTTTTAATAATTTTTCGTTTAATGATTTGTCATTAAGTTTAAGCAACTTCAATTCATTCATCAGTGGAACCAAAACATCGTTTATATATTTTTCTTTTAAATCATTGATTTGTGTATCAACATATTGTTTATTTGTTAACTCTGTATTTTGTTGCGGAAGAATAGAAAGATGCAATGGACCAGATAAAACGTCTCCAGTTTTCATGATATAATTTTCTATCTCTATTTCTAATTCACGATTATTCGGGATATATGCACCTCCACCAACATTTGGTAACATCATTTTTTAACAATAAAAAAATAAATTTTTTTCTAATAAAAATAAAAAAATGGAAACCCCAAATTTAAAAAAATTATATTCGTCCGCATCATCCTGTTCTTCTTATTCGACGAGATCAACGGGATTTGAAAATAAATGTTTTGATAATAATAATAATAACAATCCATGTATAGATGTTAATATTTTATTTCAATTACAAGCCGAAATATTTAGAGAACAGACTAAAGGTTTACCTTCTATAGAAACTAACTATTGTTTATTTCCGGGTGATCTATTTATTAAATTTATGGATATAGTAAGTAAATATAATGATGTAGCTTATGTTGAATTAAATAAAGAAAATATGGTTATAATAGGTGATAATAATGTTTATGGTTTTATACGAGCAGTTTTGCCGATTAGTAATACTGATTGGATAGAAAATAAAATTATTAATTATATTAATGTTACTGAATTAGTTAAAAAATTAAAATCTTTCTCAAAAGAAAAAATAAGATTGTTTGTTGACGATCAAAATCAATATAACATTCACATAGAGAGTAAAAAACATAATGAAGAATTATTATGTGAAGTTTATTATAGAGACACAATTTATAAACAAGAAACATTAGAAATGCCCCAACGATATGATGATGATACGTATATAGGATTATATTCCAACTTAAATATTAATTTATTAAAATCTTATATAAATGGTTTAGCTCAACAAGAGAAAATTTATATGTGGACTACACCTTATACTATTAACAATGACCATAATCATAATAAACGAACCGAAGGTTCTAGGGCTTTGCCCGATCTTAAAGAATCTTATGATAATAATGATAATAATATAGATGATAATAATATAGATGATGATAATATAGATGATGATTCAGAAACATCTGAAAATGGTGTAAATGGTAAAAAAGATTATAAAAATATTAGTAATTATAAAAATTTATCTAAATTTCATTTTCTTACAATTGAAAATAATAATGATGGTATAGTTGAAGATACTGTTAGACAACTATGTGTCGGGTATACAAAATTTAAATTAGGATTTACATCTAATCAATTTAAAATTTTATCATCTTTAATAAAAACTAAAAGTGATTCAGATTATAGTGGTGTTATTAAATTTTCCAAAAGAGAACAAAGACCAATATTTTTCTCTATTATATTATTATCAGATAAAAGATGTAATTTAGAATTAGATATTCCAATAAGAGAATGGTATCCTATCAGGGAATGGCATCCTATACCAAAAAGTGTAATTTATGATGTTGAAGAAACAATTTATGATGATGAAGAATCAATTTATGATGATGAAGAATCAATAGTTAGTAAAAATAAATTTAAATTATCTTTTGATAAAACATTATATGATGAAACTTAATATGATTAAACTTAATATGATAAAGAAAAAAAATAACTAAAGAACGTGTAATATATAATAATATAAAATAACACTCAAGTCCTTGATATTAAAATGTTTATATCTAAAATTAAAACACAAATTTTTTCTTTAAAAAATAAAAAAATGGAAAATACCAAGTTTTATTGTAACTTATGTAAAAAAAAGTTGCAAACAAAAAGAAGTTATCAATCTCATTTAAATAGTAAATTGCATTTACAAAATGTAGAACGAGTTGATGAAGGAAATATATTGAAATTAAATAGTTATAAAAACTATCTAGAAACATTGTCTACTGATATAAAAGTTAAAAAAATGTTTGATGATTATTCACATTCGGAATATAAAAAAGTTTTTAATAGTGAAGATGAGACCCTACCAGATGGAAGATATTTATTTAGCGATACTGATGAATTTGATGAAGCTGAACGAACCGATGAAGCGGTAACAGATATAAAATATTTATTTAATGAATCTGTTGAACATAATGAAACCGATGAAACTTTTTATAATGTAATAACAAACTTTTATAATATATTTAAGAAATCTTTCAAATGTTATATGAATGTAGAAGTACTTTATACAAAAAATGGACCTGATGGAATTCCTGAAGAAATAATACAAGGTCATTTCACAAATTCACAAGAAATTCATAATGTAAATGATATACAACCCATATTTGAATCGATGATACTTAAATTAGAAAATTGTATAATTGAAGCCCAGTTACGTGAATCTGGTTGGAGATTTGTTAAAATACTATCTAAGAAAATAGTAATTGATAAATATAAAAATAATACTGGTGGTAGTTATGTTCCTTTGCCTTTCAGTTCACCACAAATAATCAACATAAAAAATGAAGATGATTATTGTTTTCTGTGGAGTATTATAGCACATTTACATCCTGCAAAATATCACAAAGAAAGACTAAGTCATTACAATAAAGAAGAATACATAAATGAATTTGATCTTTCTGATGGCTTAGATGAATTTCCATATGATTATAATAGGTTAAAAAAGTTTCATAAAAAGAATAAAAATTTAATAGAAGTAAATGTTTTTGAATTAAATGTGAATTATGTTTCTATTGGTAAAATTACTCCACTTTACTCAGATTCAAAAAAATTTTATTTGAATAATAAAAATTTATGTCAATCAGAAATAGTATATAATGATAGGGGAAATTACATGCATCATAATATTTTTTACCAAGGAAATATAATATGTACTGAAAAATTTGAAATTATAAAAACACTATCACCAATAATGATTAGTCATAATAATTATAAAGGACGTAATTATAATTATGATTCTGATACCGATTATTTATCTTTATCTTTAGAATATCAACAAAAATTACAAAATTTAAATGAAATTTTACAAAAATGTAAAACAGATTATCAACAACAAACGAAAATATTAGTACAAGAATATCACCATAAATATCAAAATAAGATAGAAACGCTTCAAAAATTAAATGAAGACAATAAAGAATTAAATAATGAAGAAAATGAAACCAATCAAAAAATAAATGAATCTTTAAAAAAATGTCTACAACAATATAAAGAACAATATGATAAAGAATATAGTTATCAGTTACAAATATTAAATCAAAATTTTCATCGAAATACATTTAATCTTACAAAAGAAATTGATGAAACACATGAAATATATCAAGATAAATTTGAAAAACTAGAACAGACAAAACAGCCAGCACAAGCGAATATATTATATTATCAGGGTCATTTTATATTGTGTAAAGATGTTTCTATATTCACAAAAACTTCAGATAATGCCAATTTTCCTTGTCTCCAATGTATGACAAGTTTTAGAACTAAAGAAGAAATGAATAGACATTTGGAGAATTGCCAACAAAATGAAGCAGTCAGAAACACATTTCCTAAAGATGATTATTTAGAATATAATAAATGGTATTTTAAAAATAAAGTACCCTTTACTATTTATTGTGATTTTGAAGAATATAATGTTAATATGACACAAAATCGAACGGAAAGTTCCAGGGCTTCGCCCGATTCTGAAAATGATAATTCTGAAAGAAGTGCACCTGAACAAAGCAAAGAAAAATATTTATTTGAACAAAAACCATTATGTTGGGGAACGTACATTCATTCAAATTATCCTGAATTATTTAAATCAGAATATTTTCAATACTATGGTGAAGATAGTTCAGAAATGTTTACAAAGAAAGTAGAAGAATTACAAAATTATTTTTCACAATTGCTTGAAACAAATATTCCAATGATGCCATTAACAGAAAAAGAAAAATTAAATTTTATTAATGAAACAAAATGTTATTACTGTGGAAAAGAATTTACAAAAAATTATAAAAATGGCTAAGGTAGATATCTTGATAAGGTAAAAGATCATGATCATCTAAATGGATTATATAGAGGTGCAGCACATAATTCTTGTAATCTTAATGCTAATAAATTTAAATATAACTTTGTTCCTCTATATTTCTATAATGGTTCTAAATATGATTTCCATCTAGTAATGAAAGATTTATTTTCATCTGAAAAATTACAACAACAACAAATAAATGTACTATGTAAAACAGAAGAAGAATATTTTTCAATGCAATTAGGTTGTATTAGAATTTTAGATGCATTTAGATTTTTTACTCCTTATTCATTAGATGTTATGGGAAAAACTTTGAAATCTGAACAATGTAAAATATTAAATAAATATAATTTAAAACCTTTAAAACGAATATTTCCGTATGAGTACATAACTGGAGATTTTAATTCTGTGAATAAAATTATGGAAGAAGAACAACTTCCTCATATAAATAAATTTAAATCAACATTAAAACAATCACAATTATCTGACGAAGACTATGCAGAAGCTGAAAAGAATTGGAGAGAGTTAAATTGTAAAACAATGTATGATTATACAATGAAATATCTTCAGATAGATGTATTAATACTAGCTGATCTTTTCGAAAACTTTCGTGACATGTGTTTAGAATATTGCGGAATAGATCCATGTTATTGTTATTCTACACCAGGTTTAACATGGCTAGCAGGATTAAAACATACTGGTGTTCAAGCCGATGGCTCTAGGACAAAGTCCGTTAAACTTAAACATTATAAAGAAAATACATATGATAAATTATTATTTTTTGAATCTGGAATTAGAGGTGGAGTTTCATCAGTTTTAGGTAATCGTTATGTACAGTGTTACAATAAAAAAGTAAATCCTGATGATTATGGAATAATGAAACCTTTATCTCCAGAAGAAAGTGATCAGTTTATAAAATTGTTTAATCAAAATATAGAAGGACTTATATCAAATGAAGATAGTCAAGCAGCAGTTGATGAAATCATGAGAGAAAACTATTTGTTATATTATGATTTTAATAGCTTATATTCTTCTTGCATGATACAAGAATTACCAACAGGTGAAATGTCATGGTGTAATATTCTTGATTATCAAAAAACATATGATGGAAATTATAATCATGGTTATATATATGAAGTTGATTTAGTATACCCTGATGAAATAAAAGATAAAACAAAATATTTTCCTTTCTGTCCCGAAAACAAAATTCCTAATATAGAAGATTTTTCAGATGATCAAAAATCTTTAATTCCTAAAAAATACAGACCAACAAAAAAAATTATGTTAACACAAAGCAATAAAGGAAAGTATGTTGTTGAAGGAAGAATGCTAGATTGGTATTTAAATCATGGAATGATTCTCACCTAAATACATCGAAAACTATTTTATCAAAAATCTAGGTGGTTAAAAAATTATATAGAGTTCAATATTGAAAAACACAAAATAGCTAAAAGAAATAAAGATGATTTTGGAAACGTGTTCTTCAAATTAATGAATAATGCATTTTATGGTAAGACTTTAGAAAATGTGCGTAATAGACAAAATATTGAAATAGTTTATGATAAAGATAGGTTTCAAAATTTAACAAGGAAACCTACATATAAAAGAACTACTAGATTTAGTGATGAACTATGTGCTGTACATTTACGTCGAATTAGCGTAAAACATGATAAGTTTAATTTCATTAGTTTCACTATATTAGAATTAGCTAAACAATTTATGTATAGATTTATATATGATTATTGAGCACCTGCTTATGGCAAAAACTATAAATTACACTTTACAGATACCGATTCTGTTTTCTTAGAATTAACAATACCGTATAATTCTACACTTGATGAAGAAATTAATAAAATAAAAGATATCATTCATCCTTCTGATTTATGTAAAGTAAAAGATGAATTAGAAGGAAATGAAGATTTCATAACAGAAGCTATAGTTTTAAAATGTAAATGTTACTGTTATGATACAACTAATAATATTAAAACACATAAAACATTAAAAGGAATTTCAAAGGCATCAGTGGCTGATCAAATAACATTTCAAGATTATAAAAATGCATTATTTAATAATGAAATAAAAACAGCATGTAACTATAGACTTAATTCAAAAAAACATAAAATGTATTTAAAAGAAGAACATAAATTAGCATTAGATCCATTTGATGATAAAAGAAAAATTTTACCTGATGGAATAACTACTGAACCTTTTTAATTTTCTAATTTCTAAGATAGACAAATTTGATATATACATAAAATAAAAAATAATAAAATATTATAACACTATATTTGTATATTTTTTATCACTCGGTAAACAAATGTTCTATAACTCTATCATGAATTTTTTTATCAATATTAATTGTAATGAATCCATAATCTTTTGACCAAGCATTGTTACACGATTGTTTAAATTCATCTTTATTTCTTACGCATAAATCTCTTAACAAATCACTTAAGTTTCTTGCATTTATTTCAAATAGTATAAATATATTTGCATTCTTTCTAATAACACTTGCGTCTAATGAATACATACTTTGTGTTAAATAAAATACACTACAGTTATTATGTCTACCTCTTGTGGAATAATTTCTCTGAACTGACTGATTTCTATCATTAACACAATCATCAAAAATTACACAATGTTTCATTGTTTTATCTAGTTTACTAGGATCTTGCATATTACCACTATCATCTATTAATTGTATCTTTATATGCTTATTTTTATTGAATTCTACTAACTGACTATTTTTTGTTGCTTCTTCACACCACGAACTTATTTCTTCTTCATCTTCAGATTTTTCATATTCTTTGAATAATGAAGCAATTGCTGTTTTTTTAAGATTATTTTCAAATCCATACTTTAAAAATTGATAGACGGGTTGTTCTGCCGTTTTTGTATAAATTATAAGATTGTTATAATCCAAAAAATTTGGAGTCGTTAAAATTTTAAATAATAGATATGTTTTTCCACATCCTGATCTTCCACAAATAACTGACAAAACTTTATTAGATAAATTTGGATGATGATTAAATTTAAGTTTTTTTTAATTTAATGGAGGTAGTTCACTCATTTTTTAATAAAAAAATTTATTTTTATTTTTTTTATTTTTTTTTTCTAAAGAAGAAGAAGAAAATTAAACTTCTCTGGCTTCGCGTAGGAGTTTATACCTCCCGAACGGGAGTTTATACCTCTCGAACCAAAAGATCTATCATAATCTCTTCACCTCCAAAATTTATTTCTTGTCCTTTCTCATCAGTGATTCTAATGTTAATGTTGTTAATAGTTTTTCTTGTAATAGGAAAATATATTAATGTTTGTGGAAATACATTTAATCTATAACCAATGGGTACAGTAAAAGCTGGAAAACTGAATATTAAATTTGATAATTTACCATTTATATATCCTCCTTCAATAATGTCACAATGTACAACAATTGAATTTATTTCAGTTATTTTTGGAATCTTCTCACCTAAATGATAACCTTGACTATAGGTTTGTTTATTAAATCCTAAAAGCTTTGACAATGATCTATCATGATTAAAATCAACTTGATGATTTTCGTCTAAAGTAAGAGAAAATATATTAACTGCCGGTTCAACTGCAAAATGTAATTGTTTCTTATCTCTAAATGGTATACCTAAATTTCTCTTAATTTCATTTGATATTGATTCAACTTCGTAAGAACCAGGAAGAAAAGTTAGTATTTTCCATGTTTTGCCTTCATCAGTAGAATATCTAAATTGATCATTCACATCTTTTATAACATTTTGAATAGTGTTAAATGTAGAGAAACTAGTCAATGCAATTTGATAATTTTTATTTTGTTCCAAATGTAGAATGGGTTCTAAATTACAAGTGTGTGATGAAGTAGTTGTTATAATTTTTAACGTCGTACTAAATTTTGATGAACCCAAAATCTCTGTTAGATTTTCTAAATGATTATTAATTTTGTCTAAATCTGCTGAACACATTTTTTAGTTAAAATTTTGAATAAACATTTTTTATAAAAAAAATTAAAAACAACAACATATTTCAGCTACGGGCGAAGCCCCAGAACATTCGGTTCGTTATACTTTTATAATCCTCTTCATTTAGAATCTTCTTTTCTAACAGTCTTTTCAATATAGCATGAATTTCATTGAAACTAGAATTATGTCCTTCTTTTATTGCAGATATTAAAATATTTAATCTATTTAGTAATTCTTGCGGATCATCTGGTAAGAATACAGTTGTTTCTGTTTTCTGTTTTTCAGATAAACCTTTTCCTACTTTAACTCCCGTTGATAATAAATTTTCTAATTGTTTATAACGTCTTAGAGATTTTACTGCACCAACTCTATCTAACATAGCTTTATATTTTATAAGATCTTCTACAGCATAATTATTTAAAGCTGCTCCTCTTAAAAGATTAACAAAATTTCTATCTAAATTAAAAGGAGATTTATCTGGTGAAAAAATTAAACCTCGAAAAGGTTGTGGAGATATTTCTTTTTGTCCGAGATAAAATCTAGGTATTATTTTTCCATCTATAAATGAAATAGAATGTTCAAATTGCATAGATTTTGGTAATTTCTTATTAATGTTTGATTCTAGTAATCCATAGTCATCTAATATAGTTTTGTGCTCTGGATCTGTTATATCAATTTGTTTATCATTATTTGTACTTTCTTTTTCAAGAGTTTTAAATGGTTTCATAGTTTTTTCAAAATCAGTTTTTACTTGTTCGGTTTGCTGCATTTTTTCAAACATATCAGATTGAATACCAGCTTTTATCATTCTATGTTGAAGATGATTTTCTTTCATAAAATTTCTTTGTTTTATTAACTCTTCTAATTGTTTTATTCTTTTAAAATTATCATCTCTAATTTTATCCATTTTTAAAATATAATATTTGAATTTTGTGGTAACATTGGAATACAGCAAAAACATTTTACTGAACAAATTATTTTTTTATTCCTTTGTTGTCTGACATCTTTTCGTTTAAAGGTTTCTCGTTTTAAGTTTTGTTTAATAAAGTTTTGTTTAATAAAGTTTTGCTTAAATTTTCGCTTAAAGTTTTTAGCTCTTCTAAAAAAATTTTGTCATTTTCTTCATTAGAAATTTTACCATCACTAGAAATTTTGCCATCCTGTTTATTTTTATCATCAACTTTTTCTCTCTGTGATTGAAATGATATTTGATTTACTTCATTAGCTATTTGATCAAATTTTTCAATCTCATCTAACGTAATAACATTATCATCACATACTCTTTGAAAGTAGTAATGTAGTTTATCATAGACTTCTTTAATATGTAAATGCTTAGTTTTTAATGATTTTCGTTTCTTAGTTATTAAAGATTTATCTAACATTGTAACAAGTGAAGTTGCAAAAACACCCGTACCTGTTAAAGCTGTAGCAACTACTGGAATTACTAAAACACCTGAAGATATAACAATTGTCAAAGCACCTAAACTTATTGTTAAGAATATGCCAATTCCTTGTGTTACATTCTTAACTTTGTTACATCTCTTTCTTAATTTTTTATAATGCTCTAATCTTAATAATAATTGAGATTCCTTATCTTTCATATACCTAACTCTATCTTTGTGTTTTTCAATGTTCATTTTTTCAATGTTAATCTTTTCAATGTCCATTAAAGTAGAACTACGTTCATATGATAACGAAGGATATATTCTTGCGGGTTCTTCCACTTTTGTTTCTTCCATTTTTAAAGAAATATTTTCAGTCACATGATATATTTTAAAAACCTGAAAGATGGATAAAATTCATGAATTTGCAATTCTCAACTTTTATGATTTTCGGTGTCCTGGAACGGTTATGATTTTGGGAGCAAAAATTGTAATTCTCAAATTTTGAGATTCTCAACTTTTATGATTTTCGGTGTCCTGGAACGGTCATGATTTTGGGAGTAAAAATTGTAATTCTCAAATTTGAGATTTTGAAAAATTTGAAAAATTGGGTATTTTTAAAAACGTCATAAATTCATGAATTTAGGTCTTTAAAACCTGAAAAAGGGTTCAAATTCATGAATTTATGTCGTTTTTAAAAATACCATTTTTTTAAAAAATGGTACTTTTTGAATGGACTAAATTCATGTATTTAGGTCTTAAAAACCTGAAAAAGGGTTCAAATTCATGAATTTATGTCGTTTTTAAAGATACTATTTTTTGAATTTTATGGTGTCCTGGAACGGTCTTTTGCCCATTACTGTCCTCAAATTGACAATAACTTCGAAATTGCAAAGAAAATGCTACTTTCCACAGAAAGACGTCTTGAAAAGAACAAAACTCAATTTAAAGATTATGAACAGGCCATGAAGGACTATGAAAGATTTGGATTCGCTAGGCCAGCAACTGACGATGAAATACTTGAATTCTCTGACGGTCCACAGTATTTCATTCCACACCATGCAGTCATTCGTCAGGAAAGTGTCAGCACAAAACACGGATTGTCTTCAACGCCAGCTCTCCCGATAAACACGGAAACTCCCTGAATGATTGTCTCTTATCCGGACCAGCATTGCAACAGGACCAGGTGAAGATTTTACTACGATTTCGTACCCGAAAAATTGCGTTGATGGGTGACATAGAGAAAATGTTTTGTCAAACACAAATCAGTCAACATGACTACCGATACCAACAATATTTATGGAGGCACTGTGACCGTTCCAGAGAGCCTACTCGGTATGTTATGACTCGATTGATGTTCGGAATCAAACCTTCACCCTTCTTGGCCATTGCTAGCATTAACCATCACGTCAATACACCGAAAATGAAAGAAAGATATCCTCGAGGTTGTGAGGCTGCCTCTGACATTTACGTGGATGACTACTGTGGAGGAGCTGATTCTGTGGAAGAAACTATTGAGCTGTTGCATGAGCTGAAAGAAGTCTTTGCCGAAGGTGGTTGGAAAATGACCAAATTCGTATCAAACGATTGTCGAGTAATGGATTCGATTTCTCCAGAGGATAGATTGAAGAAGGAGGTGGTTGAGTTTGAAGACAAGGAAAATGGATTTACAAAAGCATTGGGCATAGGTTGGAATGTCACGAAAGATGAATTCAGTTGTAAGCTTAATGAAAAAATACTAAAAAGGCTGGAGAATGTCACAAAACGTTCTATCTTGAGCAAAGTAAGCCAGATATATTATGTGTTTGGCCTCTACGCACCATTCACAATTCGAGCAAAAATAATGATACAACAGTTTTGGGAGATGGATCTTGATTGGGATGAGGAACTCTCCGGCGACCTTTTGTAGTCATTTAAAAAGTGGGAAGAAGAGTTGCCTCTGCTTGAAAAAATTCGGATTCCTCGTTTGATAGTGGCAAAAACGAATAACTCAAAAATTCAAATGATATCATTTTCAGACGCATCTGAGAAAGCATATGGCTGCACGTTATACATTCGATTTTTCAATGAAAAGGATGATGTGATAGTACAGCATGTGATGGGAAAAGCGAGAGTTGCTCCAAGGAAGAAGAAATCTTTGGCTCGTCTGGAATTGACTGCCATCTTACTATCAGCTCGATTGTGCAGTTACATAATAGCGGCACTGGATCATTTGACATTTGATAAAGTATGCTTTTTTACTGACTCACAAATTGCTCTCTGTTGGATTCAGAAGCCTAGCTCTGCTTGGAAAACTTATGTGGTAAACCGGGTACAAGAAATCCTCGATTTGTGTGATCCAAAATCCTTCCGTCATACGCCTGGTACAGAAAATCCCGCGGATTTATTGACCAGAGGAGTATCTGTTGATGACTTACACGAAAACTCACTATATTGGAAGGGACCAAAACTGGTTAAGGAAAGATGAAAGTCAATGGCCTGACATTGAAAGCAATGATAACTTACCTGATTTTCCTGAAAGCCAGATTGAAACTAGGAAAGCGGTATGTCTTACCTCAGAAGTTGTCGAAAACAATCTTGTGTTAAAATATGAAAATTACATCGACCTTGTTCGTCTAATAGGTCAAATGCTGAAGTCGAAATACTCAGATCTACGAACCAAATATGGAAGTTTGACTTGCCAAGGTTATCGTTTAGCTGAACAAATGTTGGTCCGAAACATACAAAAACAAAGATTTTCGTCTGAATTTAAAAATCTACAAAATGGCAGACCTACAAGGAAAGACAGTTGTCTTCTATCACTGGACCCGAAATACGATATTGAACTAGACTTGTTAGTCGTTGGAGGTCGTCTGGATTTTTCAAATTTATCAGAGGAAACGAAACATCAAATAATTTTACCAAACAGTGACATGGTAACCGAGAAACTTATCATGTATTATCACACGTTGAATAATCACGCATCAATCGAAACGACATTGTGTGTAATCCGCCAAAAGTTTTGGGTTATACATGGACGCAGAGAAGTTTCGAAAACAATTCACAAATGCTTGAAATGCAAGCACCTTCAAACTTCCCCGAGTAAGCAAAAAATGGGATCTTTGCCTTCAGAAAGAACTACAATTGCCCCCGCCTTTACAAATATTGGATTTCAGTAGACCTTTGATGATTAAAACGCCAACTGGACCTGTCAAGTCATATATTTGCCTTTTCACTTGCATGCAAAGCCGAATGGTTCATCTTGAATTGACTCTTTCGATGAATACAGAGGAATTTCTAAGTGCGCTACGAAAGTAGTAAGTAAAACTCCACTTCTGGATAGCGCAAGATGGCCGCCGTCGAAGAAAGTCGCTGACCTCCCCCCTCCCCCCTCTGGAACGACAGAGTCTCGTGGTGTGCCGGCCAGGTAGGTCCAGGTTCGCTGACGTCCCCCCTCTGAAACGACAGAGTGTCGTGGTGGACTTGGGCGACCGCCAGGTTTCGACTTGAGGCTATAGTGTGTGTTGTTTTTCGTGAAATCTGATGACTGTTGGGTTGAAAATGGGATGTTTCGAGTGGAAGCAGTGCTCGGATGTGAAAACGGAGACCAGATTTGGATTCAGCGTGAAATTCTGCATCGGTATGGTGAATTTGAAAGCAATCGGAGAGAAAAATTTTTCAACATTTTTCGAAAAAACGAGAGTTAGAATTTTGGACGTTTTGGACTGTAGCGCCAAAACGAAGCATCGGATGGGAAAACGGAGGCCAGATTCGGATTCAGCGTGAAATTCTGCATCGGTATGGTGAATTTGAAAGCAATCGGAGAGAAAAAATTTTCGCTGACGTCCCCCCCCCCTCGGCACCGACATTCCAACTTTGCTTCTAGTGGACGGATTTTGTCGTGCCATAGCTCGTTTGAAAGCTAAGAGTGAGACAAATTCACTGAAAGAATCGGCTTGTTCATATCTGCCTTCGTTTAGATGTGAGACGCCATTTAAGATTTTGGGAGATTGGCGAAAAACGACAGAGTTAGAATTTTGGACGTTTTGGGCTGTAGCGCCAAAACGAAGCATCGGATGCGAAAACGGAGGCCAGATTCGGATTCAGCGTAAGATTCTGCATCGGTATGGTGAATTTGAAAGCAATCGGAGAGAAAAATTTTTCGCTGACGTCCCCCCCCTCGGGAGAGCTAGCTTCGATCTTGGCTTCTAGCGGACGGACTTCGTCGTGCAATAGCTCGTTTGAAAGCTAAGAGTGAGACAAATTCACTGAAAGAAACGGCTTGTTCATATCTGTCTTCGTTTAGATGTGAGACGCCATTTAAGATTTTGGGAGATTGGCGAAAAACGACAGAGTTAGAATTTTGGACGTTTTGGACTGTAGCGCCAAAACGAAGCATCGGATGGGAAAACGGAGGCCAGATTCGGATTCAGCGTGAAATTCTGCATCGGTATGGTGAATTTGAAAGCAATCGGAGAGAAAAATTTTCGCTGACGTCCCCCCCCCTCGGCACCGACCTTCAAACTTTGCTTCTAGTGGACGGACTTTGTCGTGCAATAGCTCGTTTGAAAGCTAAGAGTGAGACAAATTCACTGAAAGAATCGGCTTGTTCATATCTGTCTTCGTTTAAATGTGAGACACCATTTAAGATTTTGGAGATTGGCGAAAAAACGACAGAGTTAGAATTTTGGACGTTTTTGGCTGTAGCGTCAAAACGAAGCATCGGATGGGAAAACGGATTTCAGATTTGGAATCAGCGTGAAATTCTCTATCAACATGGTGAGTTTCAAGTCAATCGAAGAGAAAAAATTTTTTTTCACGAAATTTTTTCGAAAAAACGACAGAGTTAGAATTTTTGCAATGGCTGTGGGCTGTAGAGCCAAAACGAAGCATCGGATGGGAAAACGGGGGCCAGATTCGGATTTAGCGTCAAATTCTACATGGAAATGGTGTATTTCCAGCTCAATCGGAGCACTAGAACCGGAGATAGACGGATTTGAAGATTTGGATGATGGGTATTACGTCATCAGCTGATCGCCACACACTATATAAGCTGGGAACCGACAGAGACTTGTCATTAAGACGAGAGCGATTGTCAGAGGTAGGTCGTCTCTCTGAGCTCCGATGATAGCTTCGGACATTCCAAATTCCGGGTTTCTGTAAGAAACCGACTTAAAAAATTTCATTGCTGATATCAGCTAAGGCGTCAGACTTAGAGGTTAGCCAGGAGATGGCCTTCGTCTCCAGGCCATAAAAGACTCCAAAACTTTAATGGCTTGTAACTTTGCTTCTTCAAGTCCGTTTGACTTGATTCAAAAGAGGTTCGGTCGCTATTGACCTGCCCTAAGTGATAGACTACTTATAAAATTTCATAAGTAGTGCTAAAAAGTTGAAAAATTAAAATTCACTAGTTTTGGAGGTTTTCGACCCTGCTGAATTCAATGAAAGCATTTTTAATGATGTCTGAGCCAGTCTTCTCATGGTATAAGTGGCTTTTCACTGAAAGCGAGCAAGACACGGAGAGTTTTGCTGTAATATTCCACTGACAGGGTGTTCCTTCGGGACGGCGGACGATGCCGTAGTGATAAGTGTGGCAAAGGAGTGTGTCATATTTTAGACCGAAACCGCTGGGACAACTCATGTCTCATGTTGGGCATTTGACACAGTTCTCAACGTAGCACTTTGAACGCCAATCGGTTGAGTCTTAGCTATCTTGTAATGGGTGGCCTCTAAACATCTCCATTGCAAAACGCTGGTGAATCAAGCTCTCTACGGCTTGCTATCAAGCTGCTCAAAGTCTGTCAACCTCTTACCAACTCTACAGGTTTTCATGTCTGGCGAATACTATCATTAAGTTGAATCTGCTATCAGTCAACTTGAACGTTGCAAATGAAGTTCGGTGTAATACTTCCTTTCGACGGGCGTTCCTGTAAAGGGCGGCGGTGAAACCCGTAGCTATGTATACCGCAAGGGACATTCGGCAATGGTCAATCTTGTTAAACCTCTCTGCGTCATGTTTGCAAGTGATTGCCTCTGTCTCAACGTAGTATGCATTCGCGCCAGGGCGACATTTAGCCAGCTGTCGAAGGTTGCCTAAAACTTTCCATTGCATACGTTATGAGAACCATGAGTTCTACCTGTCTCTATCAATGAGATGAATTGATGAATGGAATGAAATGGGAGGACACTCACGCGCCACACGCAACATAACACACTTCTCTCTTCCGTAGTCTAACAAGCTCTTTACACATGGATAGCAGTCGATTGCTATCCCAGAATCATGTAAGCTATCTGAATTTTATTTAACACTATTTCATCTACCATCATCACCCATATGAAATGTTATAAGATTTACAAGTTAGACTAAGCGTGCTACTATTTCCAAATGAAAAAGTATACATGGTTAAATCATCCACTGAAGCCCCATTCAAGTAAGTCAGTATGAAAGCAATAATACGAAATAAAAATTTATTATGGCATGTATTTCAAAAGGTCTTCATCGTCAATATCGTCCCAGAGTCTGCCTTCACACAGATCACAAAAACAGTTCACTTGCTTCAATCGTTCTTCTACCGCGAGCATCACTTTGTCGATGTACTCCCACTCCGCCATAGTTCGTGGCTGGGAGTTAGGGGTGTACCATTCCCATAATTGATGGAGGAATTTGGTGCTGGTAATCTCCATCACATCATCAGAATCGTACTGCAGATACTTCCATCGTATGCCTGTTAGGTCGGACACTCCTTCTCACATACACTCTCCTCTTCGTCATCCGCTGGTAATGCCAACTTTCTAATGTTGTCGGGTCGGTATAATTTCTCCACCTTCCCTTTCGTTGGAGCGTTTGGTGCAACGAGCGCCTTTGGCGATGAGCATGGAGAAGAGAACTCCAATTTTGTGTTCGATGTTTTTGGAGGGCTTGTCATGTTGACTGTGAATAATGACTTTGAAATGTTTTCTAATTCTTAAGTATAAACAAGCAACCAATCAGAATGAACAGCCAATGAATGATGAATATGAAAGTATATATGCAAAGTGACATTCGTGTCATTTCACTCTGTCTTTGAGACGTATAAGTGAAGTGTTCTCTAACGAATTCTGTTATTATTTGAGGCGTACAAGTGAACTGCTCTTTCGTGAATTCCAAATTTGAGACGTATTATTTGAGTGAAGTCTCTATCTTGTTGAAGTATCAACCTTAAACTTGATTTCGTTGAAATGGTAAGTTGAAAATTTCTTCACTCATCTCCCTCAAACGTGTGGCTAATAGCATCTTCCTCAATTTCAGGCATCAACTTCATCACCAACGCCCTCCTTTCTCGAGGAAAGTTTAGAGTCGTTGAGTCAAGGTAGGTTGTAACAATACACTGAGACTTGAACAGAGATGATAGAATGATTTCTCTTTCAGGTGATGTGAGTTCCAGCTCAGGACTCTCGCGACAAGGCAACGAGTGGGAATGTGCCGACTGCGGACATATGTTTACAAGGAAGCACAGTCTCCTTTGACACATCAAACAACGTGTGTGTCAACGCAAAGCGGCATCAATCTCCGGAGGTGAAGTTGATTCTGACGATGACATCTCCTTTCCTTGCGATTTGTGCCCTCTTTCTTTTGATAGTCACTTTCAGCGATCTTCGCACAGACTTCAACACACGCATGCAAATGATCACTACACCAACGGTACCTCTACCATCTCCCTCATTAATGTTTCACATAATAATTTAGTACGCGACTACTGCATGGAGTCCAATACTCAAATAGTAGATTTTCCTGAGTGGCTCCTTCAAAATTCTAACATTATCGAAGCGCTCTTCAACAATTTAGACAATTTTAGAATGAAGGCGCTCATCTACCTTAAACTAAAATATATTAAGATAGATTTTCAAACGGGTCAAGTGACGGAGAGAATACAGTTTCATGTTCCTTCCTCTTCCGCAACCGAAGTTGTAGACTGCGAGTCTTGGCTAAATTTTCACATTCAATGTTTAAAATCAAATGTAGATAAATTCAATCAACGCGACAGCGCTCTCATTTTTGATGGTGTGGACTCAGCCATATTCAAAATTTCCCTATTAGAAAGTCATGCAGCTCGAGGCGCATTTAAACTACCAAAAACGTTGTATAATAAGAAAGCTGTCATCAATGTCGATTGTAAATCACAGTGTTTCAAATATGAAGTCCTATCCATCCTTCACTATAATGATATCAACGCGAATCGAAATCATACCTATAGCTATAGACAGTGGGAGGATGAACTAGACTTTGAAGGTTGTGATAGTGACAACATGAAAATCAAAGATGTAGAAACGTTCGAAAAACATAATAAGATTAAAATTGTCGTTCACGTGTGGGAGAAGGGGTTGAAGGGTGCCCGCTATAATTCACGTTCAACTTGTTATGAACGTGTAGTCAACCTCTTATTAGTAAAACAAGATGATAGCGAGGAATGGCACTACTGTGGTATTCCCAAAATCTCTCGCTTGTACACTCACTTGGGGCACTCTAAAAGAGGTGAACATTTTGTATGCGACCGCTGCATCCGCTCCTTTTGGAGTAAAGATAAATTTGAAACTCACTATGAATGGTGCAAGCGAGGTAAATTACAAATGGAACGCATGCCCAAAGATAAATATTTTCACATAGGGATAATGGTGACGAATTAAATCCCCTGCGTGTCATTTACGCAGACATAGAATGTTACATTGATGATATCATCCACAAGCCAGCAGCCATATCCTGCTATGAAGTATGGCATGACCACTTTAGAAATAGGCAAAACAAAATGCATACTTGGCAAGGTGAAGATTATATTTCAAAATTTCTAGAATTTCTCGATAAAGCTGCTAAATTTCAACAATCATATGATTCCCAATTGCAGCGTAAGTCACTACATATGTCAGATGAAGACAAACAGAAATTTGAAAGTTGCACATCGTGCCCTAAATGTCATAAAACGTTTGATGACGATAAAATCAAGAAAGTGCGTGATCATGATCACATCACTGCTAAATTTAGAAACGCACTCTGCTCCAAATGTAACTTTTCACTTAGGTTGAGACGTCGTGTTCTACCCGTCATTTTTCATAACTTTAAGGGCTATGACAGTCATATGCTCATAAAAGGAGGGTTGAGCCAGATGAAATCGTGGCAGTTTAATGTAATAGCGCAAACGAGGGAAAAATTCATGGCAATGACAGCAAAAGTAGCAGTAGATAAAACTAAAGAAAATAAGACAGTCTTCTTCGAAATAAAATTTTTAGATTCATTCCAATTCATGTCAGCGTCACTAGCTTCTCTCGTTCGTAATTTCAAGTTTCTTCCCCATAGTCAAACTTTGAAGAAACACTATCCAAACTTAACGGATGAAATAATCACTCGCAAAGGAGTCTTTCCCTATGCGTATTTTAGCTCAATGTCTAAACTAAATGAAACAACCCTTCCTTCCATTGACAAATTCCAAAATGATTTGACGGGTCAAGATTGTCCAGTAGAGGACTATGAACATGCTCAAGAGGCATGGTTAAAATTTGATTGTAAAACGTTTGGCGATTATATGATCGCTTACTTAGAATTAGATGTCATTTTGCTGGCTGATGTCTTTCAGGAATTTCGACAAGTGGCATTAGAAGAAGACAAATTAGATCCTGTCCCCTTTGTCAGTCTACCAGCCATGTCCTTTAAATCAGCCTTTAAAATGACTATGACTGGTGAGACCACCCATCTCTTACAAGACCCGGAGATGTACAACATATTTGAGCGCAGAATACGCGGTGGTCTCACATTTGTGAATAAACATCACATAAAATCTAAAACAGTAGGTAATGATCATATCCACCTAAAATACTATGACCAAAATAATTTATATGGCAGTTCACTGTCTAAACCACTACCTCATTCCGAGTTTAGTTGGTTAAATCAAGATGAGCTTGCGTATTACTCCAACCCTTCAAACATTCTGAAGATTCCAGATGAAGGTGATTGGGGATATTATTTTGAAGTGGATTTGATTTATCCAAATAGTATTAAAAATAAAACTGCTGATTTCCCACTCGCACCTGAATCTGGTGAAGTGACTGAAGATATGTTTTCACCATTCATGTCACAATTTCATAATAACTTAACAGAGTGTGGACAACCAAGGTACAAACCATGCCGCAAACTTTTACTAACCCAATATGATAAGAAAAATTATCTCGTACACTTCTGTATACTAAAATTCTATTTAGAAATGGGCATGCTTCTAAAGTCAGTTCACCGCATCATCAAATTTAGACAGAAAGCCTTCCTCAAACCATATATTGATAGTAACAGCCAGAAACGTGCACTCGCCCAAAATAATTTTGAAAAAGATTTTTATAAGTATAAGAATAATAGTCTATTTGGTAAGACGATGGAGGATGTTAGAAAACGCATGAACTACAAACTAGTCATTGATGATCAAAAATATCACAAATTGACCTCATCACCTCTTTTCATTGATAGAGACATTATCGATGAGGACCTTGTAGGTGTTAAAATGATAAAATCTGAAGTTGAGTTATGCAAGCCCATCTATATTGGCCAAGCTGTACTAGATTACTCTAAGCTTGAAATGTACCAACTCTTTTATAAAATACTAAAACCATGTCCTCTCGTAAAAGAGGTTCGTTTGTGGGGTGGTGATACAGATAGTTTCTTTTTAGGTATTACCACTCAAAAAGATTTAAATTTTAATGAAGTAGCTAAGTCATTAGAAAAATATTTCGACACATCTAACTACAATCCCACTCATCCACTCTATTCCATACAGAATAAAGCCAAACTTGGTTGTTTTAAGGATGAAACAGCAGGAAAGGAAATAGATGAAATGATTCTCCTCCGTCCTAAAATGTATTCCATGAAATTAAAAGAATGTGCAGATAGTATTAAGCGTGCTAAAGGTATATCAAAATCCATTGTTCACAAAATGAAACATCGGTCCTATAAGAAGGCCTATAAAAATAAAACTATAACGTTTGTCAATATGACAATCTTAAAATCTCAAGTTCATACTGTGAAAGCGCACACGTTCAAGAAACGAGCGCTTTCAGCATGGGAGGATAAGAGGTGTTGGATAGGACATAACACATCTCTTCCACATGGACATCCTGACACAAACATACCTCCACCCAACTCCCCTAGCTTGATTCTATCATGTCAGGACTACACACATTTGATTTACAAAACATGCTTTGAATACTTATACGATGAAGTTCTTACTTTCATTTATTTCTAACGTACACACTGTTGAAACTTTATTTTTAACTTGTAAACGGCTGAAACTTTATTTCTAACGCGATTCTATCATGTCAGTACTACACACACTTGATTTACAAAACATGCTTTGAATACTCATACGATGAAGTTCTTACTTTCATTTATTTCTAACGTACACACTGTTGAAACTTTATTTTTCAACTTGTAAACTGTTGAAACTTCATTTTGTTTCTAACATATAAAAAGCTAAAACTTTATTTCTAACGTACACACTATTGAAACTTTATTTTTAACTTGTAAACTGGTGAAACTTTATTTCATTTCTAACATACAAGCAGATAAAATTTATTCTTAACTTATAAACTGGTGAAACTTCATTTTATTTCTAACATATAAACAGATAGAACTTTATTCTTAACATACACACTATTGAAACTTCATTCTTAACTTGTAAACTATTGAAACTTTGTTTCTAACGTACACATTATTGAAACTTTATTTTTAACTTTTAAACTGGTGAAACTTTATTTCATTTCTGACATACAAGCAGATAAAACTTTATTCTTAACTTGTAAACTGGTGAACCTTCATTTTTATTTCTAACATATAAACAGATAGAACTTTATTCTTAACATACACACTGTTGAAACTTCATTTTTAACTTGTAAACGGTTGAAACTTTATTCTATTTCTAACATACAAACAGCTTAAACTTTATTTTTAACATAAACACTATTGAAACTCTATTTTGTAATCTGTAAACTGTTGAAACTATATCTTTCATTTACAAATAGTAGAACGCTTAGTCTAACTTGCAAACTAGTAAATCCCACAATCTCATTTTACAAACAGATAAAACTTTATTTCTAACGTACACACTGTTGAAACTTTATTTTTAACTTGTAAACTCTTGAAACTTTATTTTATTTCTAACATACAAACAGCTTAAACTTTATTTCTAACACATACACTATTGAAACTTTATTTTTAATCTGTAAACTGTTGAAACTATATCTTTAATTTACAAATAATAGAACGCTTAGTTTAACTTGCAAACTAGTAAATCTTGTTCGTCATCGAATCTAGCTGTTTAAATCTTCATCATGGAAATCAATGTTCCACAGTCATTTGAAAAAGATATGATCGCCCCAAAGTGATTTGATTCTACCTATTTCTGTTGGTGAGAAAAAAGAATACATTTTACGTGATTTCATTCATGATAAAGACGCTTCATATGGAATAGTCGAGATGTTTGAATCTTTTTTCTATCACCCCGTCGTCAAACAAACTATACCCTCTATTGCTATCAAAATTACCAATGGTTTACAAGAGTGCATCCATGTGAAAGATACTAAATCCCTCGTAACTTTAGTGTTTCGGAAAACAAAGTGAAGTCATTGTGATATGTTTATTGAAATAAAAATATGCGTATGAAAAAGTCTTTTCACAGATATAGGGTAATGGGCTGACTGTAGGCATATATTCACAAGGAAGAAACGATCTCATGCGATACATAAAACAACCATGTATATCTACCAAAAGTAACATCAAAATACTGAGTTAAAGATGATTATGTCAATACATCTCCTGAATGTGGTAGCGTGAGTTTTATTCTTTTGGGTGGAGGTATGTTTGTGTCAGGATGTCCATGTGGAAGAGATGTGTTATGTCCTATCCAACACCTCTTATCCTCCCATGCTGAAAGCGCTCGTTTCTTGAACGTGTGCGCTTTCACAGTATGAACTTGAGATTTTAAGATTGTCATATTGACAAACGTTATAGTTTTATTTTTATAGGCCTTCTGATAGGACCGATGTTTCATTTTGTGAACAATGGATTTTGATATACCTTTAGCACGCTTAATACTATCTGCACATTCTTTTAATTTCATGGAATACATTTTAGGACGGAGGAGAATCATTTCATCTATTTCCTTTCCTGCTGTTTCATCCTTAAAACAACCAAGTTTGGCTTTATTCTGTATGGAATAGAGTGGATGAGTGGGATTGTAGTTAGATGTGTCGAAATATTTTTCTAATGACTTAGCTACTTCATTAAAATTTAAATCTTTTTGAGTGGTAATACCTAAAAAGAAACTATCTGTATCACCACCCAACAAACGAACCTCTTTTACGAGAGGACATGGTTTTAGTATTTTATAAAAGAGTTGGTACATTTCAAGCTTAGAGTAATCTAGTACAGCTTGGCCAATATAGATGGGCTTGCACAACTCAACTTCAGATTTTATCATTTTAACACCTACAAGGTCCTCATCGATAATGTCTCTATCAATGAAAAGAGGTGATGAGGTCAATTTGTGATATTTTTGATCATCAATGACTAGTTTGTAGTTCATGCGTTTTCTAACATCCTCCATCGTCTTACCAAATAGACTATTATTCTTATACTTATAAAAATCTTTTTCAAAATTATTTTGGGCGAGTGCACGTTTCTGGCTGTTACTATCAATATATGGTTTGAGGAAGGCTTTCTGTCTAAATTTGATGATGCGGTGAACTGACTTTAGAAGCATGCCCATTTCTAAATAGAATTTTAGTATACAGAAGTGTACGAGATAATTTTTCTTATCATATTGGGTTAGTAAAAGTTTGCGGCATGGTTTGTACCTTGGCTGTCCACACTCTGTTAAGTTATTATGAAATTGTGACATGAATGGTGAAAACATATCTTCAGTCACTTCACCAGATTCAGGTGCGAGTGGGAAATCAGCAGTTTTATTTTTAATACTATTTGGATAAATCAAATCCACTTCAAAATAATATCCCCAATCACCTTCATCTGGAATCTTCAGAATGTTTGAAGGGTTGGAGTAATACGCAAGCTCATCTTGATTTAACCAACTAAACTCGGAATGAGGTAGTGGTTTAGACAGTGAACTGCCATATAAATTATTTTGGTCATAGTATTTTAGGTGGATATGATCATTACCTACTGTTTTAGATTTTATGTGATGTTTATTCACAAATGTGAGACCACCGCGTATTCTGCGCTCAAATATGTTGTACATCTCCGGGTCTTGTAAGAGATGGGTGGTCTCACCAGTCATAGTCATTTTAAAGGCTGATTTAAAGGACATGGCTGGTAGACTGACAAAGGGGACAGGATCTAATTTGTCTTCTTCTAATGCCACTTGTCGAAATTCCTGAAAGACATCAGCCAGCAAAATGACATCTAATTCTAAGTAAGCGATCATATAATCGCCAAACGTTTTACAATCAAATTTTAACCATGCCTCTTGAGCATGTTCATAGTCCTCTACTGGACAATCTTGACCCGTCAAATCATTTTGGAATTTGTCAATGGAAGGAAGGGTTGTTTCATTTAGTTTAGACATTGAGCTAAAATACGCATAGGGAAAGACTCCTTTGCGAGTGATTATTTCATCCGTTAAGTTTGGATAGTGTTTCTTCAAAGTTTGACTATGGGGAAGAAACTTGAGATTACGAACGAGAGAAGCTAGTGACGCTGACATGAATTGGAATGAATCTAAAAATTTTATTTCGAAGAAGACTGTCTTATTTTCTTTAGTTTTATCTACTGCTACTTTTGCTGTCATTGCCATGAATTTTTCCCTCGTTTGCGCTATTACATTAAACTGCCACGATTTCATCTGGCTCAACCCTCCTTTTATGAGCATATGACTGTCATAGCCCTTAAAGTTATGAAAAATGACGGGTAGAACACGACGTCTCAACCTAAGTGAAAAGTTACATTTGGAGCAGAGTGCGTTTCTAAATTTACCAGTGATGTGATCATGATCACGCACTTTCTTGATTTTATCGTCATCAAACGTTTTATGACATTTAGGGCACGATGTGCAACTTTCAAATTTCTGTTTGTCTTCATCTGACATATGTAGTGACTTACGCTGCAATTGGGAATCATATGATTGTTGAAATTTAGCAGCTTTATCGAGAAATTCTAGAAATTTTGAAATATAATCTTCACCTTGCCAAGTATGCATTTTGTTTTGCCTATTTCTAAAGTGGTCATGCCATACTTCATAGCAGGATATGGCTGCTGGCTTGTGGATGATATCATCAATGTAACATTCTATGTCTGCGTAAATGACACGCAGGGGATTTAATTCGTCACCATTATCCCTATGTGAAAATATTTATCTTTGGGCATGCGTTCCATTTGTAATTTACCTCGCTTGCACCATTCATAGTGAGTTTCAAATTTATCTTTACTCCAAAAGGAGCGGATGCAGCGGTCGCATACAAAATGTTCACCTCTTTTAGAGTGCCCCAAGTGAGTGTACAAGCGAGAGATTTTGGGAATACCACAGTAGTGCCATTCCTCGCTATCATCTTGTTTTACTAATAAGAGGTTGACTACACGTTCATAACAAGTTGAACGTGAATTATAGCGGGCACCCTTCAACCCCTTCTCCCACACGTGAACGACAATTTTAATCTTATTATGTTTTTCGAACGTTTCTACATCTTTGATTTTCATGTTGTCACTATCACAACCTTCAAAGTCTAGTTCATCCTCCCACTGTCTATAGCTATAGGTATGATTTCGATTCGCGTTGATATCATTATAGTGAAGGATGGATAGGACTTCATATTTGAAACACTGTGATTTACAATCGACATTGATGACAGCTTTCTTATTATACAACGTTTTTGGTAGTTTAAATGCGCCTCGAGCTGCATGACTTTCTAATAGGGAAATTTTGAATATGGCTGAGTCCACACCATCAAAAATGAGAGCGCTGTCGCGTTGATTGAATTTATCTACATTTGATTTTAAACATTGAATGTGAAAATTTAGCCAAGACTCGCAGTCTACAACTTCGGTTGCGGAAGAGGAAGGAACATGAAACTGTATTCTCTCCGTCACTTGACCCGTTTGAAAATCTATCTTAATATATTTTAGTTTAAGGTAGATGAGCGCCTTCATTCTAAAATTGTCTAAATTGTTGAAGAGCGCTTCGATAATGTTAGAATTTTGAAGGAGCCACTCAGGAAAATCTACTATTTGAGTATTGGACTCCATGCAGTAGTCGCGTACTAAATTATTATGTGAAACATTAATGAGGGAGATGGTAGAGGTACCGTTGGTGTAGTGATCATTTGCATGCGTGTGTTGAAGTCTGTGCGAAGATCGCTGAAAGTGACTATCAAAAGAAAGAGGGCACAAATCGCAAGGAAAGGAGATGTCATCGTCAGAATCAACTTCACCTCCGGAGATTGATGCCGCTTTGCGTTGACACACACGTTGTTTGATGTGTCAAAGGAGACTGTGCTTCCTTGTAAACATATGTCCGCAGTCGGCACATTCCCACTCGCTGCCTTGTCGCGAGAGTCCTGAGCTGGAACTCACATCACCTGAAAGAGAAATCATTCTATCATCTCTGTTCAAGTCTCAGTGTATTGTTACAACCTACCTTGACTCAACGACTCTAAACTTTCCTCGAGAAAGGAGGGCGTTGGTGATGAAGTTGATGCCTGAAATTGAGGAAGATGCTATTAGCCACACGTTTGAGGGAGATGAGTGAAGAAATTTTCAACTTACCATTTCAACGAAATCAAGTTTAAGGTTGATACTTCAACAAGATAGAGACTTCACTCAAATAATACGTCTCAAATTTGGAATTCACGAAAGAGCAGTTCACTTGTACGCCTCAAATAATAACAGAATTCGTTAGAGAACACTTCACTTATACGTCTCAAAGACAGAGTGAAATGACACGAATGTCACTTTGCATATATACTTTCATATTCATCATTCATTGGCTGTTCATTCTGATTGGTTGCTTGTTTATACTTAAGAATTAGAAAACATTTCAAAGTCATTATTCACAGTCAACATGACAAGCCCTCCAAAAACATCGAACACAAAATTGGAGTTCTCTTCTCCATGCTCATCGCCAAAGGCGCTCGTTGCACCAAACGCTCCAACGAAAGGGAAGGTGGAGAAATTATACTGACCCGACAACATTAGAAAGTTGGCATTACCAGCGGATGACGAAGAGGAGAGTGTATGTGAGAAGGAGTGTCCGACCTAACAGGCATACGATGGAAGTATCTGCAGTACGATTCTGATGATGTGATGGAGATTACCAGCACCAAATTCCTCCATCAAATATGGGAATGGTATACCCCTAACTCCCAGCCACGAACTATGGCGGAGTGGGAGTACATCGACAAAGTGAGGCTCGCGGTAGAAGAACGATTGAAGCAAGTGAACTGTTTTTGTGATCTGTGTGAAGGCAGACTCTGGGACGATATTGACGATGAAGACCTTTTGAAATACATGCCATAATAAATTTTTATTTCGTATTATTGCTTTCATACTGACTTACTTGAATGGGGCTTCAGTGGATGATTTAACCATGTATACTTTTTCATTTGGAAATAGTAGCACGCTTAGTCTAACTTGTAAATCTTATAACATTTCATATGGGTGATGATGGTAGATGAAATAGTGTTAAATAAAATTCAGATAGCTTACATGATTCTGGGATAGCAATCGACTGCGATCCATGTGTAAAGAGCTTGTTAGACTACGGAAGAGAGAAGTGTGTTATGTTGCGTGTGGCGCGTGAGTGTCCTCCCATTTCATTCCATTCATCAATTCATCTCATTGATAGAGACAGGTAGAACTCATGGTTCTCATAACGTATGCAATGGAAAGTTTTAGGCAACCTTCGACAGCTGGCTAAATGTCGCCCTGGCGCGAATGCATACTACGTTGAGACAGAGGCAATCACTTGCAAACATGACGCAGAGAGGTTTAACAAGATTGACCATTGCCGAATGTCCCTTGCGGTATACATAGCTACGGGTTTCACCGCCGCCCTTTACAGGAACGCCCGTCGAAAGGAAGTATTACACCGAACTTCATTTGCAACGTTCAAGTTGACTGATAGCAGATTCAACTTAATGATAGTATTCGCCAGACATGAAAACCTGTAGAGTTGGTAAGAGGTTGACAGACTTTGAGCAGCTTGATAGCAAGCCGTAGAGAGCTTGATTCACCAGCGTTTTGCAATGGAGATGTTTAGAGGCCACCCATTACAAGATAGCTAAGACTCAACCGATTGGCGTTCAAAGTGCTACGTTGAGAACTGTGTCAAATGCCCAACATGAGACATGAGTTGTCCCAGCGGTTTCGGTCTAAAATATGACACACTCCTTTGCCACACTTATCACTACGGCATCATCCGCCGTCCCGAAGGAACACCCTGTCAGTGGAATATTACAGCAAAACTCTCCGTGTCTTGCTCGCTTTCAGTGAAAAGCCACTTATACCATGAGAAGACTGGCTCAGACATCATTAAAAATGCTTTCATTGACTTCAGCAGGGTCGAAAACCTCCAAAACTAGTGAATTTTAATTTTTCAACTTTTTAGCACTACTTATGAAATTTTATAAGTAGTCTATCACTTAGGGCAGGTCAATAGCGACCGAACCTCTTTTGAATCAAGTCAAACGGACTTGAAGAAGCAAAGTTACAAGCCATTAAAGTTTTGGAGTCTTTTATGGCCTGGAGACGAAGGCCATCTCCTGGCTAACCTCTAAGTCTGACGCCTTAGCTGATATCAGCAATGAAATTTTTTCAGTCGGTTTCTTACAGAAACCCGGAATTTGGAATGTCCGAAGCTATCATCGGAGCTCAGAGAGACGACCTACCTCTGACAATCGCTCTCGTCTTAATGACAAGTCTCTGTCGGTTCCCAGCTTATATAGTGTGTGGCGATCAGCTGATGACGTAATACCCATCATCCAAATCTTCAAATCCGTCTATCTCCGGTTCTAGTGCTCCGATTGAGCTGGAAATACACCATTTCCATGTAGAATTTGACGCTAAATCCGAATCTGGCCCCCGTTTTCCCATCCGATGCTTCGTTTTGGCTCTACAGCCCACAGCCATTGCAAAAATTCTAACTCCGTCGTTTTTTCGAAAAAATTTCGTGAAGAAAAATTTTTTCTCTCCGATTGACTTGAAACTCACCATGTTGATAGAGAATTTCATGCTGATTCCAAATCTGAAATCCGTTTTGCCATCCGATGCTTCGTTTTGACGCTACAGCCAAAAACGTCCAAAATTCTAACTCTGTCGTTTTTTCGCCAATCTCCAAAATCTTAAATGGTGTCTCACATTTAAACGAAGACAGATATGAACAAGCCGATTCTTTCAGTGAATTTGTCTCACTCTTAGCTTTCAAACGAGCTATTGCACGACAAAATCCGTCCACTAGAAGCAAAGTTTGAAGGTCGGTGCCGAGGGGGGGGGACGTCAGCAAAAATTTTTCTCTCCGATTGCTTTCAAATTCACCATACCGATGCAGAATTTCATGCTGATTCCAAATCTGAAATCCGTTTTGCCATCCGATGCTTCGTTTTGACGCTACAGCCCAAAACGTCCAAAATTCTAACTCTGTCGTTTTTTCGCCAATCTCCAAAATCTTAAATGGTGTCTCACATTTAAACGAAGACAGATATGAACAAGCCGTTTCTTTCAGTGAATTTGTCTCACTCTTAGCTTTCAAACGAGGTATTGCACGACAAAATCCGTCCACTGGAAGCCAAGATCGAAGCTAGCTCTCCCGAGGGGGGGACGTCAGCGAAAATTTTTCTCTCCGATTGCTTTCAAATTCACCATACAGATGCAGAATTTCACGCTGAATCCGAATCTGGCCTCCGTTTTCCCATCCGATGCTTCGTTTTGGCGCTACAGCCCAAAACGTCCAAAATTCTAACTCTGTCGTTTTTCGCCAATCTCCCAAAATCTTAAATGGCGTCTCACATCTAAACGAAGGCAGATATGAACAAGCCGATTCTTTCAGTGAATTTGTCTCACTCCTAGCTTCCAAACGAGCTATTGCACGACAAAATCCGTCCACTGGAAGACAAGATCGAAGCTAGCTCTCCCGAGGGGGGGGACGTCAGCGAAAATTTTTTCTCTCCGATTGCGTTCAAATTCACCATACAGATGCAGAATTTCACGCTGAATCCGAATCTGGCCTCCGTTTTCCCATCCGATGCTTCGTTTTGGCGCTACAGCCCAAAACGTCCAAAATTCTAACTCTGTCGTTTTTCGCCAATCTCCCAAAATCTTAAATGGCGTCTCACATCCAAACGAAGACAGATATGAACAAGCCGATTCTTTCAGTGAATTTGTCTCACTCTTAGCTTTCAAACGAGCTATGACACGGCAAAGTCCGTCTACTAGAAGCAAAGTTGGAAGGTCGGTGCCGAGGGGGGGGACGTCAGCGAAAATTTTTTCTTTCCGATTGCTTTCAAATTCACCATACCGATGCAGAATTTCACGCTGAATCCGAATCTGGCCTCCGTTTTCACATCCGATGTTTCGTTTTGAAGCTACAGTCCAAAACGTCCAAAATTCTAACTCTGTCGTTTTTTCGAAAAATGTTGAAAAATTTTTCTCTCCGATTGCTTTCAAATTCACCATACCGATGCAGAATTTCAGGCTGAATCCAAATCTGGCCTCCGTTTTCACATCCGAGCACTGCTTCCACTCGAAACATCCCATTTTCAACCCAACAGTCATCAGATTTCACGAAAAACAACACACACTATAGCCTCAAGTCAAAACCTGGCGGTCGCCCAAGTCCACCACGACACTCTGTCGTTTCAGAGGGGGGACGTCAGCGAACCTGGACCTACCTGGCCGGCACACCACGAGACTCTGTCGTTCCAGAGGGGGGGGGGAGGGGGAGGGGGGAGGTCAGCGACTTTCTTCGACGGCGGCCATCTTGCGCTATCCAGAAGTGGAGTTTTACTTACTACTTACGAAGAATGATGAATTGCAGAAGGATTTGTAATTTCATAATGAGTGACAATTTTTTAAGTTTCAAGAAAGCATAACGATTAATCAATGCGAAATAAATAAAGAACTTTTGTGGAGAAAGAGGGATACATTGGGAATTTGTCACTGAAAAAAGTCCATTTCGAGGAGGATTTTATGAAAGATTGAATAAGTCCCTGAAGACTCCTTTGAAAGCTGTACTTGTAAAATCTCTTTTGACCTATGAAGAAATGAATCCTGTACTGACAGATATTGAGTGTAGCTTGAACCAGAGACCACTTACATTTCAAGGTACGCATCATCGTGATTTGCAGCCTATCACCCCTGCTCATCTGGCTCTTGGAAGACCATTATCTTCTTTACCAGATGTTTTCAAAGAGGATGTTCCGATACAAAAGAGACACAGATATTTACAGCAATTACACGATCATTTTTGGAAGAGGTGGACTAAGGAAGTATTGCTAACTCTTCAAATTAGACAAAAGTGGAAAACGGAAGAACAACAAATCAAATAAATGATGTTTGTTTGATCGCAGATGGAAAAATAGCTCGCAGCAAATGGCCACTAGCACGAGTGGTTGATTTACTACCGGGGAAAGATGGTCTTGTGCGAACTGTAAAGTTGAAAACCAATAAAGGAATCTTTGTAAGGCCCATACAAAAAGTTCACTTGTATGAAAGTTATAAACCCACTTGAGTATTCAAACTTTTCACTTGTTGTGATAACGACATCTTGAATTATTTCAAAACTTCAATTTTCTACATCCTTGTTGAGTGGTTAAACCCCTCAAGAGGGGGGAATGTAGTAATTTTGTGATTAATGCTTTTGTCTACTACAGATATCTAAGCCACGGACCATAGATTTCCTACTTCATTTCGATGACATATTTTCCCTACATATAGATCTTAATTGTTCTATACTTCCCCTGTAGAAACTGATGTCCATGACTTGTATGCATACTCTGTACATAGATAACAATTTGAATTAGTAGTCTGATTTGAAATGTAGGCTACACGTACATATCGTTGTAATGTGTCAGTTGAATTCATGAATTGATACAGCATTGTTGTGAATGGCTTGGAATTATTAATGGAAATATAATTAGCCCATGTGCAACATTGCCTTTTAATACAACATGTACATGTACCTGGATGGCAATGAAAAACAAATCATCTGAACTATCAGGGCAATATTAACGATCTGCTTTCTTTTTGTCCAAAATGGTGCTTTCGTTTCAAAGCTTAGTTCGTCAGGTTCCAAGTGGTCTGTTTAGCTTGCCATCATTCGAAATCAGAAGACGTCCATTATCCTATTACACATAAATTTCCTCACTTTCAATTATGCTCAAATTAAATGAAAGCACTTCTCTTTATTATAATGTGGTTGAATTATGACCAGTATTCGCCATGTCATTCCAAATGCAAATGACCGGTCGAAAAGCTCGACCCGACCGGTAACCAGCGCCGATCGACTAGGACCTACTCCAACTCTGACATGTGTCTTATTGAAAGTATTGAAGCGGCACATCAGCTGCTTCTAACATTGACTTATATCGAAGAGAAATTTTCCAAGAGCTGGATTAACACTTAGCCAAACAAAATGCACTAAGTGACCAAATATTCGTAACTTGGAAAGGTTCTCATAGACTTTGTGTATAAGCTACTACCAGCCTTTTCTCTCAACGGCAGAACTTATCATTATGTGTCACTCTATCGCAACGGCTATTACCAAGTACGCTTTTGCTTATGTCAATTTGTCTGCCTGTTTGCTTTTAGTTAGAACCACTGTGGTTAGCACATTTTCATAAGCGTGCTCACAAACTAATTTACTGTCGGGGATGTTTTGTTCGCTATCTTGTGTTTTAAGAAATTGGCTTGAAGTTTTTCAGCAAATGTGAATCGGAACTGAATCATGTTACTAATCCTGCTACATTTATATACTTATATATATGTTATATTTATATATCTACTCGTATATAGATTATAAAGGTGAATATGTGGTTCTTGTCTGACTATTCTGTCTCTAAGGCGTATTTACATGGTATAATTAGTGAACTTCCATTGAACCTCGCGCAGCTCGTCACGCCACACACATGATCTGTTTCGAAGTCTGTGTCGATCAAGTTAGATACCTCTTCGTTTACATATTAAGCAACTTGTAATTGTCAACAAGCAGACTATGACAGCTCAATCCATTTATTTTCATTCTCCAGCGATGCGACTTTGAACGAGGAGTTGTGAGGAGCGCCATGCAGAAATCACTAAAATTGCGAGTGAAAATATGTGTTCCTGTGGGACAAGAGAGCTTTAAGAAGAGAGTAGCAGGGCATTTGTCGAATATATTGAATTAGTTATTAGTTGAAGACCAAGCTGCATATTCAACTAATCCAAAGCATTGACTTCTACGATTATATATCTTTTTCACTCGAATAGGCTATGTGTTGCAAGTTATTTTCATGTTTGTCTGACTACCTTCAAGCGAAATCACCAGCTTTGAGGGGTGATATTCATCAACTAAGTGGAGCAATTGGATATTTCCAAAATGAAACAAATTTCTTTACACATTAAAATCACTTCTCACAAATATTTTAATACTTCTTCGAAGTATTTTAGAAGCATTTATAAAATGACCATGCATTTTAACGGGAAGAATTATTTAGAACCAAAGTTGTGCGTGAATAATAAGCAATTGTATGCCGAAGTAAGGAAGGAGCTCGATAACATTTCCGCATATTATTTTATATGAATAAAATTGAAATTACTCTTTTGACGCGAGAAAATGAAAAATTATCTAAATCATATGTATGTTTGTCATTCTAGCCTTCACAAATGATGTGATACAAAATTGTGCATCAATGCCGAACTTATTCATCATTGCTTAAATTCAAAATTATTTAAGAGATCTCCAAATAGGGTCGGAGCGGTGGTCGGAATGAATAACTGACCGAAACTTTTTGAGGTACACATAGCCGGGCGAATAATCTACAAGTACTTTAATCACAAAATCAAATTCACATTCAAACTTGATTCGCTAGCATATCAGTTTTCTGAAAGTTCTTGAAAAATCAAATTTGCGCGATAAATTTGTGGAATAGATCCTATTTATTGCAATCATGGATGCAAGAGCATAGTCTAGCCTACCATGATTGTGACATTACGAAGGACATTAAAGTAATGTGTAATTTTGATTAAAACAGACAGTTGAACATTCATTGGCTTTTCAGAAAAGCAATTGCACACTTTTCGTGAGCCTTTCGCTCAAATGTCAGATCGTAGAGGCTGGCAAAAAACGCTTTACAACACAAGTTAAATTCGCTAAAAGGTGCACCATCAACAGGTACTGATTCGCATCAGGTTGTAAAAGGTATTCTCACTAAATTTTGAACTCCATTCAGTCTTGATGTGGCGCAGGGTGCTGAATCTACTGTACTATCGACTTTCCAGTTGTTGAGAGAAAGGAGCAAGATTTCCACCAGATTTGCCAAGGGATTCTCAAAATGAAATCTGAGCAGCTGAGCCCACAGTTTACATGTAGTGCCTTCGACTAAAGTTGTACTTGTGCAAAAGTCTCTAAAGGTCGTTCATTCATCAAGGATATTGGCGACAACTGCGCTCATTAAATTACAAAAGAGTTGGATCGCAGTTTCTTACGGCACACTTTCGAAGTTGCTTCACAAGTTGGTTAAGCTGCATCGTTAGCTGCGATTGGATATCGGTAAAATTATTCAGGTATAACTATCAAATTCTACAGTAGATATACGATAAAAACCAAACTGACTCTAAAGACGTCTCGTACCATAGAATGAGGAAATGTTATCCCCGGTTGTTTCCCTGTTGTTCAACATAAGTTTAATTAATATATCAGTACATTGCGCTTTCTTGCTTAAACTGTTTGACATGAACAGTCCGGCAGCCAGACCGATTTTCTACACGAAGCAAGGCCGAAAATGAGACTTTCACAGAATGACGTACAAGCTATATGGCTACTGCGAATCAGCTCGTGTGCTGACTTATGCCAGGTACCTCCTCTTGTCAGACAGGAACAAATAAAAAAGCATTTAAATCTAAATACGATTGAAAACAGATTGAAGTTTTCCGTATAACTGCAATTTTCTACGTTTTCATCGATGAAGTGGAAAGCATTCATTTCAGCTACAGTGTCAAATATTACATTTTTCGCAAAGTGACTGAATTCAAATACATATAAAGCTTCAAGCCGGAACCGCAGCTGTGGTACTTTGTGCTGGCTCCGGCTCCGAAACCCTGATATATAGTACCGGGGTGCTTCATAGCAATATCTCCGAACCAATCTGATAGCTATGGTTTAGTAGATTTATGGTTCAGCATTTGCTGATAAAGGAAATTAACAGGTGGTCTAACCTATATCAAAACATGTCCATAGATTTAACAGCAACAACGTAGTAAAACTTTCATTTAAAAACTCCTCAGGAGCAGTAACTGGTGTTGTAAAGGGAAAGCATGGGCACAGCTGTTTACCCATTTTAATGTTTACAGATATGAAACTCTTTCCAAATATTTATGCGGAAAAATATTGCACATTTTTTAAAGCTTTAGTATCGATATTCAGGCAGTTCCTAATAAGTAATAGCATGCATCATTCATTCAAATACTGAAGATCATCATCATTTCTTAAGATGAATACCGACAAATGAGCACTATCACCATCCATTGTAATTGTTCAGATGAATTGTTAGAAACCATCGAATGGAATAAATTAAAATTTAAGAACAGACCATTTTCTCACTCAAAAAATAAAGTTTGAAAGGGCAGCAAAAGCACAAAAATCATGGCAATATCCATCCCTACTCAAAGTCCATGCTACGTAGGACTTCGAGTAGGGACGCAGCCCTTGCACCACCTCTTTCCCACACCATTGCGACAGCGCCTTTATACACTGAGCACTTCTAAGCTTTCGTCATCATTAAACTGAACCTGGAAAGCCGCTGATCAAATTATTAACTCTTTGAAACTTCTTTCGTCCCTTAAGATATTTTCACTAGTGTGCGTCCCATATCTCTGAAAAGGAGATAAATGTATGCCAGAAACAGCCTACACATAAGATCCATGCGATTTGCAGTTGATGTGAAGAAGCCAGAAGCTTAAAAGATGCTTGAGAGATATTGCTTATTATTGTGTAAGATGCAATCGAAATAGTATAAAAGTAAAAGCTTTGTATGACCTTTGGGCACTATGAATGAGATAAGGGCAGGTATATATTTACTCCTTTGCAAATAACCGGTATGCGAATCTTGTAAGAATGACCTCGATGACAATATCGAGATGAAGAGCAAAGGAATTCAATGTTATCTGATAACAAGCACGCTTACTTATGAAGCGAATACATCAAATATATGTGCGGAAAAAGAAAACGTAAACGAAGATGCGTGAAATTGTAGATTTCCTTTAAGGAGCTGTAAAAGTGTAGGAAACATTCACTTTAGCAAGAAGAAGGCAGTTTGTCGAAATATAGAGAAAGGCTTGCTATCCTTATAGACAAATTTGCATGTATAATTTGCGCATATCTTATGATGAGACCTAATTGATGTAGAAGCTACAGAGGCAGCAATTAACATTGTACATGTGTATGACCGTATCAAACATGCCTATATTTTTCCTCATGCAGTACAATAAATGCTCGATTCGCAAATGTACGAGTATAATTATCGGTATGTATATATTGATATAACTCCTGCATATTTTTTTATATACGAGAAATTATCTTCTTATATATTAAGCATCTTGCAATCGCAATGTGCAGTGACAATGTAAAACTCTTCTAAGTTCAATTTCTGCACTTAAATTGTATGCCGAAGCAAGGAAGGAGCTCGATGACATTTCCGCACATTACTTTATAGAAATAAAACTGAAATTACTCCTTCAACGCGAGAAAATATAAAATTATCTAAATTTCTGTCATTCTGGTCACACCAAACTTTATGAAAAAACGACAAGATATAGCACCAGTGTTATGCTATTGCAACAGCATAATTGAGTGTCATGAATTAATGAAATGCACAATTCGTTTTATGAATCGCTTGAGTAAATCCGAATAATTTTGGAGAAGATCAACATAGCATATTGCTTGATGACAATGTCTCCCATGACGTCAAATATCTTGCAGAATTTTTTAAGCAATTCGATGCTATTTTTGATTACATTTAAGCATCAAGCATGCCAACCTTGCAGAGTGTTATCCCAAGCTATTTGATCAGCAGTGGGATCACTGAAGAAGAGTCCACTTGCGAAACTATCGAACGATTACCTCGGAATGTGCAAGAAAGTCTCGAAAGAAAATTTTGGACCTCCACCACAATAATGCACCAGGTGGCAGCAGTTTTAGACCCGACGTTCAGGCATCTACATTGTAGAAGAAAAGCTCATAAAGATGTCTGTCAAGCAATTTCTTCAACTTTGCTAGAATATATATATAATATATATAAGACCAGCTGAATGATGACATCTCCATCCGACCACCACCTTCCAAGCTTCATTCTCATGATCCATTTTCTTCAGTGCGTACGGTTCAAGTAAGATTCCCACTCGCAAAAAACTCCAGTCTGAGTTTGAGAAATGCCCTACCGTTTCTATCACAAATCCATTAGAATTCCGAAAGGGAAAACAGTCAGAATTTCCATTTTTGATCCAATTAGCCAGAAAGATATATGTGACACCCGCATTTTCTGCTGACAGCGAGCGACATTTCAGTACTGGTGGTGATATTGTGTCTTCCTAAAGAAGCAATCTTGGTCCAGCGAATGTGGAAAGTCTGGTATTTCTGAAAGAAGCATCGGACTGTCGTAATATTATTGTTGGGGAGCCAATATTTAGTGTTCATATCTCGATGACAAGGTAGAGAGAAGATTCTGTGCTTTTTTCATTTAATGATAATTGCCTTCAATAATATTGTTGTTTTCTATTTGCGATGTGCATGTACGAGTACATGTATGAGATCTATCTGACTGTATAATTCTTATAGTGGATATGCTCAATGTCGTAGTCGAGTACATCTATAGCACGTTAGAGCAAATATATTATTCTTATAACGTTTCTTGATCATCAATTAGGCCTACCCATTAATTTTATTTTCGAGACAACTGAAAGCATTATGTCTCATTAATTTTTCTTGCTTGACTGCTTAACAACAACAACTTCCGATTTTCATTGAAAAAGAATATAACTCTTGTTATTATTGTATATGGATGATGGGTACCTTTTATGCCTGTGATTATGAAGTACTGCACGCATCTGCATTACGAAATGACAGGTCGACCGTCCATGTGGCTACCGGTCGAATCACATAACCGGCCGGTCGGGTCACAAAAATCTCCACTGGCTCCACCTCAGTGATTCACTGCCGGTGGTCTTTTTCGCATTTGCCTTTTTCGTGCTGATCGTTGCTATTCTCAAAAAATACATAGTTAAAAAATAGTCTTCATTCTAAATATCCAGATTTCCTTCAACAACCTGCTACTAAGTTGCCTTAAGAAACCTCAGATCAAACACAAATTGATAAATTCTGATCAATAATTTGAGTAATTTTTGTAATAGTCTAATTGAGTAATAATTGAGCGATTTGATCAATTGGCCATCAATATGCCATCTTGCAGGACTTAATCGAGCTTCATGCAAGTCCCTCATACGCATCAGTATAATAAAACATGTTGGTCCCGCACAAATATGTTGCATTGCATAGCCCAAGTCATATTAAGGAAAAAATTGATTTCTATTGACATCAAGGAACATAGAAATTTACAGTGCCATGGAAAGTCTTCTATATCCACTTATATGTCTATAAGTCCATGTGTGGTACTTTAATGTCTACAACGTGATCATAGAATTAGATCAATCTTGCTTCGGTGTTGCCTAATATTTAGAAAGTCACAAAATGATCGCAAAACAGTTCCAATCCCATTACACGCACAGCTATGTCAGATGACAATCCATTTCAAGGAGAAGTAAACTTTGATATTAGTTTTGATGGAAATGGATTGCAGAAAATTAACATAAGTATATCAGCAAACATTACACCGGATAAACCTCTTATATTACATGCAGGGGATTCTTGTAAAGTTAGGTTCAATGACAGGATTACATTAGAAAATACTGTGCTGTCATACACAAAAGTTGACAAAACATACATTGATGCACAAGGAAAATCTCCCGATAAGCATCTGACGGAAAATAAAGAATTGTCAATATCCCAAGTTCTCTCTGAATCTCCTAGCGATCACATGGCTAGTGTTGAGAAACCTGAAACAAATGTTGATATCCCACAGACATCATCAAAACGGAAGCGTTCTTCTCCTATAGCCACAGGGAAAAGCAAACGAAAAGTGACAAATCGCAGGAAGAATACTAATGGAAAATGCGTCAGACACAAAGGCAAACCGAAATCACAATTAACGAAAAACAGTTTAAACCGAAAAAACGAATGCTATATATTATGTGAAAAATGTAATTCCGTCATGATGTCTTATACTATCTATAAGAAGTGTATTAAAGGAAATGGAAAACAGCAGGGATAATGTCGCGCATGGCATTTCTTATTGTGACAGCAAACTGCTTTTCTGATTCAGCAGATATCAGGTACATGTATCAAAAGCAAATTGAGCATTATAATCACAGGACAATGTAGATTAAAAGATCAATAAAGACATACGAATCATCTATTGATTTAATTCTGATTTGTCTCGTCGATCGATCGGGTTATGTTGAAAATAGGCATGTAGAAATTCGTGAAACGCATATTCTTATATAAACAGCTATTTCTTGTTAACGATTTTATATTCTTGTTATTGATGAAGGTAGTTTAATGTGAGCAAAGTCAAAATAGGCGAGTAAAAATTAACAAGGCTTTATTTCAAAAGCAACCTGACAACCATGCGCCATTGGTGGTGGACGTACATAATGGTGTCGCTGCCAGTGAACTTCAGCTTTTAGTAATTACTGATTTTACTTTTGTAAAATACGAAATGTCCTGAATTTCGTGCCATGAAGCATAACTAATACAAAACAAATTTTTCATTTTAGACTTTAGTAGCTTGTTTACAGGCAAAAAACAATTGAAACTGTAAATAAGACAACGATTTTCGGCAAAATTCCCTCCCGGTTCAATATTATTCGATGTTGGAATGAACGATAAGAATAAAATTGCAGAATTCAGTGGTAGTCATAGAACTTGATGGAAAGCAGTAATGCATCAAAAATGACTTCTATAAAAGCTCAATAAAATGCGCATAATACACTATGATAAAAAAGTATTATCATAGATAGTAGAACTTCATTGGTCCTCTTAGGCGGCACTGCGCTATAAATAGCAAAGTACCACCAAAGTCCCCTACGCAACGATATCACAATGTACTTCCTTTGCAACTGCTTCTATCATAATATACAGAAACATCTGTATTATCATAATATATATCTGTATTTTGACAGTGCATTTTATTGAGCTTTTGGAGAAATCATTTCTGATACATTGCTTTTCATCACGTTTGTAATTGAATTTTACCAGTGACTATTGTAATTTTTGTCGTTCATTCCAGTAATGGGCAAAAGACCGTTCCAGGACACCATAAAATTCAAAAAATAGTATCTTTAAAAACGACATAAATTCATGAATTTAGACCCTTTTTCAGGTTTTTAAGACCTAAATTCATGAATTTAGTCGTTTTTAAAGATACCGATTTTTCAAAAAATGGTACTTTTTAAATGGTCATTTTTCAGGTTATGAAGACCTAAATTCACAAATTTGGGCGTTTTTAAAAATACCCAATTTTTCAAATTTTTCAAAATCTCAAATTTGAGAATTACAATTTTCACCCGCCCTTAAAATCATGACCGTTCCAGGACACTGTAAAATCATAAAAGTTGAGAATCTCAAATTTGTGATTATGATCATTTTCTTGCTCAAATCATGACCGCTCCTGGCGTTCTTACAATTTGCACTCAGATAAACACTCAATTGTAGAGAACATCTGCTTCTCGCATTTATGAATAAAAGGCATTTCAGTGTAAAGAGCTGTGTCCTCCAACTCAAACATTTGAAAGGAAACAATGTATGAAAGAACAAACAGCTGCTACTACTCTGTGAAACAATGAGATTTTAATTGTACGTTAGGCAAGTTGTTTTAATTATTGTTAGTGCGTCAGCACACCCGTATGACGTTAAGATATCTGCCAGCTGTACTGTTTTCATTTATCTCTCTCGTCTGTCATTGTATCGTGTGCTCAGATTGTTGTGATATTATTTCAATCTACACTTATCATCTGCTTGCTCTCATCGTTCCGCTATCTTTAATTACGTTATTCTTATATTTTGAACATAGTGATTTGTACTAATTTATCCGTCAATCATGAGTCAAGCAGTCGTTGAACAACAAGCCAACATAGCAACGGTACTTCCAGAGTTCTTCAAAAATATTGCGGATTTGTTCATTCCATCGGAGAAACATTCTGAATACTTTTCGTATATAGACCAGCAAGTGAAGAAAGCGCCTCTACTCTTCAATCCTGACGCTATACGTTCTGCTCGAAAAGCATACAAAGAGCAACATAAAATCGCAGCCAGAGCAAAGAAGGAAGCAGCACTTCCCTTCAGAATCGAAACATTTACAAAACAGTTGAAGGAAAGTGTTGTTGAACGTCATACATTCATCGAATCAGTGGAATATTTTACAGAACCGGCGGGGGACATTTCAACGACAGTGAATTCTTTGAAACAACACTTGAAATACGAAAAAACAAAGCCATCTTTTGAGTGTCACATGTAAAATTTTTATTGGAAAACACGCAAATCATATATTATCCTTGTGTGAGAATAATAAAGCAGATTTCACATATCTCTTAAAACATCACAATATTAACTTTTCACGAACTGAATTGAGTTTCGCAATGAAGTTGGCAAAACTGGCAGATAAATATCAGACTCTTTGTAGAGTCTCGCTTCCTATACGACTGTTAAAAACTAATCTTTCAATCTTGGAGCAGTGTCTTTCACAAGATGAGTGTTTTTGGAATAATTGATTATTCAACCCTTCTGTTTTCAATCATTTTCATTATGTTGTTATATGACGTCATTTTTCTCTCATCCAATGAAACCTTGTCCTCGCGTGGACAGAAACCCATTGTTTAGAAAACTTGTATCTGTCGGTTTTATATGCAATGTTATTTCCTGTTTTATATGCAATGTTATTTCCTCTTGCACATGTAAATACAATAGAGTGTTTCAACCAATGAAACCTTGTCCTCGCGTGGACAGAAATCCTATTGTTTAGAAAAAATTGTATCTTATATGCAATGTTATTTCCTGTTTTAAATGCAATGTTATTTCCTGTTTTCAATCATTTTCATTATGTTGTTATATGCAATGTTATTTCCTGTTTTAAATGCAATGTTATTTCCTGTTTTAAATGCAATGTTATTTCCTGTTTTAAATGCAATGTTATTTCCTGTTTTAAATGCAATGTTATTTCCTGTTTTCAATCATTTTCATTATGTTGTTATATGACGTCATTTTTCTCTCATCCAATGAAACCTTGTCCTCGCGTGGACAAATTTACATGTAGTTCAATGTATCCAAATTGAATGTATGCAAAGTGGTTGTAACCAAATTGAAATATCCATGTGTTGTTTTTAATTTCTCATTTACGGGAATATAATAGAAACATTATATCTTCTATAAAAATGAGAAACATCAGAGACTTCCAAAAAATATACAGCAAACAAAACCACATTAAAATTTCGATTTAAATGAGATTGCTAAGCAATTGGGAATAAAGAATTTTCACATATTGATGAGTAATGAATTACTATTGATAAAAGATGAGCGAAACACCAACTCTACTGCTACAATGCAACAATGTAACGTTTAAATTTAGATTAAATTAAATCATTTCAAAATTGAATAAGTAGTAAGGAAAGACATCATTAGAGACCAGTTTTAAATCAATACCCCCCCCCAAGTAGTAAGGAAAGTCATCATTATAAAAATGTTTTAAATCAATACCCCCTTCTGACTAAGTAGTAAGGAAAGACATCATTAGAGAACAGTTTTAAATCAATACCCCCCTGTCTTCTAGGGGTCCCTTAAGAATTTTTTTAATTATAAAATGAGCAACATAAATGAGTTTTTTAAATTATATGGAACACAGACAACAACGAATTTCGATTTAAATAAGATTGCTAATCGATTAGGAATAAAGAATTTTCACATATTGATGAGGGATGAATTACAATTCCTAAAAAATAGGCCAACAGGAACCTTCAGTTCCCGGAATAAAGTTCCATCAATAACTGTAAATTTCATAACGAATCTTCACACTTCAGACCAAAAAGGTGTACATTGGTCAGCAGGCGTTAAAAATCATCAGCAGAACTATTATTTTGACCGCCCGGAGGCTGAGAACTATTATTTTGATTCATACGGTTTGCCTCCTACAAATGAAGTAAGAGAAATACTTGGCAATGGAATTTATAATACGTTTCAAATTCAAAAACCGGGAACTACTTATTGTGGACAATTATGTCTTTATGTTTTATTTAAATTACAGGAAGGAGTACCATTTCTAGATATTATGTTAGAGTTAAACAATCTATAACTCAAGCGAAGCTAGCTAAAGCGCCACCTAAAGGTTAAAGCTCTGTTTTCTGTAATTCATTTTGATAAAAACGGCCTCTGATATCCTCATTATCTAAATCTTTAATTCATAAGTAATCGGATAACTTTGATTTATTTTGCAAACTTCAAATATTTCTTTAGTCCAATAGCCAACAAAGCCTTTTTCAAATTTGTTCTTATATTTAAATATTCTAACTCTATCTCCAATTTTAAATTTCGGCTTAAGTTTCTGCAAATTCGGATTACTCTCATTCGAATTATTATTCTCGAATATTTTCTTTCGTATCAAATCAGGGTCGTCAGAAGCATTCTTTGGAGTTTCTTCAATACCAGAATGAACTTTATTATTGTACACTTCTACAATTCCTGGTAATATCTTCAACCATTTCTGATTTCTTTGCTCAGTAAATTTCTTGAATAATTTATTTTTTAACGTCCGATTGAATCTTTCTATCACTACGGCCTTCCCAGCGTTTTCAGTTGAATAAACAATTTCAAATAGTGGCTGAACGTTTCTGTTATAAAATTCCGACCCTTTATCAACAAACAATTTTTTTGGCTTTCTATTACTTTCTTTAAAGATTTCTTCAAACGCATATTTAACTGATAGACCACTTTTATTTTTTAAAGGCTTTACCCAAGCGTATCGTGTATATAAATCTATAACGGTCAATGCGTATTTGTAGTCCCTTTCATTCGGCATATGAATAAGATCAGCACTCCAAATATCATCTTTATTAAATACTTTTACTTTTAATAAATATTTAGGCCTTCTGTATTCTTTATGAATTTCAGACGCGTAGGTTCGAGCGTTGCTCTCAGAGTTATTAGTTCGAGCGTTGCTCTCAGAGTTATTAGTTCGAGCGTTGCTCTCAGACAGCTTAGCTGTCGTTTCATTTAAACCCTGACCGAATAATATTTTAGCTTGTAAAGCTTTCTTAACAAACATTCTTTCAATTTTTTCTCTAAATGTAGGATTCTGAATACTATCTAATTCTTGAATCATCTTCTTATCAGCTGCATGTCGAGAACTTAGATCATGATTTCGATAAGCTAAATCATGCCTGTAAGCTGCGGCATCTACTCTATTTATCGGTTCTTCACCTGGTTTCGGATTATTATTCTCATCTAGTCTTATATCTAATCGAGTTCCTGGACCGGTATATGAATGACCAGGAAGATGTTTTTCTTTCGAATATTTACTCCAAATAAATCCAGGAAAGTTTTCTAATGTTTTTTGTATGTCACCACCGTAGGTAGTAGCCAAACTTTGTTTGTCGTCGTTACCTTCATAAATTTTACAATTTGAGTTTTTATTTTTGTTTAATAGATAATTCAATAAATCTAAATTAGAAATTTTTAATTTAATTAAATTTTCGGAATTTTTAGTATTCATTTTAAAAGATAAAAAAATTAAGAAGATAAAAAAAATTGTTTTACCGAAAAGAACCAAAGGTCCTGAGGTTATTACCGAATCATACTAGGACTTAGATATATTCCAGAACCATCTTTAGTTTCTTTAATTTCAATTAAATCATCAACATTGTGGAGAATATTTTTAAGAACTCGTTTTCCTTCATCAACTAATTTTAATTTACTAATAAAATTATCTACTATTCCTTCTCCCCTAGCAACTTTCTCTAACTCTCTGTTATGACGTTTTTGTTCTTCTAATGCTGCCTTCTCTGATTTATTTTTATTTACTGCTTGGACAATACCAGCTGTCCCACCTGCAACACTTCCTGCAGCTGCTATGCCACCTATTATTAGTGGAATTAATGGGAGAATCCCGCCATTCTTTTCTTCTTGTAATTGAATATTCTCTATCATTGGTTTACTTATATAATACTTTTTTTTATTAATCGTAATAGTTTTAGGGGTATTTTTGTCAACAATATTACGTAATTTTAATTCAACAGTTTTATTATTAATATTACTTTTCGCTTGCGACATTTTTAATAAAAAAATTTTAAGTTATCAAAAATTTAAATCTATTCTAGTTATGAAAAAATTTTAAGTTAAGAATTTTTTTTAATCTATTCTAGTTATGAAAAAATTTTTAAGTTAAGAATTTTTTAATCTATTCTAGTTATGAAAAATTTTTAAGTTATCAAAAAAATTAAATTAATTAAACGACGAAGTCTTGGGCTTTAGCCTATCGGACCAAAGGACCTCAGGTTACTAACCTATAGAACTTTGTTCAGAGGCTTTAGCCGATCCTAACCATCTTCCCATTAAGAACTTCAATAGAATATTTTGTATCTTCTAGCAATAAACCATAAGCCATCAATGAAGTTGTGGAATCTTTCTTTTCAATATTAATTGTTACATCACAACCATTTTTAATAATATCTTCAGATTGTGCACTTAAATCGAAACAGAAAATTGGATATAAATGTCTCCAATCTCCAGGAGTTAATTGTGGTTCAACTCCAAATTCTATACAAAGATTTCTATAAGAATCATATCCTTCCATAAATTGATTATTGGTATCATCGAATCTTAATGGATCAATTGGATATCGAGTTTGATTTAATGAAACTTGTAAACTTCGAATTGTATTAATATGAAAAATATTATTGTTCTTATCAAAACTTGGAGAATTATTTCTTTGAAAAGTTAGTAATAAATATCTTGGAGTATTCGCAGTTCTAGTAAAATGCCAGTTAAATCTTTGCTCGGAAAAAGTTACTGAACTAGCAGTTCTCTTTAGAAAATTAACTGGAATTGGTTTGTTAGTATTTAATCTTTTTGCAATAGCTGTTTCAACCTCTAAACTAGGAGTAATATGCTTAATCCACCATTCAAGTCTATCAATTTTTAAATATGCTTTTTTTCCAGTTTTACCAAAAAAGATTAATTCATTATTTGCTGTACGATGAATTATTAATTTAAATTTTAATTGATATGATATTTTATCATAATCTAAATATCCGAATAATGGAGACAATGACCAATTTACTGTCTGTTTACTTTTCTTGTTAAATTCACGTCTTTCTTTATATGCATAATTATTTGTTTTATTTAACTGTTTTGCAATATTTTCTACATCTTTCGCAATTCCTGCGGCATCTGTTCCAGCGTGAGTTAAATCATCAACAATTATACCATCATTAGTATCAGGAAACCAACCTTCGATTTCATGCTTTTTATTATTTTCACCAATTGTTACAAATCTAAGCATTGTATCAATTACACCTGGAGAATCACTTATTGTTTCTATATTTTGAGTTGCAACATCTAAACGCATTTGTGTAAATAAACTTGGGAAAAAATTATTCTCTAGTGTAATATTATCGGTATCTGGTAATGGTGTTGTAAAATTAGCATCACTATATAAAGAATATTCACAGTGTAAAAATGAATCAGGTAAATATAAATAGCTCTGCTGATTATCAACTTCAAAAATTAAATCTCCTCCAGTATTTACTCTACTGGAAGATCCGGGATTCATAGCAATTCTTATATAGTCATTCTTTTTTTGATTATAACTGACGAACGGAGGATCGTCTAATCTAAATTTATTTTCGATAAGCGAAGACATTTTTATAAAAAATAATTTGACTTTTTGTTTTTCTCACAGATAGAAAAAAATTTTACTAAAAAAATTACTAAAAAATTTTACTAAAATATAATTTTTAGAATTTTGCTAGACCAGCTCCGCTACAGCTTTGCTGGTTAGACCGAAGGTTGCTGCTCACGCCATTACCTCTTATTTCTTCAATTGTTTTTTCATTATTTTTATTTTCATTATGTTTACTATTAGACGGAGCTCCGCTCCTCAAGGTTTCACCCTCCACAGCTATGTTAGCAATTTTGTTTTTTGTTTCCTCTGAAAGTTTTTTTAAATTTTTTAGTTCTTCAGAATCATTCCTAAGTTTACGAATAGCTTCTAGTTGTTTTAATTCGTTTTGTGATTTAACAGCATTTGATATTGCACTAGCTGTACTACCTATAGCAGCTGCTCCTTTTGCAGCAGATGTAATCAAATCTTTATTATTTTTAATTAAGTTAACGATACTACCAATACCAGAAAAGATGCCATCCCCTTCTTTTTGGACGGCACCTGCGGTGCCTAGGAACTTTTGTGTTCCGACAGTTTCTACACTATCATAATGGTACACAGGTTTCTGAGATGGTTCATGAGCAATTTTATTATTTGATGCAAAATGTTTAAGATTGTGTTTATAAATTATAGGCATTTTTTAGGATTAAATTTGACTTTTGGGAAAAAATATTTACGTTAATATTTACGTTAATATTTACGCTAAGATTTACGTTTGTGAATGGACAACAACTTCGAGATAACTTTATTAATTGCCTGTTGCACTTTATCTATTGCGTCAAGCAGCGTGTGATGTACTTTAATTTCTTTTCTATTAACTTGCATTTTCTGCTGATTAATCTTCAACGCCGTTTTAAGAGCATTTAACTTAATTTTAAGAACATCTAATTGTCTTTTAACAGAATCTAACTGTTCTTTATTTTCTTTAGAGTTTTCTTGTAAATTTTTCTTTAATTCATTTTCTAAATTGATTTTAAGATTTTTCATTTTATCAACTTTTTCATTAAGTGAGTTTACTTCATTTATTATTCTATTCATCTTTTTCATTTGTTGAGTAATTTTAGAACTTAATTCATCAACACTTTTTTGGAATGTAGTTTGTAACTGCTTTAAATTTTTTTTAATTCTTTCAGGAAGTTTTTCTATTTCATCTTCTAATTGTTCTTTTAACATTTTTATCTGATGTTTATTTTTAATGACTGCAGATTTTAACTTTATAGAAAGTAATATTAAAATTTTTGATTGTTCTGAAATCTTTTTAAAAAGTTTTGCTATATCTGCTTCTAGCTCTCTATCCTTTTTATCAAGTTTTAATAATTTTTCGTTTAATGATTTGTCATTAAGTTTTAGCAACTTTAATTCATTCATCAGTGGAACCAAAACATCGTTTATATATTTTTCCTTTAAATCATTGATTTGTGTATCAACATATTGTTTATTTGTTAACTCTGTATTTTGTTGTGGAAGAATAGAAAGATGCAATGGACCAGATAAAACGTCTCCAGTTTTCATAATATAATTTTCTATCTCTATTTCTAATTCACGATTATTCGGGATATATGCACCTCCACCAACATTTGGTAACATCATTTTTTAACAATAAAAAAATAAAATTTTTTCTAATAAAAATAAAAAATAAAATTTTTTCTAATAAAAATAAAAAATAAAATTTTTCTAATAAAAATAAAAAAATGGAAAAACCAAATTTAGAAAAATTATATTCGTCCGCATCATCCTGTTCTTCTTATTCGACGAGATCAACGGGATTTGAAAATAAATGTTTTGATAATAATAATAATAATAATCCATGTATAGATGTTAATATTTTATTTCAATTACAAGCCGAAATATTTAGAGAACAGACTAAAGGTTTACCTTCTATAGAAACTAATTATTGTTTATTTCCAGGTGATCCATTTATTAAATTTATGGAGATTGTTAGTAAATATAATGATGTAGCTTATGTGGAATTAAATAAAGAAAATATGGTTATAATAGGTCATAATAATGTTTATGGATTTATTAGAGCAGTGTTACCAATTAGTAATACTGATTGGATAGAAACTAAAATTATTAATTATATCAATATTAAAGAATTAGTTAAAAAATTAAAATCTTTTTCGAAAGAAAAAATTAGATTATTTGTTGACGATCAAAATCAATATAACATTCATATAGAGAGTAAAAAACATAATGAAGAATTATTATGTCAAGTTTATTATAGAGACACAATTTATAAACAAGAAACATTAGAAATGCCGCAAAGATATGATGATGATACGTATATAGGATTATATTCAAACTTAAATATTAATTTGTTAAAATCTTACATAAATGGCTTAGCTCAACAAGAAAAAATTTATATGTGGACAACACCTTATACTATTAACAATGACCATAATCATAATAAACGAACCGAAGGTTCTAGGGCTTTGCCCGATCTTAAAGAATCTTATGATAATATAGATGATGATTCTGAAACATCTGAAAAAGGTGTAAATGGTAAAAAAGATTATAAAAATATTAGTAATTATAAAAATTTATCTAAATTTCATTTTCTTACAATTGAAAATAATAATGATGGTATAGTTGAAGATACTGTTAGACAACTATGTGTCGGGTCTACAAAATTTAAATTAGGATTTACATCTAATCAATTTAAAATTTTATCATCTTTAACAAAAACTAAAAGTGATTCAGATTATGGTGGTGTTATTAAATTTTCCAAAAGAGATCAAAGACCAATATTTTTCTCTATTATATTATTAACAGATAAAAGATGTAATTTAGAATTAGATATTCCAATAAGAGAATGGTATCCTATCATGGAAGGGCATCCTATACCAAAAAGTGTAATTTATGATGATGAAGAAACAATTTATGATGATGATGAAGAAACAATTTATGATGATGATGATGAATCAATAGTTAGTGAAAAAAAATTTAAATTATCTTTTGATAAAACATTATATGATGAAACTTAATAAGATAAAACTTAATATGATAAAACTTAATGTGATAAAGAAAAAAAAATAACTAAAGAACGTGAAATATATAATAATATAAAATAACACTCAAGTCCTTGATATTAGAATGTTTATATCTAAAATTAAAACACAAATTTTTTTCTTAAATTTTCTCTAAAAAAATAAAAAAAAATGGAAAATACCAAGTTTTATTGTGTCTTATGTAAAAAAAGTTGCAAACAAAAAGAAGTTATCAATCTCATTTAAATAGTAAATTGCATTTACAAAATGTAGAACGAGTTGATGAAGGAAATATATTAAAATTAAATAGTTATAAAAACTATCTAGAAACATTGCCTACTGATATAAAAGTTAAAAAAATGTTTGATGATTATTCACATTCGGAATATAAAAAAGTTTTTAATAGTGAAGATGAGACCATACAAACCGAAGGTTCTAGGGCTTCGCCCGTACCAGATGGAAGATATTTATTTAGCGATACTGATGAATTTAACGAAATTAAAAGAACCGATGAAGCCTTACAAACAGAGGGTTCTAGGGCTTCGCCCGTAACAGATATAAAATATTTATTTAATGAATCGGTTGAACATAATGAAACCGATAAAACTTTTTATAATGTATTAACAAACTTTTATAATATATTTAAGAAATCTTTCAAATGTTATATGAATGTAGAAGTACTTTATACAAAAAATGGACCTGATGGAATTCCTGAAGAAATAATACAAGGACATTTTACAAATTCACAAGAAATTCATAATGTAAATGATATACAACCCATATTTGAATCGATGATACTTAAATTAGAAAATTGTATAATTGAAGCCCAGTTACGTGAATCTGGTTGGAGATTTGTTAAAATACTATCTAAGAAAATAGTAATTGATAAATATAAAAATAATACTGGTGGTAGTTATGTTCCTTTACCTTTCAGTTCACCACAAATAATCAACATAAAAAATGAAGATGATTATTGTTTTCTGTGGAGTATTATAGCACATTTACATCCTGCAGAATATCATAAAGAAAGACTAAGTCATTACAATAAAGAAGAATACATAAATGAATTTGATCTCTCTGATGGCTTAGATGAATTTCCATATGATTATAATAGGTTAATAAAGTTTCATAAAAAGAATAAAAATTTAATAGAAGTAAATGTTTTTGAATTAAATGTGAATTATGTTTCTATTGGTAAAATTATTCCACTTTACTCAGATTCAAAAAAATTTTATTTGAATAATAAAAATTTATGTCAATCAGAAATAGTATATAATGATAGAGGAAATTACATGCATCATAATATTTTTTACCAAGGAAATATAATATGTACTGAAAAATTTGAACTTGTTAAAACACTATCACCAATAATGATTAATCATAATAATTATAAAGGACGTACTGATGATTATAATTACAAATATTCATCTTTATCTTCAGAATATCAACAAAAATTAGAAAATTTAAATAAAAGTTTACAAAAATGTAAAACAGATTATCAACAACAAACAAAAATATTAGTACAAGAATATGGCCATAAATATCAAAATAAGATAGAAACAATTCAAAAATTAAATGAAGAAAATAAAGAATCGGCTAAAGCCAGAGGAGCTTCGCTCCGATTAAATGAATGTTTAAAAAAATGTCTACAACAATATAAAGAACAATATGATAAAGAATATATTTATCAGCTACAAATATTAAATCAAAATTATCATCAAAATACATTTAATATTACAAAAGAAATTAATGAAACACATGAAATATATCAAGATAAATTTGAAAAACTAGAACAGTCAAAACAACCAGCACAAGCGAATATATTATATTATCAGGGACATTTTATATTGTGTAAAGATGTTTCTATATTTACAAAAACTTCAGATAATAAAAATTTTCCTTGTCTTCAATGTATGACAAGTTTTAGAACTTTAGAAGAAATGAATAGACATTTGGAGAATTGTCAACAAAACGAAGCAGTTCAAAATACTTTTCCAAAAGATGATTATTTAGAATATAATAAATGGTATTTTAAAAATAAAGTACCCTTTACTATTTATTGTGATTTTGAAGCATATAATGTTAATATGACACAAAATCAAACGGAAAGTTCCAGGGCTTCACCCGATTCTGAAAATTATAATTCTGAAAATGGTACGGGCCAAGCCCTAGAACCTTCGGTTTGTAATTATGAAAAAAGTGCGCCTGAAAAAAGTGCACCTGAACAAAGTAAAGAAAAATATTTATTTGAACAAAAACCATTATGTTGGGGAATGTACATTCATTCAAATTATCCTGAATTATTTAAATCAGAATATTTTCAATACTATGGTGAAGATAGTTCAGAAATGTTTACAAAGAAAGTAGAAGAATTACAAGGACGTTTTTCACAATTGCTTGAAACAAATATACCGATGATGCCATTAACAGAAAAAGAAAAATTAAATTTTATTAATGAAACAAAATGTTATTACTGTGGAAGAGAATTTACAAAAAATTATAAAAATGGCAAAGGTAGATATCTTGATAGGCGAAGCGACGGCTCTGCCGTCAAGGTAAAAGATCATGATCATCTAAATGGATTATATAGAGGTGCAGCACATAATTCTTGTAATCTTAATGCTAATAAATTTAAATATAACTTTGTTCCTTTATATTTCTATAATGGTTCTAAATATGATTTCCATCTAGTAATGAAAGATTTATTTTCATCTGAAAAACTACAACAACAAAAAATAAATGTACTATGTAAACAAGAAGAAGAATATTTTTCAATGCAATTAGGTTGTATTAGAATTTTAGATGCATTTAGATTTTTTACTCCTTATTCATTAGATGTTATGGGAAAAACTTTGAAATCTGAACAATGTAAAATATTAAATAAATATAATTTAAAACCTTTAAAAGGCATATTTCCGTATGAGTATATAGCCTGCGGCTCACAGTCGAAGACTGATATAACTGGAGATAAAACCTGTGGTTCACAGTCGAAGACTGATTTTAATTCTGTGAATAAAATTATGGAAGAAGAACAACTTCCTCCAATAAATAAATTTAAATCAACATTAAAACAATCACAATTATCAGACGAAGACTATGCAGAAGCTGAAAAGAATTGGAGAGAGTTAAATTGTAAAACAATGTATGATTATACAATGAAATATCTTCAGATAGATGTATTAATACTAGCTGATCTTTTCGAAAACTTTCGTGACATGTGTTTAGAATATTACGGAATAGATCCATGTTATTGTTATTCTACACCAGGTTTAACATGGTTAGCAGGATTAAAACATACTGGTGTTCAAGCCGATGGCTCTAGGACAAAGTCCGTTAAACTTAAACATTATAAAGAAAATACATATGATAAATTATTATTTTTTGAATCTGGAATTAGAGGTGGAGTTTCATCAGTTTTAGGTAATAGATATGTTAAATGTTATAATAAGAAAGTAAATCCACATACATATGGAATAATGAAACCTTTATCTCCAGAAGAAAAAGAAAAGATATTAGAAATTTTTCGAACGAAACAAGAAGGAGTAGAACGTGAAAAAGCAATTGATGAATTCATGAGAGAAAACTATTTGTTATATTATGATTTTAATAGCTTATATTCTTCTTGCATGATACAAGAATTACCAACAGGTGAAATGACATGGTGTAATAATATCTAGATTATCAAAGAACATATGATGGTGAAAATAATTTTGGTTATGTATATGAAGTTGATTTAGTATATCCTGATTATATAAAAGACGCAACAAAATATTATCCTTTCTGTCCAGAAAACAAAATTCCCAATATAGAAGATTTTTCAGATTATCAAAAATCTATAATACCGAAAAAATACAGACCAACAAAAAAACTTATGTTAACACAAGGTAATAAAGGAAAGTATGTTGTTGAAGGAAGAATGCTAGATTGGTATTTAGATCATGGCATGATTCTCACCAAAATACATCGAAAACTAGAGTATAGAAAATCTAAATGGTTAAAAAATTATATAGAGTTCAATATTGAAAAACGTAAAATAGCTAAAAGAAATAAAGATGATTTTGGAAACGTTTTCTTCAAATTAATGAATAATGCATTTTATGGTAAGACTTTAGAAAATGTGCGTAATAGACAAAATATTGAAATAGTTTATGATAGAGATAGATTTTCAAAATTTAACAAGGAAACCTACATATAAAAGAACTACTAGATTCAGTGATGAACTTTGTGCTGTTCATCTAAGAAGAAGCATTGTAAAACATGATAAGTTTAATTTCATTGGTTTCACTATATTAGAATTAGCTAAACTATTTATGTATAGTTTTATATATGATTATTTAGCACCTGCTTATGGCAAAAACTATAAATTACACTTTACAGATACCGATTCTATTTTCTTAGAATTAACAATACCGTATAATTCTACACTTGATGAAGAAATTAATAAAATAAAAGATATCATTCATCCTTCTGATTTATGTAAAGTAAAAGATGAATTAGAAGGAAATGAAGATTTCATAACAGAAGCTATATTTTTAAAATCTAAATGTTATTGTTATGATACAACTAATAATATTAAAACACATAAAACATTAAAAGGAATTTCAAAGGCATCAGTGGCTAATCAAATAACATTTCAAGATTATAAAAATGCATTATTTAATAATGAAATAAAAACAGCATGTAATTATAGACTTAATTCAAAAAAACATAACATGTATTTAAAAGAAGAACATAAATTAGCATTAGATCCATTTGATGATAAAAGAAAAATTTTACCTGATGGAATAACTACTGAACCTTTTTAATTTTCTAATTTCTAAGATAGACAAATTTGATATATATATAAAATAAAAAAAATATTGTAACACTATATTTGTATATTTTTATCACTCCGCGAAAATATTTTCGATAACTCTTTCATGAATTTTTTTATCAATATTAATTGTAATGAAGCCATAATCTTTTGACCAAGCATTATTACACGATTGTTTAAATTCATCTTTATTTCTTACGCATAAATCTCTTAACAAATCACTTAAGTTTCTTGCATTTATTTCAAATAGTATAAATATATTTGCATTCTTTCTAATAACACTTCCGTCTAATGAATACATACTTTGTGTTAAATAAAATACACTACAGTTATTATGTCTACCTCTTGTGAAATAATTTCTCTGAACTGACTGATTTCTATCATTAACACAATCATCAAAAATTACACAATGTTTCATTGTTTTATCTAGTTTACTAGGATCTTGCATATTACCACTATCATCTATTAATTGTATCTTTATATGGTTATTTTTATTAGATTCTACTAACTGATTATTTTTTGCTGCTTCTTCACACCACGAACTTATTTCTTCTTCATCTTCAGATTTTTCATATTCTTTGAATAATGAAGCAATTGCTGTTTTTTTAAGATTATTTTCAAATCCATATTTTAAAAATTGATAGACGGGTTGTTCTGCCGTTGTTGTATAAATTATAAGATTGTTATAATCCAAAAAATTTGGAGTCGTTAAAATTTTAAATAATAGATACGTTTTTCCGCAACCTGATCTTCCACAAATAACTGACAAAACTTTATTAGATAAATTTGGATGATGATTAAATTTAAGTTTTTTTTTATTTAATGGTAGTACTTCACTCATTTTTTAATAAAAAAATTTATTTTTATTTTTTTTTATTTTTTGTTTCTAAAGAAGAAGAAAATTAAACTTCTCTAGCTTCGCGTAGGAGTTTATACCTCCCGAACCAAAAGATCTATCATAATCTCTTCACCTCCAAAATTTATTTCTTGTCCTTTTTCATCAGTGATTCTAATGCCAATGTTGTTAATAGTTTTTCTTGTAATAGGAAAATATATTAATGTTTGTGGAATTACATTTAATCTATAACCAATGGGTACAGTAAAAGCTGGAAAACTGAATATTAAATTTGATAATTTACCATTTATATATCCTCCTTCAATAATGTCACAATGTACAACAATTGAATTTATTTCAGTTATTTTTGGAATCTTCTCACCTAAATGATAACCTTGACTATAGGTTTGTTTATTAAATCCTAATAGCTTTGACAATGATCTATCATGATTAAAATCAACTTGATGATTTTCGTCTAAAGTAAGAGAAAATTTATTAACTGCCGGTTCAACTGCAAAATGTAATTGTTTCTTATCTTTAAATGATATACCTAAATGTCTCTTAATTTCATTTGATATTGATTCAACTTCGTAAGAACCAGGAAGAAAAGTTAGTATTTTCCATGTTTTGCCTTTATCAGTAGAATATCTAAATTGATCATTCACATCTTTGATAACGTTTTGAATAGTGTTAAATGTAGAGAAACTAGTCAATGCAATTTGATAATTTTTATTTTGTTCCAAATGTAGAATGGGTTCTAAATTACAAGTGTGTGATGAAGTAGTTGTTATAATTTTTAACGTCGTACTAAATTTTGATGAACCCAAAATCTCTATCAAATTTTCTAAATGATTATTAATTTTGTCTAAATCTGCTGAACACATTTTTAAACTAAAAAAATTAAATAAATATTTTTTTATGAAATATTTTTTTTATAAAAAATTAAAAACAACAACATATTTCAGCTACGGGCGAAGCCCTGGAGGACATCAGAGATGTCCGGTTCGGGCGAAGCCCTAGAACATTCGGTTCGTTATACTTTTATAATCCTCTTCATTTAGAATCTTCTTTTCTAACAGTCTTTTCAATATAGCATGAATTTCATTGAAACTAGAATTATGTCCTTCTTTTATTGCAGATATTAAAATATTTAATCTATTTAGTAATTCTTGTGGATCATCTGGTAAAAATACAGTTGTTTCAGTTTTCTGTTTTTCAGATAAACCTTTTCCTACTTTAACTCCCGTTGATAATAAATTTTCTAATTGTTTATAACGTCTAAGAGATTTTACTGCACCAACTCTGTCTAACATAGCTTTATATTTTATGAGATCTTCTACAGCATAATTATTTAAATCTGCTCCTCTTAAAAGATTAACAAAATTTCTATCTAAATTAAAAGGAGATTTATCTGGTGAAAAAATTATACCTCGAAAAGGTTGTGGAAATATTTCTTTTTGTCCGAGATAAAATCTAGGTATTGTTTTTCCATCTATAAATGAAATAGAATGTTCAAATTGCATAGATTTTGGTAATTTCTTATTAATGTTTGATTCTAGTAATCCATAGTCATCTAATACAGTTTTGTGCTCTGGATCTGTTATATCAATTTGTTTATCATTATTTGTACTTTCTTTTTCAAGAGTTTTAAATGGTTTCATAGTTTTCTCAAAATCAGTTTTTACTTGCTCGGTTTGCTGCATTTTTTCAAACATATCAGATTGAATACCAGCTTTTATCATTCTATGTTGAAGATGATTTTCTTTCATAATATTTCTTTGTTTTATTAACTCTTCTAATTGTTTTATTCTTTTATAATTATCAGCTCTAATTTTATTCATTTTTAAAATATAATATTTGAATTTTGTGGTAACATTGGAATACAGCAAAAACATTTTACTGAACAAATTATTTTTTTATTGCTTTGTTGTTTGACATCTTTTCGTTTAAAGTTTTCTCGGTTAAAGTTTTCTCGTTTTAAGTTTTGTTTAATAAAGTTTTGTTTAATAAAGTTTTGCTTAAATTTTCGCTTAAAGTTTTTAGCTCTTCTAAAAAAATTTTGTCATTTTCTTCATTAGAAATTTTACCATCACTCGAAATTTTGCCATCCTGTTTATTCTTATCATCAACTTTTTCTGACTGTAATTGAAATGATATTTGATTTACTTCATTAGCTATTTGATCAAATTTTTCAATCTCATCTAACGTAATAACATTATCATCACATACTCTTTGAAAGTAGTAATGTAGTTTATCATAGACTTCTTTAATATGTAAATGCTTAGTTTTTAATGATTTTCGTTTCTTAGTTATTAAAGATTTATCTAACATTGTAACAAGTGAAGTTGCAAAAACACCCGTACCTGTTAAAGCTGTAGCAACTACTGGAATTACTAAAACACCTGAAGATATAACAATTGTTAAAGCACCCAAACTTATTGTAAAGAATATGCCAATTCCTTGTGTTACATTCTTAACTTTAGTCCATCTCTTTCTTAATTTTTTATAATGCTCTAATCTTAATAATAATTGAGATTCCTTATCTTTCATATACCTAACTCTATCTTTGTGTTTTTCTTTATTCATTTTTTCAATGTTAATCTTTTCAATGTCCATTAAAGTAGAACTACGTTCATATGATAACGAAGGATATATTCTTGAGGTTCCTTCCATTTCTGAAGTTCCTTCCACTTTTGTTTCTTCCATTTTTGTTTCTTCCATTTTTAAAGAAATATTTTTAGTCACATGATATATTTTAAAAACCTGAAAAATGGATTTAAAAGACGTTTTTAAAAATACTAATTTTCGGTGTCCTAGAACGGTCATGATTTTGGCGGGGGTGAAAATCGAACCGAAGGTTCTAGGGCTTCGCCCGATTGTAATTCTCAAATTTTGAGATTCTTAACTTTTATGATTTTTTCGGTGTCCTGGAACGGTCATGATTTTGGGGGCGGGTGAAAATCGAACCGAAGGTTCTAGGGCTTCGCCCGATTGTAATTCTCAAATTTGAGATTTTGAAAAATTTGAAAAATTGGGTATTTTTAAAAACGCCCAAATCGGAGCGAAGCTCCTCTGGCTTTAGCCGATTTATGAATTTAGGTCTTCATAACCTGAAAAAGGGTTCAAATTCATGAATTTATGTCGTTTTTAAAAATGCCATTTTTTGAAAAAATGGTACTTTTTGAATGGACTAAATTCATGAATTTAGGTCTTAAAAACCTGAAAAAGGGACTAAATTCATAAATTTATGTCGCTTTTAAAAGTACTAATTTTTTTGATTTTATGGTGTCCTGGAACGGTCTTTTATCCATTACTCATTCCAAAGACCAAAAACATTGAGAAAACGTGACTTTTGACGAAAAATCTTTGTCTTATCTATAGTTTCAAATAATTATTAAATCCAGCTGAATTAAAGCTGATGGTGGATGTTTTTATCGCTATGAACTTTGAGTACTTTTTCGATTCGATCTAAGTTTTTTAAATTCTATAGCTTGTAGTGTATAATAATTAACTTGTTCAAGGCATTTCTAGGCGCATATGTATCTTGAAAACGCAAAAGAGTATGAGCGAAACGTTGAAAAATTCTTTGTCGCTATTGCTTATTTCAGAAATTGTTTCTTTTTCTGTAAATAAGGTAATAAAGCTTAAATGAAAAATTCATCTTGGATGTTGCTTTTGATGCATTGTTTTTCACTGTTCACTTCACTGTGCAAGGGAAGCACTTAATTATTCTCACTTGCTGATGGTCTTTTCATTGCCACTTGTGAAAAGATCTATCATGCCACTTTATTTCCATGTATTCATGGACTGGTGAGATAGGCATCTTCACTCAGCCTATTCCACATCAGGCTCTAAAGGGCATATCCTGAAGGGCTCTGGAAGGAGGCGATTCAGTCTCCGCTCTGCTTAGTGTTGCATCCAAGTGTTGCCCAAAAATTCTCGATGTAACATGTGCTATTAAATTTTATGTGTATTTACTACTAATTTTGAAATTTTACCGAATTTTGACCATAAATCTCCGTAACGATCACTAATTACGATGCTTATCTGGCTAGATGTGCTTATGCTTATAATTGCTTATGAGAAAAAATGAGATTGATTTGTGTAAGGAATGCGACTCGAGCATGCGTCTATGAAATGTAGATTTTCCTTCAAAGGCAAACGCCATTCCAATGCGTTTGTGAAACGCTATTCAACATATATTCTAAGTAACTTCCGATTCGGTCATAAAGTAGGTGGACAACTTGGAGATGCCTAAAGAATCCAAAATATCAGAAAAATGTACAAAAATGACTTCTTAGAAGTGCATTACTGAAAGTTTTTAAGTTGTATCTACACTACATTTGAATTTCCAATACTTTATCCGATGTCTATGGTATATTAGATGAGCATGTAGATAATGTGAAACATCAAATGCTGCACACAAAAAGGGGCCTGAGTCATCAGCTGAGCATCACCCTTCACCGAGATTTCTACCCTTAAGCTTAGTATCTCTCAAGATGGTGGGTCCCAGGTCCTTAACACAAAGCTGCTACCTTCTTCCGCTTTTGCACTCAACTTTTTGACGATAATCTTTACGCTTTTAACAACAGCCTTCACAAGAAATTTCCCCCAATGGAGCAACAAAACCGTGGCATCCCACTTCAAAGGGCATGAACTCACATTTGCACCCTTGCTTCGGAATCCCCTCGGCAAGCTCCTCATATCCGGCAGCATTCCTCTTTTGGGCATCCTCAACGTTCTCTTCCCAGGGAATGGTCAGTTCGCCCATAATCATTCTCGTCCCGATCGCGTCGATCAACACTAGATCAGGCCGTTGGTCAGATAGGGATAATTCATCTGACAGCTGTCTTTCCATTCGAACTTCCCACTTCCGTGGCACAGATCGAGACAGACGAGGAGACTTGTGTATTTTTTTGACCACTCGGTACAAAGTCAATTCCCGTGACATACCTGGTGGGTACCAATGCATCCGAGACAACTTCCACAATCGCTTACAGGACCAAACTGTGCCGGTGCGCGTGTACTGTCCTCTCAGCAGTGCCACTTGACAACCAGAGAGGATATGGCGACGATTGGCATACATGCTACACAAATGACACTGTCCGGATTACCCATTGTGTCAAATTAGCAGGGGTAAGGAACACACGATAGGTCCATTTGAAGCTTCCACTTCAACTGCCTATAGCCCGTGTTCCACTAATCGTTCCATGAGAGTTTGTTATCTTCAACTTTCCAGTTGAACCACCTTGATGCCGCTGTTGCACTGCCGGACCAAGTCTCTTCTCTTCTTCCAAGGTTCGTACCTCGTTCTCTCGTAGCTTCCTTCCTTGATCACCTTCGTTCATTTCTGACTCAATTTTCTCTCTCTTTTCCATACCAGAGCTTCTCCTCCCTTTTTGACAACTCCCATTACATCATCTCTCTGTGCTTTGCTATAGAGTTGATGAAAGACATGACCCCAGATAATCATGATATGATTCGCACTCTAAATTTATGAAATACTTGTTCAAATTGAAAACAGCGTGTTTCGTTAAAAGTTATAATACAAAATGCTTGCGAAGGTAGCAAAAAATTTAGACTTTTATAATTGGACATCAATTGACTTTTCAGTGGATCAATCCAGCAATTTCTGTGAAAGGCTTGACAACCATACCCCCTCCCTCCTCCCGGTATAGATATTCTTAGTCAACTCATTCATCGGAGTGCATATTTTGAAAAGACGAATATCGTCATTCAGGCCATAGCAATTGAATCTCGATAATCGGAAATGATCACTGTGATAGTATTGCTATCATCTCATCTGTACAAAACCAGAATAAAATGCATGAATTGGAAGCAGTTTTTTGCTTGCTTAGACTTTCCAATTTGGGTAAACTATCATCAATTTCTTAACCTTTCGACTTTCTTAACCGAACGACCAAGGAGCCTACTATGAAGTATGAAGTGTGTCATTTGTTAATGCAGACGTTTTAATTAATTGCATTTCATGCCTTAATTTTCTGTAGACATGAAAACTCATGTTATAGTCGTACCTTCCATAAATTTAAAACATTTTCTGTAGCATATATTGAGCATTCATTTTAGAACAACAAAGCTACGAAAATTTTAAAAAATTCAGTTCTACTGGAGTTTCTCACATCTTCATGGGAATTCCCATAACTTATATTGCTTTTCCCAACGCATGGGAAATCCCGCTTCCACGGCGAGTCAAAAGTATGAAAATCACTATTAGAGAAAGTGCATATATAAACTATAAACTCTAGTACTGTTGAGCCATAGAAGATAAAAAAAGTGATTAATAATTATTAGCATTAATGACACTGAAGCAATTATGCATGCAATATATGTTACTATACGTCTATTATTCCCACATTATTGAAATAGATACTAATCATAAGTGCAAAATGTGCACATATGCAATGTGCTAATATTTGTGACTGACGGCATTTTAGGCAGTCTACATTTTCATGGCAAACTATTCATAGATAAAGGAAATGTTTTAAAATAAATAAATTTTCAGACAAAAATTACAAATTAGATGTCCTGTAAAGTCCTATAAGATGTCTTATAAGTGTCTGACTAAAACACTTAAAGTGTTGAAGTCGCAAAAGTCCAACCTTAATGGATGGATAAGCCAATTTTGTGAACAATTTTAGGTCATGCATACATAGCTGTTTGCTTTGGTAAACAAGATTGAACGAAGTATGAGTGAATAATGGCAATTTATTTCGAAGTACCCTGATGAAAATTAAGCTGAAATCAGGGCAAAATAACGATTTGCCATTTCAATGAGTTTTCTGCTCATCCTTGCCCTACCGAAAGCACGAAGCCAATCTAGAAGCTAGGGATAGGGCAGGCTTCGCACACTCGCAACTATCAACAGGTTAGGTGATGTTAGGGTAACCTTTAGTGAGAGCAGTGGTGCTTATACCGAGGCGGACTGACTCGAATCCTGGACCTTCTGCACTTCCGTACCGAAGCCCGGCCCTTAACCAACTGAGCTATCCTACCAAAGTGTCAGAATTACCATTTTATACCATGATTTTGATGATCCACAGAAGCCAATCTTCACGCCCACATGAGTTTCAGAGGATATTATGTCAGAAATCTCCTACCATTTTGCAAATGGGCGTGTACATTATCTAACATCACTGTTGCAGCTCATGGCTTAGCAATCACGTTGAGCTGCGAGAATTCACTTGAATTTAGTTAATCATTTCGGTATACAGTATTCTTTACAAAGAGAATTTCAGCTGCTGTTCGTATTGCATGCATCAGAATTGCAAACAAAAACAATTGATGTATTAAGGTTAGAAAACGCCAAGACATCAGCTTTACTAAGTGTTGAGTTGAAAAACAAACGTGACAGTGAAAGTAATGCAGTAAGATGGGCGTGCCCCTGTTTTATCTTTTTCAATTAGGAAATGTGATCGCGCCAGCACTTCAAATATTCAGATATTCGGTCAATGATTTTGATGTTTCGTGAAATAGCAACCATGCAGCGAAAACATTTTTTTATATTACGTAATAGATGGCAAAGACATTTATGAGAATGCTTCTTCTATCAACGCAACCAGGTTAACGATCATAAAGCGGTTGTACACTTTTAAATAATTATTTCCACAAATTCTGAGGCATGAATTTCAATGACATGCAAATAAGCCTATTCTCTCTGTATGCGAAAACTTGAAAAGGCCGAAGTCAATCATTGATTTTATTGCCAGCAAAGCTTTGCCATCATAGAGTAGGAATATATAGCAGGGACATCTATGATTTAATATCTTATATTAATCACAGATGTCCTTGTATATAGGTAGAGTGTCGACTCAAAAAGCATCTGTATACAGTGAAAATTTTTATATCTAAAGATTCAGTTCTTTGCGGAGATTACGTTTACGTGGTCCAAAAAATTATTTGAACAGTCTCAAAAAAAGCGAAATTTTTGCAAATTTATATACTACCGAGATGATGGCTCTACGTAGTATCATAGTAGTTAATCTATGAAAGTAGTTAATCGGAAATTAGACTGATTATCAAAGGAAATTCATGAGCTGCATTATAATGCAAGTCTTCATCAAAAACTTGCGATATTATTCGTGCTTTCTTGGCTGAAATTTCAAGTTTTTAATTCACTTTTCACCGGCATAATTTTATGATTCACCAAATTCATGTTTCATTTCTTGATTTTGAATAGTGATGTGGACCCATTTGCATCTTTCAAAGTTAATTGAAATCATTGTCTCTGATTCTGTTATTTTGCTCTGCCAGTGGCAGGTTACCTGTGAAATGATCACGCTTAAGAAAATACTCTTGAGGTTGTGCATGAAAGTAATAGAAACCCATCGAATTGCTAATTTAACAAACATTAAATCTCCAAGGCTGTCATGACACTGAGAATCTGTTGAATGCTATCATTCCCTCTGCATTACTATCATGATCACCAAATTCCGTGACAATTTCTTCAAAACTGCAAAAATTTTCATATCTCACATTTGTCAACAATTGCCAACTATAGAATCCAGACAAATGTTATAAATGATGCAAATGTTCACTGTAGCAGATCAAAAGATCATTATAGCAAAATTATATCAGCAAAAATATCATTAAAGCAATAATTGATACAAGCACGGAGGTCAGATATCGAAGTTATCGAGGCCTTAGAGGATGTAAGGTCTGCTTTACACTGGCTGTTCATGTGCCGTGCAGCAGATGACGAAAATGACCTCGTTATGACGTTCATCGTAATTTCTTCTGACACGGAACATGACGTCAGTGCTGAAGTGGCAGTTCAGGTCAGTGGCTTCTCCTTAAGTTCATATCCACAAGTACGAGTAGAATGCAGACAGGCATTCAATGCATATTGTCAAGACAAGAGTGTGAGAACCACAGAAGAGAGAAAAAGTTCGGATGTTTTGTTCATCAATCAAGTTATTTCCATGCATGTACTAAAAAGCATTTTCATAAGACTTCGAATATTTCGCTTTTTTGATTATTTGATCCTTTCAATTTTTGTTTTTTTCAAAAATGGTCTCTCAACCGCTCACCCACGACAAAAAATCACCGCTCGCTAGTTCAATTTTCGCTCGCTCAAAAATACTAGTGTCGACAGTGCAGCAGCTGACTTGCTATTCGCAATGTAAATCATGTGATGCACATGCAGTTCTGTTTCACAGCTTTGTCATGTCGCGTTTCAATCAAGTGACGGGCGTTTCACTCATCTGATGCAACTGCAGCGGTTGCCAGTGTAAAGTAGGCCTAAGATAACTAGGATCCTGTTCAGGACTTCTTTTTCTATGTCTCGAAATAACATCATGTCGCATAACCTAAACTTTTCACCTAGAATCACATCGATCGGAGAGAGATGTCACTTGTCTGACTTTTTGGTCTTCATAACCCATAACAAGCGATCCTGAGAAGTGTGACATTCCAGAATACCTCAAAATGATTCTACGAGGGTCGTTCCGAAAGTAATGCCTCCTAATTTTTATCAAAAAAAGTAGAAGAGATACGAGTATGACACTTATGCCATCAAAACAAGCTTGGTTTTGTGTACCAGAATCATTATTTTCATAGACATAACATCAATGAACGCCATTATAGAGATAAATGAAAACAATCAATATAAAATGAGACGACGAAAATTTTCACACAAGATATCTATTTTTCGACATATTCACCACAAAGTTGAACACACTTTTGCCAACGATGAACAAGGGCCGTTATCCCTTGCTCGTAAAAGGCAGCTCCAACTGAAAGTGCTGACCTCGCAAACCGTCCTTCAGTGGCCCGAACAAATGAAAGTCCGATGGAGCCAAATCGGGGCTATACGGTGGATGCGGCAGCACAGTCCAGCCGAACTTCTCGATGCAGTCTCGTGTTCTTATGCTTGTATGGGGTCTGGCGTTGTCGTGCTGTAAACAGAATGTCTTCGTCTTCTCTGGCCGCTTTCGAGAGATGCGGTCCTTAAGCTTTGTCAACGTCTCGATGTAGCGGTCTGAGTTGACAGTTGTCCAGGCTCCAAGAAGTCCAATAAGATGATGCCCTTGTTGTCCCAGAAGACAGTACACATCACTTTTCCGGCAGATGGCTGCGTCTTAAACTTAACCTTTGATGGTGAGTCGGTATGATGCCATTCCATAGACTGCCGTTTCGACTCAGGCTCGTAGTGGTGACACCACGTTTCGTCACCAGTGGCGATTTGGTCCAAGAAACACTCGCCTTCTGTCTGGTATCGACTCAAGAGCTCTCGACTGACAGTCACACGTTGATCCTTGTTTTCTTGCGTGAGCATGCGTGGAACCCACCTGGTACACACTTTGCTGTACCCCAAAGTCGACAGCATCATCTCTATTGCTCCGACACCAACATCCAAAACCGCTCGCATTTCTGTGATCGTCATCCTTCGATTCTCGCGAATCAGCTGGTCGAGGCGCTCTGTGTTTTCATCATTGTTGGCAGTGGAAGGTCGTCCTGAACGAGGTTTATCACGCACATCTGTGTCGCCGCATCGAAATCGGCGAACCCATCTCCTTACTGAGCTCACGTCAACCGCTTCGGTTCCATAAACATTGACCAAGCGCCGATGAATGTCAATTGGCGAAACGTTTTCAGCGATTAGGAATTCAATGACACATCTCTGCCTTTGACGGACGTCCATGATTAATTTGATAATTTGATTCCAACTACTGCTTAAGAGATATCTTGTCAACAGATTTTCTTCGTATCGTGACGCAATTCGAATAAACAATGCAATACTGCTTCACTCACTCAATCCATTTAGCGTCGATTGCTCCAACTTGATTGGGTCCGACGATTTCTCCTTATGGCTCCTCGCCACTTCTCCCGATCGAGGGCATCGTTGGGTACCAGTCCGAGTAGTCGCTGATCTTCGTCGACACTGTTTCTCCATGACTTCTTGGGTCGGCCGGCTGGTCTTCGCCCTGCCACGTCAATGGATTGCACTCGCCTGGTCCAACAGCTGTCATTCATTCTGGTGACATGCCCGAACCAACGCAGACGCCTTCTCCTTAAGACGTCGCCAATTTCCTCTATCCCGAGCCTTCTTCTCACTTCCTCATTTGAGATCCGATCTTGAGGAGAGACACCACACATCCAACGCGCCATTCTCATGTCGTTGACTTCAATATGCAATACTGCTTCAATCAATCAATTTGATTTCATCAACCTCATCGGGACGCGCGGCATTCGTGATTTCATCAGCTTTTTCGACGCGCGCGCCTTAAAGTGTGACGGTTACACGACTTCAGTTCCTCGCTTATGGCGTCGATACGTGAAACATAGACATCAACAATGTCTGGTTATGACAAATGGTTTCAATCTGATCATAAAGGACAGAAGCCATGGGTTCGCCGGAGTCCGATGAAAGGTTAAAACAAAGGTGAAAATTTTCGTCGTCTCATTTTATGTTGACTGTTTTCATTTATCTCTGTAATGGCGTATATTGATGCTAAGTCTATGAAAATGATGATTCTGGTACACAAAACCAAGCTTGTTTTGATGGCATAAGTGTCTTTTCCGTATCTCTTTTACTTTTTTTGATAAAAATTAGGACGCATTACTTTCGGAACGACCCTCGTACATTCGATTTTGTGATTCCAATTTCAACGGTTACGTCGTTGATTTTCAATCGATTGAGTTTTATACTGGTACATGGAAGATACCGATTATACATAGAAAACACTCACTTTCATTGTTTATCAGTTTGTTCGATATGATAGTGTTCTACATTCACTGATCTTTTCAGGACAAATTAACAGCAATTAGCATTACAGGATATAATTTCAGCTGCATTTCACGCATGCGATAATGAGAAGTAAGAAAGAGAAATTTGGCCGTTCAATCAGAAGATTTAGTGTACACGTCAAAATAAGTTTTGATTAAAATTGAAAAAGTTATCCTTATCTAATGAATCCTATGAGATTTGCCAAAACTGCCATTCACTGTCACTTTCACCGATGGCCATGATTTGAATTCTGCTTCTGCAGCCGCTGTAAATATTGCAATGTTGGTATGAAACTAAAACTATGAAGTGGTAAGAGTCATAAAAAAGTTAAAACTAAACTAAGCAAACTTACACATTGAAGTAGATATTATTTCTGCACGCGTAATATGTAAGGCGAATCCGGACGGCTTCAGCAATGCGGAGTTCAAATGCTTACCGACAATGCTGAAGTGATCTTTACTTTGAGTCATGGAGAAAGTTATTGCATTGTGACTGATGGCCGAACTGGGAGGGAATTTGGACCATGACCGAGATCGACACTAAAGCGGTCGGCTATTTTTCCCAATTAACGCTTCGTTCGTCCCACATAGCTTGCTCCACATAAGCGCAATCGAATGAGTGAATCAGATCGAGATGAATCGTCAGTGCTTGCTCTTTGGGTGCGCTGGACGAAGCATTTCTTGTGCGGATCCAAAATACACAGCAAATCATAGTCGCTGCATCATATGCATGGAAAAATTCAAGAGATGAGAACCGAACCTGATTCAAAGCATTCATGAACAACAAACATTTTTGCTTTTATTAACCGTCATCAGTGCAATGTACCTTATGGTAAAGCATAGAAAGGTAGTTCATAGAAAATCAGCTTAATAGGCCCAGCATTTTTTATTTCCACAAATTTGAAATTTCACACCTTGATGTGTGGGCGCCACAATGAATTACGGGTCAGTGGTGGGAGCAGTTAATTGATTCCGCTCGATTACTCAGTCAAAATCAGATGACGGAATCAGTCGCGCGATTATTGAATGACCAGGAATCGTTCGATTTTTTGCAATGTGACTTCTCAATGGAATTTGCTTGATGAGGTAAAAATAATGCTTCCATTCACTCTTTTATCGTTAGAGATAATTGCAATGCGCGGGTGCTCGTTCCTCAGATTATGTATAGCTAGATAAATTTGCCGTGTGAAATCTCTATGGGAGCTCCCCATTAAACATAGCATTAAACACGTTCGCATAGGCCAGGTGCACCATTGATATGAATCATGGGCCTGCATGTTGCTAAGGCAGTCAAACATAGCAAGTCCCTAAGATTGTCTCCGCATTGAAATCATAAATACATTGATAACAATGCGTACAAATGTCTGATTTGCATTTAACATGTACACTGGGAACATAACCCGGTAACAATTGCACTTGCAAATTCGCTAATTATGAGGATTGTAGAGTTCCAGTTCGCCTGGACATCGATAGAACGTCAGTACGGCTGGAAATTGCCCAAATTAGCTTAAAATATCTAGAAAGGCTGAGCAAGGGACTGCACAACGGGCTGTTCTGTGTTTACCTATCCGGGCTATGCCGTGCGGCTGATAATCACAAAGATTATAGCGTGTCAATTCTAGATATTTTGAGCTAGTCTGGGCCATTCCGAGCAGTACTGACGAACCCTTATGAGGCGAAACACAGTGTCTAAGGATGTCACACAATTTTGTGCTTAAAATTGTGCAAATCTGAAGACATCTATCTATTAGATTTGCTAATGTTGCTTATAGCAATGCGCGGATGCTCGTATATAGGATCATGTGTAGCTAGACAGAGTTATCTCTATGGGAGCTCCCGACATAGCATTGCACCATTAAACACGCTCGCGTAGGTCAGGTACACCATTTATACGAATCATACATGTTGTCTCTTGTCAAGGCACAGTCAATCATGGTAGCTCTCAATTATATTGTACGCATTGATATCATATAAATACATTGACAACAATGCGTATTGATGACTGATTTACATTTGAAATGCACACTATGAACACAATCCGGTAACAATTGCACTTGCGATTTGCTAATTATGAAGATTGTAGCAGGGATGCGAAGTCGGAGTCCCGGAGTCCTATCAAATGATAGGACTCCGGACTCAGACTTATAACTAGACCCGAAATATAATACAAACAAATTATTTTTCCTCGTGCATAGCTGTCACTGTCTTGATGTCATCTTCCTCCGTCAAACAAAAGTACAGAGACACTACTGCATGCAAAGATTGCAATAGCTGTGGGAATGAACTGTGATAGTGAAACAGGGTTGTATTTTCACTCGCCGATTTAGTAGAGAAGACAAGGCTTCCTAGCTTCGATCATTCCTATACGCACCAAAGGTCACGTCAGAGACAAAAATGAAATACTAGTTTGTTAAGAGAACATTACATCTTAACCTCACATTAATCGTGTGTGATCTCTCCTCCAAAGCGCATATTAAAATAGAAAGTGTACTCACATTTTTTGGAGAAGGATGGGGGATTTTCCTGACTGGTAGAGACTTGAGAAAAACCGTGTGAAGCACACATAAAAGAAGATGGGAACTTAAAGCCTTCATCGATGAACAATTTCGATGAACTTTCATCGAAAATGATTGATAATTGATACAGCAATGATCACTAAAGATAGATTCAGGTGAGACTATGATGCAGGTCACCAGTTTTTTTCAAAAAAACTAGGCTATATATACTTGCCACCCGGAGTCGGAGTTGGAGTCCTATCAACAAAATAATAGGAAGTGATAGGACTCCGCATCCCTGGATTGTAGAGAGCGACTTTGTCTGGGCATAGAATAGAAAAATGTCCTTAGACTTGAACAAATTAAGCACAAAAATTCTTCGGCAGCAGTAGACGCCGCGCTTTCTCCTTACAAGGGCTTATCAGTACGGCTCGGAATTGCACAAAGTAGCATAAAATATCTGGATTGGCTGAAAAGGCTGAAGAGCTACAAAACGATCTGCTCCGTGTCTATCTGTCCTAGCTATGCCATATGATATAATCATGAAGATTATAGAGTGCCAATTCTGGATATTTTGAGCTAGTTTGGGTCATTCCTTACCGTGCTGACGAACCCTTATGAGGCGAAAACCAGTGTCTAAGGCTGTCACAGAATTTTTGTTCTTAAAATTGTTCAAGTCTGAGGACGACTCTCTATTACATTTGACAATGTTTTGCAAACGTCATAACTCTAGTAGCCCTGATTTAATTGATGCATAATTATGCTTATTTCGGGACTGATAGAAGAAACGGCAAATACCTGCAATCCTAGTCATGTTCGACAAAACATAGACCAAAAGAACCAAAACTGGGAAATAGAAATATCAATAATGCTTCATAGTGCATGCACATGATGATGTATAGTACTTGCAGTGCTTCTTTGATGGCAGATTTGCATTAGAATCTAATTAATAAATTGTCATGACTTTTCATACCTTGTCTACGACTTTTGATATCTTCTGATTTATTATTCTATTTTCCCAAGCATTTACAAATAGAGTTTCGCATTAATTACATGTAATACGGTAGGTATAATTTCATTAATAGACTGAGTGTCACATGCACTCACTTTTAATGAAAATGTTCTAGAAATGAAAAATAATGCAAGCTAGATTAACTGTAAACTTATAGTGACTAAATCTCAAACTAGTTAGAATCGCGCGATTTTCGATTTATCGTGCGCTGAGTCGCACGATTCCGGAATCGAGCGGAAATCGAATAGCGCCCGCCACTGTTTCGGGTGCAAATTCAAGGTTTCTTGGTTTGAATGCATGCAAGGTTTGTGGAATGATCTGAACATAGCTTACTGTCCGCCTTCTCATGTCATAGCCTCTCAATCTCATCAATCGTAGCTAAAGACCTAAATATAATTATCGCAAATGCTCTCAGTACAAATAGCATCAATGAAAGTTTGCCCTTGTCTCACAGAGCAACAGAATGAAAATCAAAATTAATGGCGATGCTGAATGGCAAATAATAATGAAAACTATTTCCAATACGATCTCCTAATATAGAACAGGCTGCAAATATACTTGATTGTAAAAACCCAAATACCTGTAAATCAAATTTCTTTCATGAGCAGCTATCGATTAACCTTGCATCTCATCTTAACTAAGAAAATGGTTGAAATCTTTGAGTGTATTTTGGAATGTAATTTCAGTTTAATCCTTATTATTAAGATTATTGGCAATAATGTGTCACCACAGGTTACTTTTCGTTGATGAAAACATACGGCATCTGTGATCTGAAAATATGCTTTTGATATCAACCGACATTTTGATGTTACTCTGGATGAGAAGGATAAAGGCATGTAGAATAATGTATCTAGCTTTTAGATTGCTTATCAATTAGACACATCACAGAGCACGGAAAATATCGAACCATTTCATATCTATTTGCAAGATTGCTGGAGAATAGGAATATTTGGTACACCATATTATATTGTCAAAAAGCTCAAAGCTGCATGCCGATGTGGCATAAAAAGAAAATGGCTACTAATATACGAGCAGATCATAAATGTGAAGAAAATGATTCTTCTTTGAATAATTTATTCGTGAATAATCCGACATTTTGCAAATTTACTTACGTGAGTTGACATAATTTTAGGTAAATAGAGCATCATTATTAACTTTTGCATTTAATAAAAGTACTGCTAAAAGTGACCATTGATTGACGAGCATACATCGACATTGTATTCGATTTTGAGTGGTCGCAATCATGATTCATCTACAAAATGTTCAATTTCACCCGAACTTAATTTTTTCCATAGCCAGGGAGGGGTTATTCAGTCTTCCTGCGGAATTCTTTGTGACCTTTTAAAACTAAGCCGTGTGTAAGCGTGCTGTGCACACTGCACCTTTGTCTCATCAATTGCTTCTGTACATGAATTTGTGCATGTCCCACTAAATGAAACCCATTTAGGCATCATATAAATCACTAATTAGTTTCAAGGGTTTAAATCAAAATTCAGTAAAATTTCAAAATTGTCACAACATTTTCAAAAATATATCAGAATTTTAAATAGCTATTTTATATGAAGACGAAGATGAGCGAGGCAGAGAAAAGAAATGCAACAAGACCAGCTCGTCATCCGATCATTTTTTGTGGATCACTTTTCATTCATGTTTCATAATGCTATCTAAGGTTCCTTGGAAAGTGTTTACTTGCTTGATGAAATTTGCATCATTTGCACGTAATAATTGACAGTCAAGAAATATGAGAATTTAAGGATGTATCGTGTTCATACAAAGCGATATAGATGCTCTTTTATTACATATGCAATTTTTATGTTTTTTGTGATAAAATTGCTTTTGTCTCTAAATCAATGATTGCATCTTTATACTGTGATGCACTTATGGAGAAGCGACAAATTAGGAAATTATTGTTATTATTTCCTTTTGATTTGAATTACACATTTGATTAAATGACCGGCCATGACATGACGGCGCAATTCACACTCCAGTGCAAAATGTTCAACACATAACAATGTCTTCAAAAGATTTCTACTGAAAGCAGAGCCCTCCGTCTTAACATACATTTCAGCCTACAACTCAATTCAATGCGTCGTTGGTATAGAAGATCACAAGGAATCCGCTGATGCTTGCTAAACTTTTCATAGTCGGAAAATGACAGCAAGCATTAAAACTTTTAAGCTGGAAGGTCACTGGAATAACTGCATGTCTCCTGACGCTTTAATATAATTTGTAATCGCTTTCGTATAAGATGAACTAATCACGTCTTTACTGACTTTTTTTGAAACAAATCAATCTCTCTATTGCCGAATCTTTGTGAGATCGAAGTTGGACAAAAGCTGTCAAAAAGGCTTACAAAATTGATTGATTGTGAAAATGACTGCTAGATTCAATGACTAAATGTCGTTTTTATTGTCTGATTTAGCTTTATAATTGACCTTATGCCTTACCTGTGGGCAAGCGAATCAATCGTGCAGATGTTCGATAACTATATTAGTTGTTCCTTGGCCTGACGATGCTGATCGGCTTGCAAATATTGTTTTTAGATTCTTTCGCACATAATTCTACTTTTCAATTGAAGTACTTTCTGGGGAGAGTACTTGCTTTAAATAATTACTGTAATAATCTTTTATCATATTTTATTAGTGAGTAACTTCTTTAATCAATTCTTTTCGTGTATCTGAGTATTCGTGAATGAAATTATATTTTCCTTATTTTGTAATTGTATTTTTGTATTGTATTTCTTTTTTTGCTTTACATTCTTTTTTAGATGTAGCTTGTATTTTGCTTTCTGAGAATTATTTGAATAAAATACTGAAAAGAGCTATTTAATACAAATTTTAACTGCAAAACTATTTTTCCGCAATGTGAAAGCTTCAGACGTAATCATTCTTGTGTTTCATCATATTTACGAATACTTTTCATCTGCTGCACATGCCTCATTTTACTGATAGCGATAAACGTGTATCTCCGTTGAAAGAAAAACTCGTCACCGATGTCACGAAGAAAACTCTACAGAGCCGTGATTGATTCAAGCCTAAAAGCTCATTTAAATATCGATAAAAATTCGCAAAGAAGATAGGTCGGCAACTCATACGCTTATTTTAGAGCATTATCACAAATTCATCGCTCTCGAGGGTTATATTAAGTGGTTTCAATGTTTATCATCAACTACAACTCTGACAGTCTTCTGAAAACCGTATGGTTCTACTTAGATCTCTCAAGGAATCCTTGCAACAACTCACTCATTGAACTTTCTGTTTTCGGTGAATTTTTGTGTTCACAAGGGACACAGCTTCAGTTGATAAATAAGGAGATGTCGCAATCTTTTGAAAGTGAGAGAATGTGTTTTACTTTGCCAAGGTTGGATTTAATACCTTGGAAACAATTACGAAAGACATTGCTGTCGTGTTCATTCTCTTGTGCTTATGTTAAGATAAGCAATCGTCAAAGGTTATTATCTAAAATTAGGAATATCTTCACCAAATGCCAGGTTACGTTGTTGACAGTGAATCGTTGCCAGTCGGTAATAAACTTTTTCGTGTATATTCCAATCGCATTTTCATAAGAGATGATCATTGTTTTTGCTTAAAGTAGATGTGTCTTCTGCTCAAGGGCGTCTCGTATTCCTTGATTTGTTTAGAAAATAATTACAAGCTGCAAAAATATAAATTCTCGCGTGCAGCAAATTTTCGGGAATTTGGCGAGCGCGAGTATCTCGCGAAAATTTCTGTCATGAATATTTTAAGATCCTTACTGGCAACAATCCTTAATGAAGTCTAGTTGAGCAAAGTCAGAGCACTGTCATCCCTGGTTGCATACTATATTTAGATTGGAAATATTTTCACTATTCACGGAAGTATATTAGAGTAATGCTATATAGAGTAACCTCTATTCGTGAGTATTGTTCATCATTCATTTCGCTCGACTGTATCAAAATATCAAAATACCAGAAACGCATATTTTTTCAATTGAAAAACACGTATACAGAAATTGATAGAAATGAATGAGATGACTGATGACAAGGCGAATTGAAATATTTACAGAATGACATTAAAGTGGAGGTGAGATTGAGTAATTGACATTGAAATACGAGATGACACTGTGTGGAAGGAGAGGACATTTCCATTCATATTTAATATGTTTAAGCAAGTCATGATATCATCTATAAAAGTCATGTTAAGGGTTGATAGAAACGGCATATCAAAGCAGATCAGTATATGTATTCAAAATTAATATTGCACGCCACCATTCGTCGCGCCTAATTATTAAGTACTACTTATTAAGAGATCCGGAACGAGAGGTGATATACATGCATATATGAAACAGTATCATATCGTAATCATTAAAAAGTTCAGCAATTCGCGTCTTACTTGTAATAGGATTGATTACTGAGTAACGTAAAGTTGTCAGTAGTACCTCGGTTTGCTGTTCGTCTGTCTAATTCGCATTGAACGCTATGTTGCGCTATCAGAACCTTTAATACATCTGAATACTAATCAAGATGTCATTGGTCGCTGACGCAATTTGCATTGTCTATGTACTTCGTAAATGTCACAATTTTACCTATTTCCAAAGTTTCTAGCATTACATAGAAATCTTGCTTCGAGGTATCTACAAAGAATGGTGTAAAACTAAAGTGCAACCTGATATCATTGTACAATGCACATTCACAAATGAAATGGTATACAGTTTCACCTGTTCTATCGTCGCATAAACTGCACAATCTTTCGTCATAGCTCAATCGAATTCTATAACATCCAGTTTCAACTGCTAGGTCATGTTTCCCACATCGCAATTTCAACAAAGATAGACTATAGACAGCTATAGACAAACTACTATATCGAACTACTCTCGACTACTGTATAAATTAGTCCATAAACTGCTCTATAGACAAACAACTCACGAACTATAGGCTGTAATTGGCTGGAAACTTTTTTAAACTCTGATAAGTGATGATGAACATCCCTTACACCATTGATCTTTCCAAAATTGACTCACCACCTTAAGTTTCGGCTACTGCTGTGCGCAAACGCCATCATGAGAAGATTGTATATTTACGATATGTCACCATTAGCTAAGTAATTTTGATTTCAATACGTAATCAACCGTCATCCTCGAAATTTGTAATTTTGTGTCTTGTTTTCTTGTTACTTTCGCTTACTACTGCATGAAGCATTTTGTGTGGCATGTAAGGTTGTGGCCCCACGATTTCCATTATTGGGGCTTTTGCAGCAATAAGCGTAATAATAATAACTACTCATTATGGTACTTCTATTCTTTCCACCCCTCCCATATTTTCCAATGTTTCCAAATTCATCGAATTTCGTCAAACTTAGTCACATTTGATTTAGAATAGACTTGAATTGTCACTGAGTGACAGCACAACAACATTGAGAAGTCTTACTTGACCCCTGGGATGAGGGATTGGTCCCTTGGATATTCAGTTAGAATACAAAATACAACTATGCTGTGATCATGAACTTCGTGGGATTGATTGTCTACGCTGCAGCTACAGTGAACGGCAAAGCCTGTACTGTGAATTTTCTACAAACCAGAGGAATTTTACACACCCAACGCTTTTGCGGTGGTAGTGAGACTGCACTTAGGAGCAAGTGAAGATCGCTGACGATGCAGCACTCGAGGGTGTCAACAACAAAAATGTGGGGGGAAAGAATTGAAGTACCCTTATTATCATTAGGCCTATTTATTAATTACTATCAAAAGTTGCAATTTTCAACAACCCATGCAGACAACATCTCATGTCCACGATATCGGGGAAAAATTGAATGCTTTTTTGCTTCCTTATCACAGATTGTTCATTAATTGGTGCACTTTCACAGCTGCATGATTGTATTGTACTCACAGAGATAACCTGCATTGTCTACATGGTTGCACTATTTCTAATCGCCATGATTGGCCAACGCATAGATGTATGCGTCATTATATTTCTCTCTGATGGTAAATATCGACGTCATCTAAACATGCAAACATCATCTGACGCAATGCAGAGTTTTATCAATCGAAAATGGAGGATGACGGACCGATCATTCAACAGGATGGTAAGTTCACTCGAAAAACAGAAAAAGCAATCTCTCCTTATTTTACTATGATTCTTTATTCTTTAGTAAATAGTGTTACCCGACACGTTTCGTCTCTCAGGACAGTCTCAAGGGCGAATGGCACATGTCAGGTAATACGTTTAAATATGACTGAGGTCGAGTGGGCATCTCATATCAGTTCATGACGTCTATTCATGAGGTGTGGCATGTTCTTGGTGACACACCGTGATTCCGCCATTCTAGTAGACATCGCTGATTTATCTTTAGACAGGATTTTGCAACTGAAGTCGTAAATTTTCATCACTTTATCGGCATGTTGTTTTAAGTGGTGTTCACTAAGTGACTTGTACTAATCTTTTTCTTAATACTATAAGCGTGATCGCGATATCTAAGCCTGAAAGGGCAACAACTTTCTCCGATGTATTTCATATTACAGAAGTTGCTACTAAATTCATATAGACCATGTACAAGTATTTGTCATTGCAACAATATCTAGAGCCAATAGATTTACAGATCTCACAGGAACATTTATTTTTATTCTCTATTTTATTTTTCGCTGTAAGACTTATCTTCCTTCTTACTTGGTCGACAGGCAGTTCTAGCGGGATGTCGTATTTAGTTTTAATTTTACGAGTGAATATTTCGCTATTACAGTCAAGAATTAATTTTTTTTTAATTCGTATTTAATTTTTTGACTCTTTGTATTTGAAAGTGTTCGGTTTGAATCCGCTATTGACCAATCGGTTAGTCACTATCTGCACAGCTGTACCTTTATCGTCCGGACTAGAACAGCGGTCTTGGACATATCTGAAGCTATTTTTGACAAAATTGTCCTTTGTATGTTGTGGGAGCCAACTGTCTTTGCGAAGGCATATTCCTGAATGGTTAGGTTTACTGCACCATTTGTACTGCACTTTATTATTGGTTATTTTGATGCTTAAGTTCAAAAAGTTATCTTTCGGCAAGTCTAATGCGAACTGAATGTCTTTATTTATTGAGTTAAAAGCTTCGAATATGTTTGAAAAATTCTATCATCTTTGGCGGACGGTCCCTCAATTTTATCATCTATACATCGTTTATAGATTTTAGGCTGTAAGTTGTATTTGTAAGTTAACTTACTTAGGGCTTGTTCTTCCATTGAGTTCATAAATATCACCACAAATGGGGGACAGAAGTGTTTCCCCATAGGAAAACTCTTCACTTGCATGTAAATTTTATCGTTATAACTAATTTCATAATTGTAGGATATGAATTTTAGCACATTTACTATATCCTCAACCCCAAAGTCATAATTATTTATTTTGTACCTATGTTTGTAGGCAAATTTTTTGAAGAGCCTCGAGACCTTCATTAATAAGGATACTCGGGTACAAATACTTGGCATCTAGTGAGATGAAATTTTGACACTGACTTTCTAATATCAATGACTAAGAACTATCTAAATGAGCTGGAACCTTTTTTAAGTTGATTCAGAATAATACTAGTCAGCCAGGCAATCGTTTGAGTAGGAGTGTTAGTAACATCCGCGATAGGTCTCAAAGGAAGGAAGTTATTTTCTTTTTCTTTATGATCCTTTACTGAAACGTGAACTTTAGCCGGACTACTGTCAGATGTTAAGAGCTTTTTATGGTCAATTTTGACTTTAACTTGACATTAGCTCTGATTAGTTTGTTAGCCTGATTTTCATAAGAGCTATTTTTTTACTTATTTCTTAATTTATATGTGGAGTTGTCTTGCAATATCTTTTCAGTCCTTTCGATCAGGGTGCTTTTGTGCGTTACAACTATTCGATTGGTTTTATCAGACGAAGTAGTCATTAGATCGTTATGTTTCAACAATTTGTTAGTTTTGCCAAATATTATACATTCACACTTTTATTGTTTTTGCCATTTTTGATATAGTTCGCTTCTTCCTGTAAAGTTTTTCTGGCTTCATGTTGAAAGATGGTAGGATGGTAAGTGAATATAGGCTGCAGCGTGGGCCAGAAGTAACTGTTAAATATGTTCCCTGATAATCTAAAGCAACATTCACTGCAGTAGTGCTTTATTATCCATTTAGTTTTGTTGACAAATGAATTCTAAGTATAGGCCTACTGTGTATTTATCTACATGTAATGCAATTTGGTGGGAAGAGCAGGTTGCACTTTAATATTTTATGATATATCCAAATTTCCTTTAAATAAGATATTCACATACATAATGAACTTACTCTTGAGCCTAAGTAGCAAAAAATAGGTTTATACAAAAATATAACAAAAACTTTCTTTTTAAATAAAGCAAAAAATGATACCAACTAAGAAAAGGAAATTTGACTGTGAATTGCTACAGATTCATTTTTCATTCTTAAAATGGCAGTCATTGTTGGACACACAAGCTGAGTCTCCATGAGATTTCATGATTTTGACACACAATGTCTCATTCAAAACTAAAGAGGGCTTCAACAAGATTCCTCGTGATTCACCTTTCGAATGCTGTGCTCATGCATGTACTTTCTCATTACCAAACGGAATAGTCCATTTTTGTCAATGTGTTCATTGGCAAGATGTGCAGTGCAAATTCAACATTTTAAGGTAACTTGACCCCGTTGCGGCTTTCTGGAAGAACACGAGTCTATCAAGTGTGTTGAACACAGAATCCCACAAATTCACTCGAGGGACGGACAGTCGATTTACTTTTCGAATTTAGATGCAGATTGTCCTCGTCGTAATAGATTTATGTTGAAGATTGCTTCATTAGAAGTAAATCATATTTGAAGGATCACCAAAGTTGACGAATAAATTGTCACAAAATTTTAGTCTATTATCGAAATCATTCACTTATTGCACTAAACTGATATCATGGTTTCTGACAAAGCAAATTTATAATCATGTTCACGAAATGACTAATTCATTAGAAAGCTGACATTTTGATTTTCGACCTATTCGATCCATTCATTCGTCAGCTCTCATTTCTTCAATCAATTTAGATGATAATCAAATTTATGTGATTCTTCTGATAGATTTTTGCAGTCTGCAAAAAGATATCATATAATATTTAAGAGCAACTTACTAATACAGCCGAATATAAAACTTTCAGTAATATAGATATGATGATATTAATCTATGATATAATATTCCAGTGATATGAAATTTACTATTCCAGCCAAATTGAATTATAAATACATTATAAAGGTATCCAGAATTCAGCTGGCAAGAGAACAAATAGATCATAAAGCATCAATACAAAGAATAGTACCGGTGCCTTATGTCATGAGTAAACATATTCGATGGTCTGTGTTCGATGTCTACTTTTGGTCCACCCTGTTATTTGGGGGGGGGGCAGAAGACCTGTAATTTAGACATTAGAAACCTGCAAAGCGAACTTTCAATCCGTCAATGTCGAGTCAACAATAGAAATCTAATAGTAAAATGTAGAGACTGCGACTGCACCAATATCCAATTACAAATAAGCGGTAAATATTTATCAATATAATCCTCTGTTGAGTCAAGAACTCTTCAGTTTTCATAACTGCAGATATCCAAGATTAACATTGTCGTAAGAAGACAAGGGACCGAGAACCAAGCGTTAAATCCTCTCAGATCGGCATGACGGCACATAAATATAGATTGGAAAAGTTGTTACAATCAAAACGTGAACTCAGTTAGATATCAATAATTTTATAATGCATGTGTTCGTTGACATGGCCAATGAAGCCTGCTTTCCTTGGTTAAATGAACTTTACTTCGTCGAAGGGCATGTTCATTGATTGTATATGCTAGTAATTGTAAGTTAGAACTATTGGACACAGTTTTCTTTATTATAACGTTGGAATCTAGCAGCAATGAAGATTTGCAGAATTTACTTTACAATGTATCATTGTGGACAATGACCACAATGCCATCGTGATGAAAGACTCAACATATGTACAATTCTTTCGTTGTGTTGGACAACCTACTTAACAATCTGCGTAGATAAAATGTATGCATGCATTTAATCCGACATTACCTGATTTATTCGTAGATCGCAGACAAGGATTACGTTTGATACTACCAACCTGACATTTATCACGTCATTACATGATAAAATTCTCCTGACTGTTCATTTACACGTACTTGCACGTACATGTGCAGTTTTAGAAATTTCTTATCAAAGTGCATACTTGCAGAAGTTAGAAGCATCAGCATAAAACTAAATCGTTGTACTGAAAAGAAATAAATTTATTTATACTCGAAGCCCATTTAGAAGAGGTCACTTTTTTCAATAGGGTCCATCAAAGCATGTTACAAAATGCTTGCAAGATTTTTCAACTAAATTAATTAAGCAAAGCACGTAGTGAGTGATGCGTCATAATATTGGCAGAAAATATCTGATTATAATTAATGGACAAAGCTTAGAAGAAAATGTGCACTCTGCGTGCATTCTGTGATCAACCACATAAAAGCATATCTGCGAAAACAAAGTGGTATTGTGTACTAACTTAATTAGTTTTACTTCTTAACTTTCGTTTCATTGCACCGGAATGGGACCCCTTTTTCGAGGTACTGCCCCGTTCACAGAATTAGATTTATCTGCGCGCGCTTCGGTTTCCTAGAAAGAAAGGGTTATATGTAGCCTTAATATCGAATTGGCACATCACAGAATTAGACAACTTGCTCCTTCTCGAATGGATAATTCGTGTATCGCTTGCTATTGGAAATGGCAAACAATAAGCTGTCAGCGGAGGATGCCAGAGGCAGTGAGAGATGATGCGTGTATGCTGTGATATCACTTCGCACACACCAAAACACACATCGCTGTTCGATTCCGTGTATGCACTATGCAGTAAGGAATGGTGAGAAGACGATAGTGAAATCATCAAGTGAACTAATTTTCGCACACCTGCTACTTTTTTTATTAATGATCGGAAGGGACAACATTATGAAGAAAACTTGTGTGCAACAGGGTTGGCTTTTTGCAAGTTAAAACTGGTTTTTGCCACTAAGAGGTAAAAACCTGGTAAAAACCGGCAAAACCTGGCAAAACCTGGCAAAAACCGGCTAAAACTAAATTCCGAAAAATCAGTCTATTTCTTCGCGAAATGATCGACAGCAAGTTAGGTTTGAGTATTATGATGCATCCGGGTTTGCAGGTTGCAACTCTTATCTTGCAAAACATGACATTCATTCTGTGATAGAACCATATGATATGCTTTTATCATGAAAGGCATACGATGTTGTCTTTTGCTCACGATTGCTCTGTCCTTTTCTTGTGATTTAAGAAGAAATGTGGACTTCAACAATATTATAGCTCTTTATTTGGTTCATGTAACAGAAGTTGTTATATACTCCCAGAATTATCATCAAATGAATGAAAAAGATGAAATAAATACATGAATAAAACTGGTTTATACATAGAACTGAATTAAGCAAACCACTTTCTTCATGTGGACGATCTTCAATAATTCCACTGTCATTATTCTGAATTGGGTGTTCAGCAAGAATGTAGAGTGTATTTTGATAGTAGCGTAGGTTTCATCAGATCTAGATTTGAACCCAGGTCTCATGAACGCAGAGAGAACACTCTATCAAAGAGCGTCTGCACCGGAAAATCTCAGCTCCAAAATCAAGCAATGTGTAACAGTCACTTATGCATTTCTATTTTTTTGGAAATATGCTAAATGTACTAATGCTTGTGATTTGAGCAGAAAATCATGATTTGGAAGGACACATTATAATCAAATAACATAGTTCGCAGCACCAATCTTGATAAAGTGAGGTACAATGTATGTCTGAACAGCTTCAGACCAAAAGAACATGTCCAGTAAGCTGCAAAATTGATCTTGTTAATAGAATCTGAGAGCGACAAACAATTTTGACATTATTGTGATATACAAGTTTGTTTAAAGTTCTTGAATTTCCATATTTTCAGCTCAAATCAAAACTTTGCTTTCGGTATTAAATTCATTTAGCATCACCTTATCTTCCAAATGAGTCAGGGTAAATTGCCATGACATGAAAAATTTTGAAGGGCAATATTTTTAATCTAGTCCTTCTGGGAGTGCAGGATAAATTTCATAATAATATTAATGTAATCACAATGGGTATGCGAAATTTGCCACAGATTTAGAAGATAATCTATTCTCTGAGATCAGCAGGGAGGTTAATCGCAGAAATCCGGGGGAAGATTTCCACATTTTCTTGCCCTTTTGCCTTCTAACATGGAATGACTGTTTTCGATCTTTTACATAGAGCCAAGTGATTTCCTTCCAGCATGGATGTCTGTTGCATCTTACAATGAATGAAATTTGTAAAGCTACAAAATGCTTACACGCTTAGAGGAATGCACAACAGCTTTACAACAACATTTTTATAATAATTCATATTCTTACACCTACACTTAGAACATATTCTTGATTGAAATATGATATTGACAAGGCTTGAATTGGGAAAACACAGAACTGGATGTTAATCGAATGATGAAAAAGTAAAATGAGCTTATTGCGACTAACGTTTATCAATAAAGTAAGGAGTGACAATGATCCCTTAGTACCCAAAAAACTTAAGTAGTAATGCTGGAGAATAATTTTTTGCCAGTTTTTGCCAGTTTTAGCCGAAAAATGGTGACAAAAGCTGGTGGTTTTTACCAAGTGGTAAAAACCAGGGCGGTTTTTACCGGCCACCCCTGGTGTGCAATGATCTGAATTCTTCGAATCTGAAGGAATTGTGGCAATCGAAGCACCTTGCTGGAACTCACATTAATCCGCAAGCGACGCACGACTTTTTTTCCTATCTCTGTAAGGTATTAGGAATTCCTTTTCGCCCACTTAATAAGTTCCTCGATATGCCGTCGATTTCGATTTAATCACACTTCTAGCAAACCGAAGCAGATAAACAAAATATTTAATTCTGTGGTCCCGTTAGTCTGTTTCTTCTGCCACCCGTCTTGATACCGAGTTTAGAAAAGAAGATTCCGAAATCAGAGCTGTGATGGTGTCCATTCATTTTGCCTTCTAATTGCTATCTTGTTTGGCGACGTTAGAAACAAGAACGAAAATGTTTGAAGTTTTCGTTTCCGCTTTCTCTTTTATGATAGATTTCGTTTTCGTTTTCGTCAATGAAAACAGCACTAATCGAGGGAAACTGAAAGTAATCCAAAGCGTTTCTGGTTTTATGTGAAATGCTTGAATCCGACAGACGTATCCTACATGTTGTGTGACTCACAAAAACTCGCGTGATTACAGGTTGAAAGACGTTGCCAACGCGCTCTGTATAGGTGCTTTGAATCAGGATGTCGTTCCTGATTGTAAATCATGTGATGTACCTCTTTTTAAATTGCCTTAAGTGACTGCGCTTCAAATGAAAAATGAGATTTTGAATTTGGACAAAACTGTTCTAGTGGTTTTGGCAATGTACCAGTTAATTTTTTTGTAGTGTGCTGAACAGTTAAGTCTCCTCTATGTAGGATATGTAATCTTTCGATCACATCGGGTGAATAACCATCTCTTCTGAAATTGAACAATGTTGTGTCTGGGTTAAAAAGTGACAAGTGATGTGTCGCAACATATCGTCCAAACTGCATCCAACCTGTTGTGAGTAAACTTTTGGAGAAAATTGCGATTGACTCCTTGAGAACAAGACACGCGATCTTATGTGATCAGCAGCATGGATTAGCTCCTAGCATGCAACGACTAACGTTTTGCTGTATGAAGATTTCGCATCTTCAGCCTTCGATGAGAACTCCCAGTTCAATGCAATCTACACTGACTTCCACAAAGATTTTGATTCGTTAGTTCATGAAGATCTGCCACTGAAACTAAAGCATCAATTTGGCATCGAAGAAAGAAATTTGGAATGGTTTCACAATTATGTTTGTGAATGATATCTGAGGGTTGTGTTTAATGGAATCAAATCTCATTGGGTCCTTGCTATTTCAGGTGTTCCACAATGGTCTATATTAGGGCATTCACATTCATAATGTACATAAAAGTACATAATTTAATTTATAAATATACCTGTATGCATACTTTTCATAATGTGCATAAATGATGTTGCATCATGTTTGAAAAACAGTCGGTGGATTTTATTTACTGATGACTGGATCACTTTTAGGAGCATGTCACCTTTATGTGATTGCTGTGATCTTCAAGAGGACGTGCAGAATGTTTCGAATTGTTGCAAAGACTGGAAATTCTTAATGAATCTAAGTAAATGCTCCACAATAAATTTTTCATTAAAGCGGAAGCTTAGAATTTCATTCTGATATTCCATTGGTGGTTTTTTCCTTGAGAACGTGTCAAAGATTAGTGACCTTGGTGTATTCTTTACTTTTAATTTGCCTCTTAATCACCACATCACGTTTGTTTTCAACAAAGCATTTCGAATGCTTGGATTTGTGAAAAGGATCACTAAGAATTTCAAAAATTTAAAAAGGAGTGTATAACAGTTGCATGCGTTCTCGTCTTGATTATTATTCACAAGTAAGGTCGCCTTACTGTAAATATATTATCAAACATGTTGAACGCGTCAAGAACTCTTTGTAAAATACCTTTATTTACGAGCAGGTCAGATGTATACCAGAGGCGCGTATGCTGATAGGCCTACATGTAAGAATTTCCGGTTGTCTACGCTATTAAAGAAATAAGGTAAATTGCAACTATTTTACCTTCACTAATCACTACACTGTAAATCTCTGGATATGAAAATTACATACAAACATATACCAAAATCAAATGCAATTTGAAACTAACATCTGATACGAGATTCTCGTATGCTTACAGGGATGCTCACATGTATGCTTATATGTTTTTCATACCACATCTCACTTACTTTTGTATGTGATTGGTATGTAGCGATCCGAACTATTCTATCTGTGATTGGCTGTTTTACACTGAAATACGAGTTGTTGGTATGTTTTATATACGAGACCCGGTGTAAATTCATCCTCATTCGTATGCCTCTGGTATCCATTTCGTATGTACAGCTTTAAGTCACATAGCAAAAAAAATACATACTACTTAAAAATAACTTTCTTCGGTAATACCAGTAGTGAATACTTTTTTTATTTGATAGAGTGATGCTTGACTAGATTAAAATTATAGTGAATTGAATGCCCCATGAGATTGTCGTCGTTGCTACTTGTCTAGCAACATTAACTGGACGTTTAGTTAGCTCTACTCTACGAACCGAGTTGTTAAACATCAATTCATTCAAATGATATCATTCGTGCAATCATGTTGAGTTATATATCTCAAACATAACTATTTTTGCGTTCATGAATAATAATGTGTTTTTATTTCGGATTGATGATATATTTAATTTCAAAATAACATAATGCATAATTGTTGATGGTTGAATACTTATTGATTATTCATGAAATTCCTTAGACTTACGTGTATTAAAATAGAATTCAGTTTTGGAAGTATGACTCTTGAATGTCATTATCTCACTACTTGCAGAACAGTAGTAACATTAGTGTGATCTTTATTGACAAAAGGCCTTGAATCAACATACTTTGGACATGGTTTATGCTCTCTTTTAACATTGTGATGGTATGGCTTTAGTATGTAAAGCATACCACATTTGAAATAACACACGAAAAGCATACAAATACATACCAAGATAATAGAGAAATATACCAAAAAATATTTTGGTATGCATCCTTCGTATGTGATTGATATTGAGCGATTTACAATGTATAATGTACCGTGTGTTGAGCAAAGCACACAAAGCTTTTTGTGATCAAACAGATGAGTCCATGGTACATTCAGGAAACATGATTACATCCCAAGAACAATTGCATTGGCCAACACACTTAGTGACACTGACTTCTTTTGCAATAACATGTCAATCACAAATATAGTCAAAGTGAAAATAGTGCATTAGCTGTACGTTGAATATATATGCCACTTTATTGGGGTCTTGCTGAGTTGTACTAGTAAGTTGTTTTTACAGACCTTTTTTAGGCTGTTTTATTATTCTGTGTACAATATTGTGTTTTCATGTCTCCCATCATTCATGCATTGTGACTGTTATTGCCTCTATTGCAGTGGTCATCTTATTGAATACATAAAATCTTACTGAATAAATCAAATCTCCTGCTCAACCAGTGTGTGCTTTCTTATAATACGTCCAAAAACACGGAAAGTTTCCAAAATTTTGTTTCGGAAAGCAAGCACACACACAACCATTGTGTACAGGTCATCACTTTCGCACTGACAATTTGATTATTGATTTCTTTTCTGTGTTATGCTGCTATGTTGAATCCTCACCTCGCTCTTCTGAACTGTATCATGTGATTTTCAAGATTTTTATTTAAAATAAATCCTTTCATGCATCTCCCTATTCAGCTAATCAATTTTCAGACTAACATTTTGGTTGTTCAAATATTGAATTTCCAAGAAATTATGAGTGATGAACCTTTCCCTAAGTGGCGTCCATCTTTACCGGTCGATTGCATATTGTTGTCAGTACTGGTTTCAGGAACTGGGCACTCTCAGTTATGACTAACTGTAACAAATGTTATTATTCCTTCATGAGGAATTTTGCAGGACTGACATTTGATGAATAACCGTCGGTATAATTTTCTTTGACAAATATAGAAGCGAACATGAATCTCATACAATATCATCAAGTAGGCCGACACTGTACCGTGTTTATTGAGATAGGTATATATGATGACACAAAATACTTCTATGAAGTCTTAGATTTCATTAGAAATTCAACCTAGCATAATTATCATGGTCTTACAAACATAAGAGTATTGTCTTGAAATTAAAAATAATGCAATTAAATTGAATAACCAAGCTATTAAATCGAATGACCAAACAATTAGCTTCATTTGGAAAAAGTGAATTAGTAGTATCGCCGATTGGATCAGCAGCACGGTGAAACGATTGTTTTTGGTTAACATTTGCATTGTTGCTTGAAGCGGCAAGCAATTTCATCTGCAGTACAAACTTTATTCATTGTAAAGCACGAAACACAAGTAAATTTGCATATAATGAAGAATAGAAATGAAATGTCCCTTTCCTTTTCGATCAACATTGTATATCATTGAACAATACAATAGACTCATTATAGGCAATTAGTTGCTCTATGCGCTATGAAGCTCGTTCTTGACTATCGATTCAATCACTTTCAAAATAATTTATTTAGTGGGTTGCCTTGATGTCTGCCATTTTACACGGGTAGCTTAATGTATTCAATCAAGTTTGAACATGAATTTCAATCTGCTTGTTCAAACATTTCTATATTGAGCGAGAAGAGTGTAATTCATTTTCATAATAAAATAGCTGGTCGGGTTATTCACTACCTATGTTGTTGGATGCAGAGTAAGGTCAAAGTTTTCACTGCATTCTATCAGGTATTATAGCTTGATAAAATTTGTACTGAACATTATTAGCATTTGATTTGACAATGCGTTCTTCGGAAATCAAGAGGTTAATATAAGACGTTTTCGTTGAATCCATCGAAACCTGAAGGAATATTTTCCATGTTCCTCTCAAATTTTACAAAAAAATTCAATAGCTGGTTTCAGACAATGCAGATATCAAACTTGAGTGAATATTTATGATTTGATTACAGAATTAATACAGAAGTAAATTGACACTAGAACTTGTGAGCTCACATTTCGTATTTTCGGTATGAAAAGTGCTTTTCAATTCAGTTTTAGGCCATTTGCGCTATCATATCCGCAGCTCGCTTAAGAACTTTATGTTTGTAATCCTTGTAGCAGTTCAGATATTCACTCCCTCTTTTATAACGAAACCAATTCGATTAAAATGATTTTGATCATTTGTCACTGTTGTTTTGACAAGTCGCAAAGTGTCCGTAATTAAGTGCGATTAGATTTTATTGATTACGGTTTTAATTTGGTTTCGTTTAACAAAGCGGACGTTTTGCTGAAACTCTTTGATAAAACCGAATCTGAACGTCATCCATGCATTTAATGTAAACTGATTTATTTCTGTTCAGCATTATTGTACAATGTTTTCGCTAAACAATCAATCGCAAAACCAACATTTCGACTCAATTTGTGATTTATGAGAAGTATGATAATTGGCAATCCTTCAGGATAAGTTACTACTTTGCTTGCTAGACTTTTGCCACGTATCGTTTCAGAAGTAAGACTTTAAACATTCAGATATATTTCTTTTTCTCACACGGATTTTCATGCATCAAAAGACCAAATTCATATTCTTGCAATTTATGGAATATTGCAGAATTGAATATTGTGAAATGTGACAGCAAGCTGCATTAATGCATTGTTTGAAAGCATGCCTATTGTAGATAGGTTGTTCATCATCTAATCCACCTTGAACAAGCAATAAATGACCTACAGAAGAGTTGTAGTCAAAGGTGGACAAAACTTAATTTTTCAGATCCGCATCCGCGCTGTATCCGCACCGAATCCGCAATAGTAAAAGTCTTCGAAATTATTCTGTAACTCATTCAGATTAACTTAAAAGGAAAATGTGTGTTTTTGTGGATTTTGCATATTTATTGACCTATCCTTTAGGCTGTAATGATCAATAAACTAGCATAATTTTGCCTAGGTTCAGCCCATGCAAGACTACGAATAGTAAGCTTAGAATAGCTGCTATGTATAGCACCTACTAGCAATGTAGCCTGACCCACTATCTTTATGGACCAATTTTCAGCGGATGATTTGTTTTTATCTGTCCATAAACGAGCCTATTTAAGCAATTTGAGTCATTAATACTCGCATAAATGCCAGGATTTATCTGTTAAAATCGAACTGTTATATGTTAACAAGCTTGCTGTACACGCAGTATGCACTCACACCCACAGGTAATGTCCTGAGCAGACTGAATTTAGGCCTCACTGAGTTTATATCACGACGGGCAGGGCGGCACACTTGATATCGATATTCTCATTTAGTCACTCTTGGCTATATGTACTTGTAGATAATTCGAACAACTCTAATTTTATTCAACTATTTTATTATTTTTGGTAGACTTATTTAAAGTGATTGTAAACAGTATGCATGGATTAGAAGTCCTAGAAGAATTGTTGCTCGTAATGAATCATGCTGAAATTGACGAATGCAGAGCATTGCTGATTAGAACTAGAGCATTATCAATCTAAGGAACGAAGAATTCTATGGATCAGTGCGCTGGATTAGCGCTGAGCACTGTCAAATTCGTAATCAGCACCTGATAAAATCAGCAATGCTTAGAATAAAGAACCTATTCCAATTTCAATGAAGTTTGAATCACGATTGAGTGCACTCAAAAACTCATACAAAGCCTAGTTTTATAACGCCGAAATGACAGTACTGTAAAGTGCTATCTTTACAACCGAAGTAAAGTACTATCTGTATCAACGTGTCTGTGTTACATTGGATGACTACAACCTCCAAAATCATCCGTGTCACAGCATAGTCCACAGTAGGCACCGCACTGATATGGAAATTTCTTAAAACTCAAGTCTAAGGTCTCAGCCACATTGCGAGCTTTTCCAAACGTTTCCGAGCAAAGCGTTTTGCAGCAAATATAAAGTCATCATTGCAGCGGTTGTAGACTGCCACACTGCGAGCAAAGCAAACCAGTGCGATTGATAGCTTGAGGACATACGTTTGCTCGGGACGATCGTGCCTGCTTTGCTTTCAGTTTGGCTGAGGCTTTACTCAAGCCTAGCGGCACCGTGTTGGCAAGATAGATTTGTAGAGCTTTTAGTGTGTGGAAACAAAACGTGGATAGCTCAGCTTTTCCATGAATTCTTGTTCAATTTGCTCATCCGCAAAGTTCATAATGTTCAATCCGCATCCGCAAGTGCGAGTCACTTTAAAATAGCTATGAGGAACTTGTGACTGGCTGAGCTACAACACTGACGATCTTGGCTAAATCTCCACTGTTCTAGTAATTCATGTGCTTTGATGTTTCAAAATGTTTAATTGAATAATCAAAGGCCAATAAATGCAATATCAGGATTCGCATAAATTAGTTTAATTTTGGGAATCGTCGAACTTGTTGCTGGCAAAGATTGAACGCATAATTGAAGCTTCCAAGTAGTTCGACTTTTAACCACGATCTATGTTTGATCCATTTCACAAACTATTGAAGCATTAAACTTTCCATTTCATGTCCTTTTCACAGTGATCAGTATGTGCGTGCTAGTCGACGTTTTACATTGCGTTCGCAGATGCATTTCCTTTGGATAAAACTTTCATGTAATTAACGGCGTCATACGGGAGGTGATTTTTCACTTTTATGATTGGAATCAAAATAGGCTCTCCCTGCTTTTTTTAGAAAATTTACTGAAATTAAAATAAAAATATGAGCGTTAAAAACCCAACGTTTCGTCCGCCACTGACTTAATCATGGGCAACAAAGTCCAGCCATTAATACACTGGGTTTACATACAACTAGTGACAGCTCGTCAGTTTATGCTTCCGATTGAGTGTCGGGCCATGCGATTTAATATAGTTCGCTTCAGCGATCCTGTTAAGAACAGGGTCGCTGAAGCGATCAATAAACTCAATAATAAAATCTTCTAACCTAAGGGTCAAATTGCTATGACAATGGACAATATGATCTGAGATGGCACTCTTATTATCTACATTTGAAACGCTTCTACGATGTTCAGCATAACGGTCAGCAAACGGGCGATTTGTGGAACCTATGTAATACTCGTCACATGCAGGGCACGCGACTTTGTAAACCACATAGCGCATAGAACAATGATATTTCTGTGCCTTCGTGTCAAAGTGACCTAAGCGACAAAATCTCTTTTTTACAGGAGACGAAAAAAACTGTCCTGGCTTGAATATTCAATCAAAGCATTTACTTCATTGGTTAGTTTGGACTCTGTATGGTAGCATGTTTCAGTAAATCACGTTTGTGAAAATTTTCTAGCCTTTACATAGACATTAGTGGATTTAGGTTGATTTGACACAAGCATATTTCGAAAAGTTGGCGGTTAGGTTAAAATGTCACAACCAAGAATGTTGAATTTTAATCAAAATTCTACACAAAAGATTGATGATATCGCAATTGTATATGTATAATTCATTATCATATTTACATAGACAATAACAAAATGTTTATGTCCAGTTTTAAATTTGATCTTCTGTCGATGTCGAGGAGTTCAATCCTTCATAAAAAGAGTGGTACACGGCTGGAATGAATGGCAACAAGCTGATGAGATCTGCCTTCTTCTTCACCGATATTTCAAGTGGCCTTGAGTAACACTGAAATGAAAATAAAGATCCCTTTATGATTATAAATGTAGGGAGAAAGTGCATGCATGTAGGTTATATCTATAGGCCTACACATGCAGACACATAGGCCTAGGACATAGAATGAGAGTGATAGGGGGTTCATCCATAACGAAAAGGTACACTGCATGTATGAAATTGAATATAAGCTTACATGTATTTTGTAGGTAAGAGTAGACGTATATTCATAAGAGACCAACGAGCATTTAAAGCACGAGAAAATTATATTATTAGGCATTCTAATGAAAATGCAATTTGTGTAACTTTTACAAAATTTGCAAGGGGAAAAAGTTTTTAAAAAATCTTTAGCATGTCTATTTATGAACTTACCGGTTGAAGAATTATAGCATCAGCGTCTTTTGTCGTCCTTCCAGTCAGTGTGACTCCTTCATACTGATCGTGCATGTTGTAGTTATAATGCAGCACATCATGGTCATCGATTTCGATGCAGTAGTTTCTTATAGATGAAAATCGAAATTCTCCAGTTTTTGGAAGCTTCATAATCTCTTCAGACACTTTATCCCATCTGTAGATTTTGTCTTGATTGATGGGTACAACAGTGAGGTAGGGCGGTGAAGTCTTCGCCATTCTGACCAGATTGAACCAATCATTTGGTACAAAGATGTCCATCCGCTTTTTGATTTCTCAATAATCGCGTGTACGGAATCACATTCCATATGTGTATGCCCAGGAACCATGAAGGTATGCGTCATCTTCGTCGATGTAGTTTCAGACAGAAATTTCAGCATTCCAAGTACTTGTCGATTCTTGTTCTGACCGGCACACGAATCAGAGTATAATTTGAACTCTTTGATGTCCGGATTCGGTCTCAATTTCGTTTGAATGAAATCGCAGAGGCAAGAAGCGATTTCATTTCCACCCCTCTTCGCAACGTCTTCTGACCACATATAACAATGAGGTGGGCCATGTTTGTAGTCATAGATTGTTAGGTTGTAAACCCAAAGCTGCCTTTTGTAGAAGCTCTCTGAGCAACTCAAATTAGGAGTAGGAAGACACTTCTGCAGATCATAGCTAATCATTTGGAAACCATCGTCATCATTACAACGCTTCTTGTCCATTCTCTTTTGCTTGTACACGGCTTCGGCCTCGTTCAGATGAGCTGTATGCTGCTCAGATTGGCTTTGACCCGCAGCTTTGTATTTGTCACACTTGTTGCATGTATCCGATTTCAATTTTGCAAACGAGAGGTACGAGTATTCCTTGAAAACTTCATAATACAGCCACTCCTTTTGGGCTTGTTCTCCATTCTTGCACATTTCTTCAACATACATAGAATACATTCTGTTGACACTTAGTTCTGGGGACAGGAACAGTTTGTCTGTTCTTTCTCTGCTGTAATGACTCTGATACACGGGAAATTTCTCTATGTGGTCCCTGACTTTTTGTCTTTCTTCGTCAGAAATACGTCTGATGCTTGGATGGCGTCCTCTTTGATCTGTGATGCTTGTATCGCTTTCTCTCCGTTTTCTTGAGATAGTGCGGATTCTTGAATCACTTATTGACAGTGTGGCAAGGAAGAAAGATCTGCAAACGCTATGACGTCCTGAACCCGTTGTAAGAAAGTATTTTCTGCTGTAATTGCGCTTTGTATTTTCCGTTGATCCTGTCCTTCTTCTTTTAACTCCCATTTCAATCATGCATCCTGATATAAACTGGTCCTGCTCACTGGTGTTCAACTCATAAAACTGATCAAATATCACTTCACGCTGAGCCTCAGATATTCTATCACAACAAGTATCTTTGCACGTTGTTGGCTGCAATTTTCTGCCATCCTTCTTCTCACCTTTCCTATTCGTATGCTCTAACCCGTGTTCTTTTCGCATCTTGTTCTCTTCTCGTTGCTTTCTACTCTGCCCTCTCAACGGTCTGTTTTCTTTATTTTCTCTCATAGTCTCGTGAAGCATTGCAATATTCTCAAGTTCCTCGTCTTCTGCTGCTAATGATACATTTCCATTCACTTCTTCACTTTCCTGCAATGATTCACTTTCATCCGTTAGATCGCTCTCGCCGTCCACCATCATTGCTGCTACATCTTCGACAGTCAACCGTCGCCTGTAAGTGAAATAGAATTTTTATCAATTTGATTGATTTTACAAAGTTTTCTTATTACTTAATCTTGCTAGGGCAGTAGACTACTAGATGAAAAATACCATTTATCATCATGTATGCAGGCAAGTTAGACGTCAGAAGCGCGAGTGGTATAATGGCTAGGGTACGCGACTCACACATCGGTGGTCACTGGTTCAAACTCAAGCATTACTTGACTTTTTAAGTCATATTTTAATAATGTGATGTTTTTGATTTTGTATTTCAAGATACACTGAGACAAACAGATAGATAGTAGATACCTTTTAGAGATAAAATTAGGAGTATGATTACAATTGCCCACATTGCCTGTTTTAATTCATTCTACCGGTATTAACTCTAGATCATCTTACGTCTATAATATGAGAGTTCTATTTAGATAACCGTCTTATGATAATGTAACAGTAATCAGTAATAGCCAATTACATATGTACATGTCTTCAGCATATTCTGGCAATGTGGAACTTACTTTCTTCTAGCTGCACTTTTCTCACGCTTGAGCAGATGGTCAGACATTTTGAAATTCCAACAATTTCGAAAAATCCAAAAGATAGACTTCTTATCAAACTATTTCACGCAAACAAATTTGCAAAAGTAGAAATTTGTCTCAACTTGGACACCTTAGTATTTTCATTTGACTATCTTAATTATTGATTGTGATTGAGTTTGTTCGATTTCAGTGGCAGATAGGTTTTTTTGACACAAACAGGATAATGGAGATATGCACATAGGTTGATTTGTCACAAGCAAAAATTGAGGAATAGAAATAGAATTCCGCGCTGTTGATGCTCAGGATGATGTCTAGGGTTGGATACTTTCCAAAAATCGTAATTACTGCAAAATGATAAAAATGTCGCTTAGGTCACTTTGACACGAAGGTACAGATTTATTCGGCAGTTGGAGAAAAAGACTGCATTGACATTTATTGTTAGGCCTATAACTGTTCAAATTGCTAATGGTATTTCTACCTGGCTTATTTACAATAGCTATTGGCAAATCGTATTTATTTATTAATTTCTTTAACTGATGAGTGGAAGCATCGTTAATAAAGACAAGTTTTAGGAATACTTGATTACTTTTATTCGTCATGTTTTTATTTGGAACATTTTGTCCTTTCCTATGGAACTTTGTTAAAAATCCGTTATTCTTTCATTTATCTTCCATTTCTTTTTTGCATAAATCTAAACTTTCTATATCAGAGCAACGGATTTCAATATACCTGTAGCTATTTCTAACGAAATTAGATTTTGCGTGACTGGGAACCCAACTATCAAAGTGAAGGGTATTACCGAGTAGTAAGAAAAAGTCTCATACACAGCCAGCGCCCCCCCCCTCGGGAGAGATAGTCTTGGCCGACCGTTCAGGTTGACTTGGGCGGCCGACCAGGTTGTCGTGGTAGAGTGAGATTCAGATTTTGGAAATGGGTGAAAAATGGCAAAGTTAGAATTTACAAAAATGGCTCTAGCGGGCGAACGAAGGTTCGGATGGGAAAACGGAGGGCAGATTCGGATTCAGCGTCAAATTCTGCATCGGTATGGTGAATTTGAAAGCCATCGGAGAGAAAAAATATTTCTTCAAAATTTTTCCGAAAAAACGACAGAGTTAGAATTTGGGACGTTTTGGTGTGTAGAGCCAAAACGAAGCATCGGATGGGAAAACGGAGGGCAGATTCGGATTCAGCGTCAAATTCTGCATCGGTATGGTGAATTTGAAAGCCATCGGAGAGAAAAAATTTTGACCCCCCCTAGGCCACGACTTCCAACTTTGGTTCCAGAGATCGTAGACAGTCGTCCAATAGCTCGTTAGAATGGTAAGAGTGAGACAAGTTCAGTGCAAGAAACGGCTTGTCCATATACATGTATACCTTCGTTTAGATTTGAGACGACATTTAAGATTTGGGAAATATTGGAAATGGGCGAAAAAACGACAGAGGTAAAATTTGGGATGTTTTGGACTGTAGAGCCAAAATGAAGCATCGGAGAGCAAAACGGAGGACAGACTTGGATTCAGCGTGAAATTCTGCATCGGTAGGGTGATTTCCAGCTCAATCGGAGCTTTAGAATCGGAGGTAGAAAGCGTTTAAAGTTTTAGATGACGAAGATTACGTCATCACCTGGGAATCGAATGAGAAATTTCATTAAGACGAGAGATTGTCGGAGGTACGTTATCTCTCCGGAGCTCTGATGAGCATTGCCGATATCAGCTAAGGTGTCAGACTTATAGGTTAACCAGTATATAGCTTGTGATCACTTTGATCAAGTAGGTCAAGTACTTAAAAACGGTGTATCTTCGGTTCTAGTGCACCGATTGAGTTGATTCAAAAAAGGTTTGATAGCTATTTATCAGACCTATATGTATAGACTACTTATAAAATTTCATAAGTAGTACTAAATGCGGAAAAATTTAAATTTGTTATTTTTGTCGATTTTTCGGGGTTTTCAAGCCTTCTAAATTCAATAAAGACATTTATAAAGTTGTCAGAGGCGAGTTTTGGCTCGAGTCTTGTTTCCTGATGTAAATAACTCCACCGGTTTTCATGTCAAAATCGGGGTCCGAATACCAGCACAGTGATATGACGCACGCTCTGTCCGCCCGAGATTGGATTTGAGGACCGAGGTCTTGGAGTCGGGACAAGATCCCCTCTGAGAAATGCCTGCAACGGATTCATCAGCTTAACTTGTCTATCCTCAAGTATTGAATTCCATATTAGTTGGATTTTTAAAATGATTTTCAATGTTGCTTGTCAGTAATTCTATTTCACCTTTCATTCTACAGAATATGGGAGGCACCTCAAAGTTCCTATTTAAAAAGTGCTCTTGTGGTGAAGTGAAGAGAGGTGGCGAGTTTAAACGCCACGTGAATAAGTATAAAAACACGCCTCACATTCATGTTGAGAAAGGTGTTGTTTCCGGCTATACACGTTGCCAAAAGTTTTTAAGAGGCAAGCAACACGAACAATTTTATAAGAGGCATCAGAACTGTCCATTTATAAAGTTCCCAAATTATACAACTTCGGAGACAGGCAAAATCATAGCCCCCTATTTTGAATTGGTCAATTTGGATCAAGAATTGCAGAATGCAATTGCAGTTATCGTAGATCCTCCTGTTCCGACTACAGGAAATGAAGAATTGCAGAATGCAATTGCATAATAGCCGATCCTGCTGTTCCGACTACAGGAGATGCTCCAAGCAGCGATTCGGACACCTCAGACGAGTCCTACTCTAATGAGGTTGCAGTGCCCGTTAAAGGGGTAGAAATAGCGAAACCAATCAGCCAATCTTCCCCGAAAAAATCAAAGGGGATTAAAGCCCAAACTTTAGCCTGGAATAAGGACAATCAAGCTGCCAAGGTTAGCCAGGAGTTTGCGCTCAATAAATTAAAAGATGAGCTGAGTCGCTTTAGAGCCGAATGCGAGACTCTGAGAGGTGAAAATTTTAACCTAAAAGCTCAAGTCGAGGAAATCAAGAACCTCAAGACACAAGTTATAAATTTGGAGGCTTTTCGGGATAGGGCACTACAAAGTTGAAGAGCAGGCAGCCAACATCAAAAATTTAAAGTCACAAGAAGGGGTGCTTAAGCTCAAGATTGAGCAACTTTAAATGAGAATCGCTGAGAACGAGCAGCATAAGGAGAGAAGGACAACACTCCACCTACCAGTTATCGACAGCAGGTTTGTTGATGACATTCTGCCGCAAAGTGAAGATGTCGACAGCACGTTCGAATGCTACGAGGGAGCAATGGCGGAGATGCGCTGTCTCCATGTCTCCATCAAACATGATGGCGAAATAAAGGAGCTGCGCCACCGGAAGAGGAAGCTGCCGGCCAAATACTTGCCTCACCCACCACCAGCGAAGGGGTCACGAACCGGCTAAATTTCTCTTATGGTAAGTTAATATTCACCTCTATCACTTGAATATAATTTCATCTATTTTCTTTCTATTTTTTAGATGCGACGTGAACGAACCAACGGTCTTTAAGAGACCACCATGGAGCAAAAAGTGATAGTACCTCCTCGTGGTTTGCTCTGGACGGACTTCGGTCTGACTGAATCTATCACACAAACAAAAGAAATATAATCATGTCTTTGTCTCACAGAGGTATATAAACCATTGCCTCTCTTTCATTTTCATTTCAAACTCCATCATGCAGACACCAAACACGCTAGTCAGCTCTCCTGACAAGCCTCGGCTAAAGCTGAGAAATTTATTTCATATGTTTCTGCAGATGGAGGAGCAAGAGCGAGTATTCGATCTTGCTCGAATTGGCTCACCAGCTACCGATGACGTTGATTCAACAGAATGGGGGTATATACCGCCCTCTGACAGTCGGATGGTTGTAGAGGAAGTCGATGCCGCTGACATAGAGAGATTGAAAGTCTCTCTCAGCGGAATCGGCCAAATCTAGGTATGCATTCGCATACGAGAACGCTGCAAACGGCTCTTTTAAGAGCCACTAGGGGCAAAAAGTGATAGTACCTCCTCGTGGTATGCTCTGGACAGACTTCGGTCTGACTGAATCTATCATACAAATATAAAAATATAATCATAAAGTTGTATCTGTTATCAGACAACTTTAACGTTGCATGGCACGGAGAATTTCGGTATAATTCTTTCTGTTGGTGGGCGATCTCTGTTGAGACAGCGGATGATATCGTAGTGATGAGTGTGGCAAGGGCTTGATACTTCATGAATCCGACTTTCCAACGGTCGTCGTGGTCTCTTCGCTCAACGTAGCACTTTGAACGCCAATCGGTTGAGTCTTAGCTATCTGCCGCAGGTTACTTTTTAAATTCTCCATTGCATACGTTATCTGAGAATGAATCATGAGTTCTCTTAAGAACTCTCTCTATCATTGAGGCTAAATGATGAAGGGATGAAATGGGAGGGGACTCTGGCGCCACACGCAAACATACATCTTCTCTCTTTACTAATGATGCGATCTCTTTTGATAGAAAAGTAGACCGATAATAAATGTGATGATATTCACAACCATGTATACAATTAACCCCATATCCAAATTCTTCCCTTTATTTCCATTTCTAGATCAAAACATTGCAAAACAAAGACATGTACTTCTTTAGATTTATTTATCTAAGTTCAGTGGGATTGGTTTCAAGTCATTATAAATCTTGTGATATACCACTCGCTTTGTAGCATCCGGCACTCTTCTGAGTCGCGTAGTCTTTGGCGTGAAGTCGCCCTCACTCCATACAACTTGGGTGATGTCACTTTTGTTACCACTCTTCTCCTCGACATTGGCGATTTTGGGTTTATTGTCACTGCCCACATCCTCTTCCCATTCATCAACAACTTCGAAAATTTTGTAGAAAATATTCAAGGCTTCAGAAGAATTTGCCATATTAGACTGTTCAATCGTATGATGTGAATGAGAAGTACTGCAATCTTCTGATTTATATAGGATATTCAACAATACTTTCCTCAACAGCCAATCAGAATCACTCTAATTTAGATAAAGACTGCTAAAGTCAGAAGATTGCAAGATATGTCAATCTCAGTTAAAATGACAATTTTGTGATCGTCAATGAGTGCGATGAAGGCATGAGTAGTCAGGAGAGTGGTAAGAGAGTGGTAACAAAACTGTAAGAATTATATGGACAGACGAAGAGTGGACACCGAAAACAACTCGTGAGAGAAGAGTGTCAGATGCTCCCAAACGATCAAGTATGCTTTGATTTTAAATAAATCTAAAGAACCACATGTCACTACTTTTTGATATTTATTATTGATTTTTTGTGATTGAGGTAGTATTTTTTATGAAAAATGACAGTGTCTAGCATCAACTGCTATGATTTATACTGAGCTGTCAAATGATTAGATTTTCACTATGATGTTGATGACTACATTACCCAGAAATAAGTGAAAACAGACAGACATAGCAAATAAAACATTTATTGGAAAATTACAAGTAGTTTAAAAGTTCTTCACTACTGATATTGTCCCACAGTGATTCACAGTTACTACAGTCACATTTCAGTTGTCGCAGTCTTTCCTCAGCTGCAGCCAGCACACCAAAGACGTACTTCCATTCCACTTCGTTTCTGGGTTGGGACGATGGGCTGTACCATCTCCGTATGTCATGGAGAAGGCTGATGTCATCCTCCTTCGACACATCCTCCTTATTGTACATTAGGTATTTCCACCGCACATAGATCATCTCCAGTTCTTCTTGTTCTGTGAGAGATGGTAATTCCAACTTTGTAATGTCATCCAGATTTCTCTCATTCTCCACCTTTACCTTCTTCGGAGCGGGAGGGCACGTTGGTGTGTCCACGGAGAGAGTTGCTGTTGGTGAATTCATGACTTCAAATTGTATTCCATAAACTTGATTTCTTAGTGCTTAAGTACAAGTAAGCAGCCAATCAAATGAACAACCAATGAATGATGAGTATGAGAGTATAAAGGGGGAGGAAACAGACTTATTTTCATTCTATATTTGATACATATTACCATAAAGTGAACTGTTCTCTACTGAATTCTATCGTTCTTGAATTACTTCATTCTATATTTGAGACGTGTTGAGAATATTTGAAGTCTCTATCTTGATAAACTATGGCATTTTCTGACATTGAAGTATCATACTTAAACTTACTTGATTTCGTTGAAATGGTAAGTTGAAGATTTCCTCACTTATCTCCCTCAAACGTTTGGCTAATAGCATCGTTCTCAATTACAGGCATCTACTTCATCACCAAAACGCTCCCTTCTCGAGGAAACTTTAGACCTAATAAGTGAAGGTAAGTTGTAACAATAAACTATAACTTTAATAGAGATGATAGAATGATTTCTCTTTCAGGTGATGCTAGTTCCAGCTCAAGCGGCCAGTCGCGGCAATCTAATGAGCGGGAATGTGCTGATTGTGGTCACATCTTTACGAGGAAGCGTGATCTCACCCGACACATCAGACAACGTGTATGTCAACCCATGCCATCATCAATCTCCCGAGGTGAGGATGATTCTATTCAACATGTCTTCTTTACTTGCGATTTTTGCACTCAATCTTTTGAAACACGTTTTGAATTATCTTCACATAGACTTCGTCACACGCATACAAATGATAGTTATAGTAACAGCATCTCCTCTATCCGCCTCACTGAAGTGTCACTCAATAATGTAGTGAGAAATTACCATATGGAATCCTCAGAAACCATTGCTGACTTTCTGGAGCGGTGTCATCAAAATTCCATATTGATAGATGCGCTCTTTCGAAATTTAGACAACTTTAGAATAAAAGCGCTCATCTATCTTAAAATAAAATATGTTAAATTTGGCCATCATACTGGTGAAATAGTACAGAGGTTGGAGTTTCACATACCCTCCTCTCCTGCTACAGAGGTAGTACATAAAGAGACATGGTCAAATTTTCACATTCAAGGGCTAAAATCAAATATAGATAAATTTAACGAGCGCGATAGTGGTCTGATTTTTGATGGTGTAGAATCTGCTATGTCTAAAATTATTCTATTAGAAAATTACAGTGGACGAGGCTCCTTCATTCTCCCAAAAACGTTAAAAGATAAGAAAGCAGTCATTTCTGTAGATTGCGAATCGCAATGTTTTAAGTATGCAGTGTTATCCATTCTCCACTACAATGATGTAGAGCATCATCGGTACCGTACAAGCAAATACCATCAATGGGAGAATGAATTGAAATTTGATGACTGTAATAGTGAAGACATGAAATTGAAAGATATAGAGAAATTTAAAAAATTAAATGAAATTAATATAGTTGTTTACGTCTTGCAAAAAGGACTTAAAAGTGTGCGCTACAACAAACGTTCATCAACTTATGATTGTGTTGTCAACCTCTTGTTGGTATATGAGGATAACAGTCAACAATGGCATTACTGTGGTATTCCAACTACTTATCGACTTTATAACCATCTACAAAAATCGCGAAAAGTTGAACATTTCATATGCGACCGTTGTATGCGATCCTTCTGGTCAAAAGATAAATTTCAAACACATTATGAATGGTGCAAGCGAGGTAAATTACAAATGGAACGCATGCCTAAAGACAAAGAGTTTTCATATTAAGAGAATGGTGATAAATGAAGCCCTCTTCGTGTCATCTATGATGACATCGAATGCTTTATTGATGATAACATCCACAATCCATCAGCCATATCCTGCTATGAGGTATGGCATAATCATTTCCAAAATAAAAATAATAAAATGCACGTCTGGCAAGGTGAGGATTGTACACACAAATTCTGTTTGGTGGTTGATGAATGTTATAGCTCAAACGAGAGAAAAGTTTATGTCCATGACAGCAAAAGTACCAGTTGATAAGACTAAAGAAAATAAGACAGTCTACTTTGATATAAAATTTTTGGATTCCTATCAATTCATGACTTCATCACTAGCATCTCTCGTTCAAAATCTTAAGTCTCTTCCACTAACTCAAAATTTAAAGAAACAATATCCTAACTTGACAGATGAAATCATCACACGCAAAGGAGTATTTCCAAATGCATACTTTCACAACATTTCTAAACTTAATGAGACTTCTCTTCCATCAATAGATAAATTTAAAAATGATTTGACAGGTGTAGAATGTAAGGTAGAAGATTACAATCATGCTCAAGTTGCATGGACAAAATTTGACTGTGAAACGTTTAGCGATCATATGATCGCCTATCTAAAATTAGATGTATTTTTGCTGGCTGATGTATTTCAGGAGTTTCGACAAGTGGCATTAGAAGAAGATAAATTCGACAATATCCACTTTGTCAGTCTTCCAGCCATGTCATTCCAGTCTGCTTTTAAAATGACTGGAGAGACCATCCATCTTTTGCAAGATCCAGAGATGCATAATTTACTTGAGCGAGGAATTCGCGGTGGTCTCACATTTGTAAATAGGCATCAAATAAAATCAAAAATAGTAGATGATGATCAGATTCATCTAAAGAACTATGACCAAAATAATTTATATGGTAGTTCACTATCCAAAACTCTACCTCACTCTGAGTTTAGCTGGCTAGGTGATAGTGAAATTCAACCTTTCTCCAACCCTTCAAACATACTAGCTATTCCAGATGATGGTGATTAGGCATATTATTTTGAGGTAGATCTTATCTATCCAAATAGTATTAAAAATAAAACTGTGGATTTTCCACTTGCGCCCGAATCAGGTGAAGTGACTGAAGATATGTTTTCGGACTTTATGAAACAATTTCATAAAGATTTAGAAGGGAGTGGACAGCCCAAGTATAAGCCTTGCCGTAAACTTTTACTTACCCATTTTGATAAAGAAAATTATCTAGTCCACTTTTTCATCTTAAAATTTTATTTAGAAACGGGTATGATTTTAAAAACCGTTCACCGCATTATCAAATTTAGACAGAAAGCCTTTCTGAAACCCCATATTGATAGTAACAGCCAGAAACGTGCACTAGCCCAAAATAATTTTGAAAAGGATTTTTATAATTATAAGAATAATAATCTTTTTGGTAAGACGATGGAGGATGTTAGAAAACGTATAAACTATAAACTTGTAAATCATAATGATAAATTTCAAAAGTTAGCGGGATCACCTCTCTTTATTGATTTTTTTAAGTATCGCTGCTCAGAACGAGTTAAACTTCAATGAAATAGGAAAATCTTTAGGAAATTATTTTGATACGTCAAATTATCCTACAAAACACCCACTATACTCTACTAATGATTCATTTGTTTCATACTTCTCACCAACAGAAATAGGTGAAATCAGATCACTTTGAATGTAGAGATGTTGTTCACGTTTATCAAGTGTCATTGGTATTCCTACACCAATCGTGTATGAAGTAGCAAACTTATCTTGTAGCAATGAAAAGTCAAAGTTTTTTCAAATTGTTACTCAATTGACATTGAATGTGGTAACCCAGCTTCAGAACAGCACTTTGATTTTTAATTGAAAACGAAATGTGATGTGGCTTTGCATCATATCTACTTTTCAATACTTGCTTCAACTTATGTTGTATACATGGATTTATGACACGAATAAAGTTTTCAACTATATTGTATAGACACGGCATTGTATTGATACTAACTTTAGTTTCTTGATAAGATTGGTAAATTTTCTTGATGCGATCACCATAGATGTCCACCCACTATTCATCATTAACTGAATCAGCTTTAGTGTGATATTCATGAGAAGCATAAACCAAGCCGCTTCCAATAATAGGCGATACATGTCCTACAAAATGACGCAAGGTTGGAGAGAAATAAACTGTAAGTTTGTCACTATATTTCTGAATAACCAACTTATCCTTCTCAGCCATGACTTTCTCTCCATACTTCTTACCCACAGTCTCATTCCATCGTTTTACTAACTCAATAAGTGTCAAAGGCTTGACACCACGCTTTTTCAAAATGATGCGTTCTTCACATTCTACAACATCTTCATCAAATATTTTAAATTTATAATGAAATTTGTCTATTCGGTTTGAATAGATTTTTGTAACATTTGCAATAGCCATTGATGTCAGATGCAGACTGTGCCCAAAACCGAGATGTGGATAGAATTCATTATCCAACCTCAATGTAGGACCTTTAGTAAAAGAGTGAAAACGATAGAAATGTCTCCCGTGCCACTCATAGATAGTAAACTCATAAACTTTCTGACCCTTATTTTTCATAAAAGATGCATTGCCACTATTGAATGCCTCAATGATTTTATCTTCATCTGATCATCCAAAGTAATCTGATTCTAACTAATTCCATTCATAATTCCACTTTCCATCTGATGTTAAATTGTATGGAAACTTGAATGCATTATTCATCGTTATTCCATCATGGGTGCGAGGAGTCAATACCATTTCTTCCAATTCATTCACATTCTGAATATTACTATCATAACAAATGCTGGAAACACCTACTTCCCATTCACCTTCTAGAAGTAATGGACGATTTAATTCTACTCGATAGTCTGATGGTTTATTATTGGGAAATTTATTCATAGAAGTATTATTGGATAAGTAAATTAGAAACGAATCCTTATCTTCACTTTCCATATCATTCACATTGGAAACATATATTTCTACACTTTTGCATTAATTCTTCATTCAAAAATGGAGTGTGATACTTGTCACAGCATCTTTATGAAAAGGAATCAACGAACCAGCATCGTCATAAATCGCAATATCAATTTGTGGTATGTAGTTTGATTTCAAGTTTGTATAATGCACTCTCTGAAAAGTATGCTCAGATAGAGTACTATTGCTTTTTGGTTGGTAGGACATCATTGCTAGAAGTGGAGCTTCAACATCTCCCACACTTTCATCTTCACCAATATTGGAATATATCTGAAAATAGTTAATACGACGCGATAGCGACATGCTCGCGCTAGCTTTTGTTACAGTACCACTTTTAAAAGTATTTTGATCAAATCCCAAAGTGTCCATTAGGTATTGTCCATAATCAGCTCAATATTTTTCCCACTTACACTAAGAGACAGAACACCTTCTTTTTCAGAAAAAGAAATATGCTGTTCATTAATCACTTCATTCAAATAATTTATAGCCAATTTCACTGAAGTGATAAAGCGAGGTGTCAACATTCTTGTTTTATGTAAGATACCACCCAAGGGATCTATACACTTTCTGTATAAAGATACGGACCATTCTGTATCAAATTGATTTGAACTATTATGTCCCAGACAGCGCATATTAAATTTTCCATGAAAAGCTGCAGAACGATGTCGCAAGAACTGATGAAAATCTTCTGAACATACCAATACTGGATCATCATCCTTTAGTTTATTGATTACGATATTATTAGACCCTTTGTTGCAAGTTAGTGTTGCCACTTGTTCACCATCTACTCAAAGGATATAAATAAATTTCTTCAATAATGCTTCAGGAGTCATGTTCGTCTTTCTTGTCTTAATCACAATCTTCTTCACCAACGTCTTCTCATTTTTCGGAAAAAGATCCACATAATAGGCTTTCTCTCTATAAATTAAATTTTTGCAACCTCTTGGATAGTAATTAGCTTTATAATTATCATAGCTTGTCAAGGCGCTAGCAAAGTAGCCTAAATCATTTCTTAAACTCGGACTAAAAGCAACAGTCCAATCTTTATCAACTGCATGATACATATGATCATATTCACCATTGTGGGGAGCAAGCTCGACAATGTGTCTACATGCTTTATTCAGGAAATCAAATGCGAATTTTTTACATGTTGAGAAATCTTTCTACGGCCATTTCGGATTGTAAACTCGACATCCCTCTTCACACTGATAGGCATCTGTACGTCTCATATTAATAGTCATCACTTCATGATCAAAAGTATGGACATAGTTACTGTGAACAACTTGGGTGACGCCTACTTCCCACTTCCCATTCAGCTGTTGTGTATTATCAGTGGGAGTAGAAAAGATAGCGGCTCGATTGCCAACAAATCTATTTGTTACCACATTGCTAAACAAAACATGATAGAATGACATTTTCATTTCGGTAATCTATACATTACCAATTTGCATAACATCATGAAGACTTGAATTTTGGACTCTCTACAATATATTAAAGTTGATCGCGATGGAAACGTTCATTTCAAGAATTCGTATGGATATACATCGAAAGGAATTACATTGACATGGCGACAATTTTTCAATCTTAATGATATCATGAGGGATTTGGAATATTTCAAAACGTTGAAATTCATCTCCTTGGGTAATCAAGTTTGGCTTCAACATCACAGAAATGGAATTCAAATCTATCATTCTCATCTCTCCATCTATTTCTCATTTCGCAAATGTTATTGGGAAAAATATAGAAGATGTGTACATCGCTCCATTATGTCACTCATTCGACGCGAGTTCATCGCATTGCTACGCAAATCTTAATCAGGCACCATCTTCAACACAATGTCACACTCCATCATGAAGATTTGGAAATTGGATTTCCTACAATATGTTGAGATTAATCATGAACGAAACGTATGTTTCAAAAACTACACTGGAAATGTAAGAAGGGTATTTGCTTTATCATATCGACATTTTCAGTCTCTAAATCATATTATGAAGGACTTAAATACTTCTATATGAAAAAGCATTCACGCATAGGAAATTGCATATGGTTGAGACTCAACAAACAGCGAATTCAAACCTATCATTCACAACTTTCTACCTACTTCACATTTCATCAAGGCAGTTGGGAAAAGTATAAAAGGAAGATACATCGCTCTATTTACTCATTTCTTCAACATGAAACGTCATTGCTACACCATCGTCGACATTCTCCGACGCATCAGACTCTACACGAAAATCGATCTCGCAACATTACATCAACAAATTCCAAACAGCAAGTATTATCCGGGTCGACCGCAAATGTTAGTGTTGAAGATGAGCAATTTACGGAATCTTCAACTCTTCCCAAATGGAACTGTTCAGATTCTCGGCGCCCTTTCTCATTCATCGGCGCGGTTAATGTGCTCAGAGCTGCAGAAACTACTACGACGGATATGGAGGAGGAAGAAGTGTGTGATGTCGAATCTGACTGTGGACAATATGGTGATCTCTACTCAACTGAGTAAAGATGTATCGTTTTTAAAGATTCATACCAGCAGTTTCAATTTGTGTTATGAACCAGAACTCTCATTAGTTGCTGGTTGCCTGTACATGTTGCAATCTTTCATAATAGTAAAGTTATCATTACTGGACTGAAATCTGAAATGCAAGCAGATACGATCCTAGACTATCTAATCGAGTATGTACATAACCAACGGATTGTCTAATGAAAACAATTTTTATTCCAACATGAAGCCTTTTTATTTCAAATTATTATAGAACATGCAAATCATATTTCAGTAGATGGGTTACATGAAAACTTTTGAATAACAGATTTAAATCGACGTACATGCAGACGTTTTAAAATGAAGTACAATACGAAAGCACCACAAGATGATGAAAGTGGATGTTGTAGTATGCGCTCATTCTGTTGATATTGACGCGTATGTTTTCTCAACCACTGCTGTGTTGGTATAATTGGAGGTTGAGCAAGAGAGTCAAATAGTTCACCGCGTCTATCTTTTCCAATAAAGATAGCTTTCCAATGTTCACCTTCTGAATTCTTTGATTGAGTGTTCAATACAATAAAGATGGGATACTGTTTCACTGTAGTTGGTAGGGTATCTAGCGAATAGACATTATCAAAAGCTTTCAACGTAGCTTCATCTGCATTACGCTGCACTTTAGTCTATATGTCGTCAGCATTCAACCAACTCATTAACGATTATAGTGAAGAATCACGTCACGATACTTGGTTATTCCAATATTTGAATCAAAAACTGCATAAATCAATACATTGATCGTCGCAGCTAGCGTTGTTTTAACCTCCAGATCCAAGCGAATATTATGAGGACCGTTAGCTTGACGATAAGGTGCACTAATATCGCTGTCGGCAGTCAAATCAAATGCATAAATAAGGGGTGTTCGTTAACTTCGACGCGGATTTCGAGACATTATTTTTTAGCGTATAAGTGTCTATTGCAAAGACCTGAATGAAAACTATGCCATTGATGTCAAGTCTCGTCGTCATCATCGAGTTAGCGATCAATATCGCTACCATAGATATCTAATTTTTAAGTAAATAAATCATGTCTATCTGCTGTCATTCACGCGATGCCGTTTTCTACACCAACATCACCTCGATCACCGATTTCAGCTACTGAAAGGACTGTTGTTCATGTATTGGTGCACCACTATCGATCGCAAGGGATGTCAGCTTCAATCATAAAGAAAACCCTGCTTCAGATTGATGGTTGGAATGTTACGGAAGGTGGAATAAGAAACATGTGGAACAAGGAGTTGGAAGAGATTGTGGACAGAAGGGGAAAAGGTGGAGGAAGACCATCACGATCACCAGAAACGAAGAACATCATCATCGAGAATCAACAATATTCGATCTCCACCATTCAAAGATTAGTCAAAGAGCAGCGCGATCAGACCATCAGCAGGTCAGCAATCTCAAATGAGTTTAAGCGAAATGGTTTGAAATCTCTTCGCTACGGATATGTGGGCGCCTTAAAAACGTTTCACATTGAAAATCGTTTGGCCTTTGCTGATCGCTTTAAGGACGAACCGGTAGAGTTCTGGGAAAGATGCCTCTTCACTGATGAGAAGATGTGGGATGTGGGAGCTGGACTCAGGAGGTGTGAACCGACAAAACAAGCGTCTGCGGGCCCATAGGGCCTCTGAGGTTCCACGGATGGATAAAGAACAGTATGCAAGAAGATGGCATGTCTGGGGAGGTCTGTCGGTCAATGGGCTCTCTAATCTTGTTTTCCTCTCACACTCGGTGGATGGCAATTCATACAGAGCTCTTCTGATGGACAACATGGACAACTTCAAGCAGTTATTCCCTCAATGGAACACCATGATATTCGAAGATGATTGGGCTCGTCCACACACAGCTGAAGAAAGCGTGAAGTTTAAAGAGCAGCATTTTCCGAACTTTTTTCGGACACGTCTTCGTGAGAAGGAGCGTGAATGGTATGCCCCTTCAAAGATGGATGACTTATGGCCAATTGAACGAATATGGCGCCATCTTGTTAACGTCGTCTTCAATTATTGGCCATTACCTGGGTCTGATGATGAGTGGAAAGAAAGGATTCAGTCTGCGTGGGACAATGTCTCCCTGGAGTTGTGCGTGCGACTTATCCATGAGATTCCGGCCAGACTTCATCAGATTGCCAACAATAATGGCACAAAAATTCATCCGTCTTGGCGATGCAAAACCTCACAGCATCGGTGCAGGTGCAGCATTTGTGATCCGCAGGATTCTAGTGATTCCTTCACAGAAGAAAATGAACTTCTTCTGACGGAAATTAAATCTCAGGGATATGATAGTGAATAAAGCACAGCCAACGTGTCTTGTTTTTGTTCAAAAGAAATTCTACCTGATCATTTTGCTTTTATTTCGCTAGTAGGGGTCACATACGACAGACACAGTCTGGGAAGTATATTTCATTCATAGAGGAGAAATTCAGGGCGTTAGAAACTTATGAAATAATTATCTAAAAACCGCGTTGAAGTTAACGAACACCCCTTAGTATATCCATTTTTAAACTCTTTCATTGTGAGTCCGTTGGTGTCGTCTGTGTTGTAAAAGCCAAAGACATTCATATAATCAACATAACTACGCAGAAAATGATAAGGAGTAAAATCTGGTTTATAGGGCGGACCAGGATGACTAACACCATTTACACGCAAAGCAATTTCATTTGAATTGTTGTGTTTAAAGTTGAAAGGATTCTTCTTGACATCACCATTGAATGCATCATTTTCAGCCATTGCTACCACAAGGAGCTTTGGCGCTTCCGATGGAACAAGACCATCTTTCAGAAAACTCTTTTGATCTTTAGGAATAGTAAATGCGAGAAGCTTTGTATGTTGAATGGGATAAATGGCATTGTTGCAGTTAAGACCCTCAGCATGTCCTCTAATTACACTTGGATTAGCCACCACTCGACGAATGTATACTGTAACATATTCCACATGAATTTTAAATTTCACAACTGAAGCAAATGCATTCAACAAAAATTCAGGCTTATTCAATGTAAGTTTGAGTCGCATACTGGTATTACAGAGTAAAAATTTTGATTGTCTGACCATATAGCTGACATACTTTACTATCTTTAATCAAAGCAGATCGCTTTACAAAACCAGTGTTTGTCTCACTATCAAATAGTACTGCTTGATCTCTATACCATCCCATTGCTTCCATATGACTGTTTTTGAGCTGCTGGATGAAACTGTGATAGAGCATTCAAATATGCTTTATAGGGATAATCGCTTTGACCACCTTCCACATGTTGCTCTCCAATAGTTAGAGAAACATCGCGAAATAATGTAGCCAGCGGAAAATTGTTCAGACCAACTTTATGTGCATCTTCAATTTTAGTTCCATCTTCTTGTTGAATTCTAAACCTCACATCAACCATCGCATAACTCAAATCAATGTAATCCTCGCTAGCGCCAGGAAAAACAAATTCAATAGGACCAGTATTCTAAGCTGTACGAGGATGATAATCTACAATACTTGAACTAAGAATATCTGTCTGTATTGCTTGTTGATCAAACAAACAAAGACCTAAAGTTTTGCACTCCATGATTAGAAGTTTTGACAGCGTCGTCGTTTAGCACTTGATGAAAGATTGCAGCGTGCGCGACGTTTGTGTGAATGCCCTTTCTTAGTTTTGTTTGAAGCTCGCTTCTTACCACCTCCGCCCTGTTTTCTTTTTTTCTAACATTCATTCGTTTAGGTGCTTTCTTTTGTTGAGTAGTATTAAAAGTTTGCTGTAATGTTCTTAAACCGCGTTCCTTTCCACGATTTAGTAAAGTACTCTTGACATTTTTACCACTGGTAATATAATTAACAACATCACCAGCAAAGCCAACAGCATTATTGAAAAAAGTTCGTTACAAAGATCTTCCGACAGTAGATAAGAGAGGTGCTACAACAGATTTCAGCGCACCAAATATGCTACCTCCACGTTGACGGCGGATGCCGCTGTAAATTGCACCCACGCCACTTAGATAGGAGGGGCGTGAGTAAAACGATGCAGTAGGATTCATAACTTAGTCCTTGACATTACAAGTTATATCCTTGCATAAATCACTGACGATAGCGTAGATGAAAGTTGTCTGCACGACGCATCCAAGAGTTCATACTGGAAGGATAACCGACCAATTTAACAAGACACCATTCTTCACCTTGTCGTTTTTTGCAACGGATGATTTTCTCTACCAAATATGTTTCACTTTAGTGACCAACTCAATCTCATCACGATAAAAGCTACCATCAATTTCTTCATTATCGTAATCTTTCGACTTGCAAGTTGTTGGGGAGTCTTTTTTATTGATACTAAAAACTGTGAAAATTTCTTCTGTCCAATTCGGGAGATAACCTTTGGCAAAAACACTCTTAACTTTTGATATGCGAACTTTATCACCTATTATTACGCTTGCGGTGGAATGTTTCACGCACTTTATCTACGTTGTTAGCATTCAGATCCGCTGGTCTGAGTCCAATAGAACGATGAATAGAGTGATTACAGGCATAAAGCGTATCTTGTAGAACCTTTCTCCAATTTTGTGCTAAGTTGGCACTGAAGTGTCGCCACAAGCGATTTTTTTAATGTGCGATTAAAGCGTTCAACTAGTGCAGCCTTATAAGCAGTCTTTACACTAAACAGCTCAATATCATATCTCTCAAATAATCTTCCCACATGCTGATTTTTGAACTCTTTTCCTTGATCACTCTGAATTCTCTTTGGAATACGACCCTCTCGGAAAATTGACTGGAATGCCTTTGCTACTCGTTTACCGTCTTTAGTTTTTAAAGGTTGAGCCCACGCATAACGCGAGAAAATATCAATTACGGTTAAGATAAAATTGTGTCCCGAGTTATGTTTTGAAATAGCGGCAACGTCATACAAATCTGCTTGCCACTGTTCATAAAAGTCATGAGCGACATAATGACGGGTCCGGTACTTCTTTTTCGCTTGTTTGTGGAGTGTATATGTAGCTTGACTTTTTAACCATTGTTTAACTTGTGAATGTGGAAAACCGCTCGCTTTTGACAATTTCTTTATAGATGCAAATCCTGCAGGATGTTTTACATCATAGTTCATTGACTTCAAAAGTTCATCCGATTAAGACTGACTCTTTCTCCTTCTTCTCATGTTTTTGCTTTCTTACCTTTTTGCATTTACAGCAACCACAGGATTTATAGGATTTACGTTTACATTGCTTAGGAGTCTCATTGTGAGAGCTGGCACAGCAAGTACAAGTTACAATTACATTTACTTCCGGCGGCTCATTACATGGTAAGCAACACATCTGCTTCATATCAATAGCCTGAGAACATTTCTTCTGAGAACGTTCTCTTCCCCTTGTTTGCTTGATGGGTGTGGGAGGGGATTTAGAAGGTGATCTCTTAAACCAATTCCTTGGCATTTTCATTTTACTCTTAACCGGTGAAGTAGATGAAGTAGCATCAACTGATGAAATAGAATCAAGTTCTTTCAATGTTTCATTATTCAAAGCAAATTTTGGACTATTGTGCTTTTTCAATAGTTTAAGAAAGTAAGACCAACCAGGTGGGACATAGCCTTGATGGCGCTTTCTGCGTATTGCATACTGAATCAAGTCTTCATAACGTGAACAGTTAATAATTTCATTTTCATCCGAAATGATTTCACCTCTATCATTCACAGTGAGATATGGTTCAATGCTGTTGAAAAGAGACATTGCATGTGCGCGAGATGCTAAAGGTGTTGCAGTCGAAACAGAGTCACGCATCTTATTCTTCAAACTTTTTAATTCTTCGACATTTTCCGATTGTAATAATACAGCACGATCTGGATCTTTGATATGCGCATTTTGCTGATAATTTAATTAATTCTTATAAATTTGATTTGCGAGAGGTTGTTTTACTTGTTGCATGACAGTCAATTGCACATATTCATCCTGAGGAATAACAACCATGCGAGAATAACAACTCATAGTTTGTAGATAATCATAGGCTCTTTCAAAATATCATTTCGAAATCTAAATTCTTCCGGACACTCCTGTGTAAAATCAATAAATAAGTAACCGTGTGGTGTTTCAGTTGCTGCTTGAAAAATTTAAATTAAGGCTTTTGAACCTCTTGACGCAACTTGTCGCGCTAAAATTTCAAATTCACTTCTATCTCGTGGATTCTTGAAAATAGCGTAATAGTGTGTATTCAGGTTTCGTGTGCGGGTTTCTTTCCCATCAGGAAACACATTTTGCGTGATATAGATTACAAAGCATCTTTTGTGATGTGCTGCGCGAGTGAACATATCTGTAACATCTTTAGAATTCTTGCTTTCTTTTAATAGATCATCCAATACAACGACATCATTCGACTGAATCTTATCCACTGGAATAATTCCTTCATTTTGAATAAGGAAAGTTACGAAGTCGCAATTCCTGAAAGAGTGACGGTTGATAAATACCATAACACCAAGTCACTCGATTGATAGGTTCTCTAAACAACTCTTTTCTTTTATCTAGCAAATTCAATGTGAAAACAGTTTTACCTGCATGGGATGGACCTGATACAGTCAGAACTTTATCACATTGAAGTTTGAAATCCATTTTAATACTTTGGGATTCAATATTTGCATAATTAATGCTTAGGATTAAAGATTCTACCCAATAGGTCACTTACTACAGGAGCTAACAGTGGGAGTAACACTGAAGGGAAACCGCCCTTTTGTGTTAGAGTTTTCCTCTTTCTTTGAAGGGTAACTTTAGGATTGGAGATGAATCGCAATTTCGTAGAATGTCGCTTAAGTAACTTTCGTTGTTGTGGTAATAATTTCTTTGTCCTCAAACTTCTCACATGAGAAACAATTTCTCGAATAAAGTCATCATTAGCATGTCGTATAGCATTACATCGCTGATTTCCTTTCATTCGTTGAAGAGCTCGAATGGCCTCAGAAAATTTTGAAGACTTTCGACTTTTGCGTTTCTCCATTTTTCTCTTAACCATTGTTACAACTTGATTTTTCCACATTTGCATAGGTGCTAACTTTAATGACAGAAGTGACACTCAAAATGAGCTATATCACTGTGACTGTATTGACAAAGTTGAATACAGTATCGTATGAAACAGCGCTGACAGAAAGTATGCTTACATCTGTTAAAGATACGTTTTTCGCTTCCATCCTTTCGCTTACATACATCGAACATATTTTCACTCTTGCTAACAACTTCTAAAGCAAGTCTTTTTGAAGACATGAACTTGCTAGCTTTTTCTAAATAATAGACACATGTGCAGAAGGAGTATACTTCGAGAGTAAGCAGACACAACTCGAAAACCAATTGTGCTACGATCAAGTACCGTTGCATCTTTAAATTTCTTTTATACGAGTAGAAAGTTGAATATGAATATGTGAAATCGCTTCAATCACTAAACTGCTAAAATTCTTCGGGATTATCTACAACTTCCATCGAATAAGAAGCAAAGTGAAAGAAACGATCTTCTACCTCTTCTTGATGGCTGAAATGAATTTTTGCAACTAGTCTCGCCATTACAATTCTATTAGAAAACGTATCCATTAACTTCAAAAATAGAGTGCTAGTATCACCAATAACTGATTTGATGTTGATCTCATCTTTGTGAAAAGTTATCACATAATCTTGAATAGTTCCCTTTAAGCTTTGTCTATGAAAACTTAATGTTCCACAATCATTTGAGAAAGAGATTATCATCCTTCATCTATCCTACCCGTTGCATGAAAATAATAAATCTTTTCATAAAGCATTTATTAAACGACTTTAACAAGCATGCATTCCAAATTTTGGGTTTGAAACAGATAAAATAGATACAGTTGGTAGCTATCATATAAAGAGCCATGATGACCAAACATTACTTTAGCATTGTTGAGATATGGAGGAAAAAAGCATTGATTATGAATGTAGCGACTACAACGAACATTTAAAATAGGAATACTCAATTCCTTAAAACGTTTAGAGACTTCATGATAGTGTTGATTAACTCTAATATCCCAAGGTGGAAGTAGAATATCATTGATTATTAGATTTGGAAATAGTTTCTTCTCCGTAGTAGAATCATTGCAAAAGATACATACAACATTAAAAGCTGCTTACCATCTTTTAAAGTCAATAAGAAGAGCACATTCATTAGAAAAGCCGTAGTCTTGCAAGTATTGCTGACTAAGTCCATGGATGTGTTTTCTTGCCCAGCTATCAGCGTTGGGATCACACTTGGCATGTTGATGGTAGATAATTTGATACGACCAATTGTCCATAGCAATAGCACTGAGCTCCTGTACAGGTTCACCCTCACAATCCATAAAATTGATGATAGATGACTAAAAAGGAAATTACAAATTTTTATTCATCTGATGAAGAGTCCTATAACATATTACAAAATGATGAAGTACATCGATGCTGTTCACGACAAAATACACAAATAACATGATGGCAGCGAAGTAAAATGTATCTGATAAGTCCACGTCTACGACACTCAAAGCACATGAGCGAATTGTCATAAGGTAGAGATAGGTAAGGACTACTGATTCTCCTTCTTTGGCTTGCGTTTAGCGGCAGCATTCTTCTCTGATTTGCGCTTTGTACCACTCTCGTTGAGGATTTGATCAATAGTGTCATGAACGTCTGGTTGCTTTGGTATATATGGGATGGATTGAGCAGGCATCGATATAGAGGCTAATTTGTTGTTCTGGTGATAGCCATAATATATTCCACTGATAGCAAAACCAATATTCCAAGTGCCTTCTGCGAGGTCGTCACATCTGATGGGTGTCACTTCATCTCCTTCCTTTTTATAGTATGAGCACCAATGCGATAGTGGTAAAGAAAGCTTTTTACCATCCCATATCTTTCTATATGGAGTGTCATTGTCGTCTTTCGCCTTCCATTCTTTGCTAAGGGGAGTAGGGATGTCCATATTTAATGTTGCAAACTCTTCAATAATATCGAGTTGGCGACGAATGTATGGATTCACAGGAATGATTATGTAGTCCCGATACTGATTGTTCAATATCTTCACTTCAGTGAAAGGAATCATTCCCGTTTGCAATATTATACTATGATCGTAATAACGTATGGCTTGTCTAAATTTACGCTGTAGTGGGGTAGGATTATGTACCTTTGTTGTCTCTTCTGCTGGCCTCAGCATGAGTCGATCTGATTGTAGAGATCCTTGTAACGTCTGAACACTATCTTGCCCTGTAAATGTAGTAGATGTAGTAGATGCCTGAAAATAAAAGAGATGCTATTAAGTTAACACTCAAGGAAGGAGAGGAAGGAAGGTTCCGACTTACCATTTCAGATGGATAATATAATAGGAATGTAGAGGGAGAACGTGCGTCCGACACCTGTGCGACTCAAAGATAGAATGATTGTCACTCTGAAAACCTCATTATTTAAAGAGAAATGCTGGATTTTCATTGAATGTGCTCCTCATTGGCCAATGGCATCAAGCTGATTCCAAATCTGGTCTTAGTTTTCTCGTCCGATGCTTCGTTCGCCCGCTGGAGCCCAAAACACAAAACTCAACCTCTGACGGCTTTCTAACATGGCCAAAAGTCTCAATGTCACTCTCAAGCCTCAGCAATGAAAGATAGGACCAAACTATGCTTTCCAATGAATTTGTGGCACTCTTACCTTTTAAACGAGCTATTGCACGACTTTCTACGATCTCTAGAACCAAAGTTGGAAGAAACGCTGGCCGAGGGGGGGGTCAAAATTTTTCTCTCGGATTGCTTTCAAATTCACCATGCCGATGCAGAATTTGAAGCTAATTCCAAATCTGCTCTCAGATCAGCCATTGGAGCTGTCGTTTAGCCGCTAGAGCCCAAAGACCAATCTCAAATTCGCCGTTAACTGTCGTTTTTCGCCAATTTCCAATATTTCCCAAATCTTAAATGGCGTCTCAAATCTAAACGAAGGTAGATATGGACAAGCCGTTTCTTCCACTGAACTTGTCTTACTCTTACCATTCTAACGAGCTATTGCACGCACAGAATTAAATATTTTGTTTATCTGCTTCGGTTTGCTAGAAGTGTGATTAATACGAAACTGACGGCACATAGAGGAACCTATTAAGTGGGCAAGAAGGAATTCCAAATACCTTACAGAGATAGGAAAAAAGTCGTGCGTCGCTTGCGGATTGATGTGAGTTCCAGCTAAGTGCTTCGATTGCTAAAATTCCTTCAGATTCGAAGACTTCAGATCATTGCCCACAAGTTTTCTCCATAATGTTGACCCTTCCGATCATTATTAAAGAAAGTAGCAGGCGTACGAAAATTAGTTCACTTGATGATTTCACATCCTCTCCTCGGTATTGCTCACTGTGTAGTGCATACATTGAATCGAAGCCAGACATCGCTGTGTGTTTTGGTGTGTGCGAAGTGATATCACAGCACGTACGCATCTCTCACAGGCTTTGATGTCCTCTGCTGACTGCTTACTGTTTGTCATTTCCAATAGCAATTAGCAAGTGATACACCAATTATCCATTCGAGAAGGAGCAAGTTGTGCCATTTCGACATTAAGGTTACATACAATTCTTCCTTTCTAGGAAACCGAAGCGCGCAGATGAATCTAATTCTGTGATTGCACGACTGTCTACGATCTCTAGAAGCAAAGTTGGAAGTCGTGGCCTAGGGGGGTCAAAATTTTTTCTCTCCGATGGCTTTCAAATTCACCATACCGATGCAGAATTTGACGCTGAATCCGAATCTGCCCTCCGTTTTCCCATCCGATGCTTCGTTTTGGCTCTACATCCCAAAACATCCCAAATTTTACCTCTGTCGTTTTTTCGGAAAAATTTTGAAGAAATATTTTTTCACTCCGATGGCTTTCAAATTCACCATACCGATGCAGAATTTGACGCTGAATCCGAATCTGCCCTCCGTTTTCCCATCCGAACCTTCGTTCGCCCGCTAGAGCCATTTTTGTAAATTCTAACTTTGCCATTTTTCACCCATTTCCCAAATCTGGATCTCACTCTACCACGACAACCTGGTCGGCCGCCCAAGTCAACCTGGACGGTCGGCCAAGACTATCTCTCCCGAGGGGGGGGGCGCTGACTGTGTATGAGACTTTTCCTTACTACTTTACCGGAATGGCTTTCTTTATTGAAACATCTATATTTTACTTCATTATTAGAAACATAAATACTCATATCTAAGAAATTCAAACTGTTGCTTTTAGTCAAATCAAGCGTAAATTCAATAGAATTGTGTACGTTGTTAAATGAGTTAAGAATTTTATCAAAGTAGTCAGCATCTTTAGTGAAAGGACCCAAAATGATTGATGTTGATGACCAAAATAACGCCCGTTTGCTGACCGTTATGCTGAACATCGTAGAAGCGTTTCAAATGTAGATAATAAGAGTGCCATCTCGGATCATATTGTCCATTTTCATAGCAATTTGACCCTTAGGTTAGAAGATTTTATTATTGAGTTTATTGATCGCTTCAGCGACCCTGTTCTTAACAGGATCGCTGAAGCGAACTATATTAAATCGCATGGCCCGACACTCAATCGGAAGCATGAACTGACGAGCTGTCACTAGCTGTATATAAACCCATTGTATTAATGACTGGACTTTGTTGTCCATGATTAAGTCCGTGGCGGACGAAACGTTGGGTTTTTAACGCTCATATTTTAATTTTAATTTCAATAAATTTTCTAAAAAAAGCAGGGAGAGCCTATTTTGATTCCAATTATGAAAGTGAAAACTTTCATGCTTTGCAAAACAAATCATTATCAATAATGAGGCAGTAACAGGGGATATTCTAGACCTTTATGAGAAAAAGTTCATGTAGTCAAAATAATTCGAATGCAACTTTTATAAAACCTGTCACTATTTGCATCACTTTCATTTCTGATTGAAATGGGGAAATGGGTTTGCTTATTCTGTGACATTTAATTGTCAGTGAAAGAGGGTAAGCATAATAAATCAATGACACGGAAGCATAATTAGCAAAAAATATATTCAGTTTTAATAACTACTATTTACAGCGTGTCAATAGAGATGTAAAGATAATCAAATGAAAAATGTCGTCCATGGATCTGTTGGCTATTCACACCAGCTTGGTGAATCTTGATGCAATCTAATAAATATTTTCTATGCTGTTGATTCATTACCAGATGCTAATATAAATATTAATGTTACCCCAAACTCAGTATACGAGTTTGTAATCATCTAATGATGATCACTTCTCATTGACATAATTTAGCAACTGAAAAACGAGAGAATCCTGATGAGATTAAATGAAAATATCATAGCAAGCCGTGTGATGGAGTAGCGAAGTTTCCATGGAGACAAATTATAATTAACTTTAATGAATTCATGATTGATTCATCACATACGAGTACACGTCAATTATCATCAAAACAGTAGTCTTGTCGATCACAAGAACAGCGTGACTCACTTTTGTATTTTAATTCAGAGAAGTATGTTGTTTTAGATGAATTTTTGATTTGAATCGTTGTATCTTTGACCAACTCAATTATCTTTTCATGTGTTAACTTTAATAGATATATGCAGATAGTGTGTAGCTGTATGTGATGTGCACTACATTTCAAATATATGCACCAATAATTATGACAATTTTTCTGATATGATAGCAATGATAAATAAATATGCATATTCCAGATGCCGGTCCCAAAATTGGAAATCTTAGCATAAATAAGCCTTGAGTTCCACTTGCTTTTTGATTGATAGGATTCAGTGGATGCAATGAGACAATAAAAGATAAGTCGAACTTTAACGCGACAAATCTGAAGGATATGAAGCAATGCTGTCATGACCACACGTCCACTTGAAACATAAAAGTATGATCGCTTCTTCACTTTTTTACTTTTCAGACTCACACACAAATTATAATCATAACTTAGGCCTATATAATCATAAGTTAGTTTTAGTGAAATTGAAATAATAAAATTATTATCAAATGTGTTGTCGAACCCTTGGTGGGAGAAACCGCAGCGTCTACGGCTGCCAAGGAGTTACGTGCTTAAACTGCTTAAGTTTGAGGACATCTCTCAATTATCATACTAATTGTTTTGAAAAAGGTAAAATATTCAAAAGTTTTAGAGTACATTTACAACCTAAGTCAATTACCGCTTCAAATATTTTTGATTAGATACGTGTGATCCATGATGGGTCACTGATGCATTGAATTACATAAAGAAATCTCATTACTTAACCTGATTACATTTGAAGTTCAAAGCAAGCGGCAGTGATAAGTTGCATCTTGCAATGGCAGATTTATTTAAAATAAACACTGATTATTGTGCTGCCTACATGAGAGATACAGAATACTATCAATGCATGTCAAATACACTACACTACCAAGCGCTGTGAACAGACGAAATGAAATATCATGACTAATTCAAAATAATCATCAAAGCACGGATATGGGTCTCTATCGATTATCTTATAAAGGAGTTTACTTGTGGTGTTCATCTTAATTTATATCATTGACTTCAACTCCCATTTGATAATTTTGCAACTTGTCCGTTTCTCAAAAGAAATGCGAGTAGGTTTCTTCACTTTACGGTGCACATTCACTGTATGCATCTTTCATGCATCATTCATCATTGCAAGACGAGTAATAGAAATATATAATACAAATAGAAGTAGGCCCATACGAAAAATTAGTCTCACGAAAAGTCATTCAATTTCTGTTATTCCTTTCGAGATTTTAGAGTTTCATCCCTCAATTTGCAAGGGAGCCATTGGTGTTTCTCTTGTTACTGTAGTAGGCTTAATACTTCAGCTTAACTAGATGTTTGATATGTATTTTAAGTTTTATTGAAGCTCTGAACTTTGAAAAAAATTCTTTTTAATGAGGAAAGAGTAAATTGATTGACTTTTTCTCCACAGAGCTGGCGCTTAAAGTTGATTCCCTACCAAAGAAATCCGATGACTTTCAATTTGGTCTTTACTCCCGTGCCTTCAAAGTTGGACCAGAATCGCCCCCGGTGGATCGCATGATTATGGCTCGAATTGCGTTTATAATGCAAATGACCATGGCACCATATCTCCTGTTATTCGAACTTGCCGGCTTTCATCTGGGTTATCGATCAATTCAGGAAGCGCGATCTTCACGCCAGTTATTCTCTAGGTTCGAGTATGAAATGGCCACTAAGTGTTCACATCGCTCGGGACGGCATGCCTGCTCAACTATTATACTATGTGCTGTGCTTTTTTCTATCAAACTAACTGTAATTTTAATGTTTCTACTGAAGTACCTTTAGCTTTCAAACAAAAGACGTAATTTTATTCGAGTCCATCTTTCTGTCGACTTTTTCAATTTCACAAAATGCACGATTCAATTATTTTCGTAACCTAAAGATTTGCTGATATCTATTTTCAGACTTGCTAATGGGACGTGAGCTCAATTCCGTTTTCTATATCATTCATATTGAATTTTTTATTTTCCATTCTTTGCATCTTTTGGTATGTGCTCATACTGTAATGTGTGTATTCAATTCGATTTCATGAGATACCTGACTTTCGGGAAGATGATATAGGCCTACAAAGAAGATGGAAAATGAGAATCAGGAGAAAGCGATTAGCTTCAATGAATATCATGAATCTCATGAAGCTATACTTAACCGATATATTCCTCACTTGTTGCAACCACATATATTTTTCAAAAATCATCATTGGACAGAAGTGCATTTCGTATTTTCCAACTTCGATTGAATATTCAATTAAACGTGAAAATTATCGGAGGAATTCTTGTGATAGAGAAAAAACTAAATGGGTTCCTATCAAAATGGTCCAAAAACTTGGTTTTTGATGAATTATCTAAGCGAAAGCCTCAGAATGAAATTTAAAAACCGGAGACGCTCTCAGTAGTGTCAAATGTCTATGTTTCTGTTTTACTTATAGTTGTAAAATTAATGGCCTTTGACAATTAGTGGAGAGAGTGCTGCTTTCAAACTGTCAGAGGCAATTGATTTTCCAACTTTATGTTACAGATTAAAATTGTAAAATTTTTCATTTTAGATGAATTTCATCAACAATTGACTGACTTGACCATGCACTATCTATTCCCATTAGCAAGTCTAGCAATTTCAAAACCTGCACTGTATTTGATGGCACTTGAAGCTCTTTTTAGTGGCCTACTGAGTTTTAATTACCTCCTGCCCGTGCGGTGTTTCTGTGATTGCCAACGTTTGTTAAATCCATTTAGTTGATCTATTGATGAAGAATGAGAATTCATTTAATTTTTATCAAAATTTTCTATTTTACTATTTTCTGTTTGAAATGCGATTGCAATTGACAACCGCTTAGATTGGAATGCATCTGAAAAAATTCTTGTTTGTAAATTACCGGTATATATTTTTATAATGAATCACTAGCCTTTTAATCACATTGCCATTCAAATGTAGCATATTTTACATTGTCTTGAGGAAAAGAAGCAAATCCCATATCAAACTATTGTCACCTGCAGATAATGTTTCGCAGAAATAAATGGCGCATAGTCATTGTTAGGTAAATCTCATATTTAAGTGGAAAAAAATATTAAGTGCACAAATTTGAAAATATGCAGTTCAGATTGTAAATGAACTTCGAAAAGTATGACCATGTATTTCTATTTGTTTGGTTTGCACACATTTGCAAAAACGGTCAACAAATGTGTCTTTACAAGCTCATCTTCTATAGTATCTGCATTAAATAACAGGCGATTCAAATATTTGAAGAAGCAGGCGAAATAATTACAACATTGAAGCAGATCGAGTGATTGATGAAGGAGGAAAATTAAATTGAGCCAAGTTGTCAATTTTCTTATGTAAGCATATAAAATTTCACTGTTATTGCGGCATGTTCATATATACAGGAAGTGTGGGCTTACAGTAAACATATGAAATCTCATTACTTAACCTGATTGCATTTGAAGTTCAAAGCAAGCGTCAGTAATAAGTTACATCTTGTAATGGCAGATTTATTTAGAATAGACACTGATTATTGTGCTGCCTACATGAGAGGTACAGAATACTATCAATGCATATCAAATATACTATCTGGAAAATGTGAGAAATCAGAAAAAACTTCATTCACTTCATCATGTGACGATGTGGGAGGTTTTCGTTCTGCATCATTGCCAAAATCAAAATTTTCTCACCCTCTTTTTTACGAATCTCTTGTGGTGTCTAGCTACATAACACTTTGGTGTAAAACACGATCAGCATTTTTAAATATAACTTTGGTCTCTCCTGTAGCCATGTCTATTAAAACCGAACTGTCACTCAAATGGCTGAATTTAAGAAAAATTTTGTCAAATTATTTCGTATATTATTTAAGTTATTATTGGACTTCTGATACCTTGGTTTTGATATTTCAAAGCAATCATAGTTGCATATGCTACATTTGCACAGGTGTAGGGTCTGTAGGCTTCTTATGGCTGAATTTCATATTATACAATGTGGTCATCTATTAGGCCTACTTTGTGAAATCGCCTTTTTGATTCATCCAGATAGTAGGCATCAGGATCAACCCGATAAGCAGCCTAAATCACCTGATCTGAGCATTCGTCATCTTTAAGGTTTAAATAAATACTCACTTTTTAGTGCAAAACACGATTTGCATATTTAAATCTAACTTTTTAAAAGGCTTTCCAACATTTTTCAGGGTTCATCCTCTATTGATGATTCGTCTATCAAAGCAACGTGAAGCCGAAATAGCATTTGAGATGAAAGATAGACAAAACAGCTGTTTCATCATTTAAATATATTCCGCGAGGCCTTTCGACGACTCTCGTCAAACGGTACGTCGTATTTACAGACAAATCATGGTAAAACGTTTATATACAAATTTTAAAATAAAAGAAAGTAAGTGAGCTAAAGTCAAAAGTTAAAAGTTAAGTCAGAACCACGGTAGCTGGAGCGTCATCAATGTTTGCTTTTGCACACACAATTGAGGTCTTGTGACGTTGATAATTGTCGCCTCTAGGAATGGAAATAACACTGTGTGACGAGCTTTGGCGACCTTCTTGAAATACGACATCTTTGTACGTGTGACGTCGAACTGCGGAAAATTGAGAGCGTGTCTTGCAACAGCACTGCTGGGAGGCTCTAATGATCTTGGTCGAGGTCTTTTGTTCATCAGCCATGCCGGAAGATGCTCGTCCACTCGTTTTGCCAACCACCGTTCAGTCCGTCCAACATAACTGTCTCCACAGTTGCAATTAAATTGGTGGATGACGTCAGACGAACAATTGAGTGGCAGCATGTCTTTCAGTGATCGCACCGGAACCCTTCTTGTCATGAACACGACCTTCGGCTCGATAGCTGGAAAAGCTGGAGCAGTTACCGCACGGACTTTGGCTCTGACTTCGTTCGAGAATCTCTCGCCCAGGAACGGCACCATCAGGTAAGCAGTCTTCTTTGCAGGACCATATTCAGTCTCAAGTTCTTGTCTTGGTTTGCTGTACTTCTCGATGAATGAGGATGGATAACCATTGGACTGCAACGTTTCCTGAATAAGCCTAAACTCAGAAGATAATTGATCTGCAGTACAAATACGCCGTGCACGATCAAAAAGATTTTTAACAAGATTGCGTCTGTAAGACGCAGGAACAAAGCTGAAGAAGTGCAGGTAAAAGCCTGTCCAAGTGGATTTTCTAAATACAGAAGTAGAAAAGCTATCATCGTCGTTTTTAATTATATTGACATCAAGGAAAGATAGTTTCCTATTTTGGGGCAATTCGCATGTGAAATACAAATTAGGATGAGAATTATTTACGTCCGAAAGGTATTTGGGGATGTCAGCGTCAATGCTGAAAACGGCAAAAGTATCATCAACGAAGCGAAAGTAATGAAGGGGCCTGTTATTCCTAATTTTACTGAAAATATAATTTTCGACATAACCAACAAAAATGTCAGCGAGAATAGGGCCTAGTGGACTGCCCATAGCAACTCCGTCCTTTTGGAAGCAATACTTTCCATTGAAAAGAAAATGAATGTTGTAAGTACAAATCAAAATTAAAGTTTTTAATTTTGGAAAGCTGATCGGAAGTTCTATATTGAATTTGTTTTGTATATTTTCGATGAGATCGATTGTCTCCACCAAGGGGACATTCGTGAAAAGCGAGCTAATGTCGAAAGAGGAAAACTGCTTGTTATTTAGCTGTAGTGAACGAAGGCGTTTTACAAAATCGAAAGAATCTTTGATAGTGAATTTTGCTACTGCGTCACGAATTGGTGACAAAATACTAGCAAGGCATTGGGCGGGCTTATGAGTGGGTGTATTAGTCATGCTTAATATTGGTCTAAGAGGCGAGTTAGCTTTGTGAAGTTTTGGCAGCCCATACATTCTTGGAATGCAAGTGCCTTTTTATCTAAGCCTATGGGCCATAATTGGTGAAATAGCATTAGCTCTCATGAGGTCATTTATGCAAGAATTTTTGAGGTGAGATCAATTCCAACCTCATCAATTTGGAATTTTTGAGTATCGCTGATGATATCAAGCATTTTCCTGACATAATCTGTTTTATTTAAAACTACTATAGCGTTACCCTTATCTAGAGGGCAAATGACGATGTCATTATTTTTGCGCAAATTATTTAGGGCCTGAAAGTGGTTGGAATTAAGTGGGTTTTCATATTTTTGGTGACGAGAAAAATCTTTAGAGATGAATACAAATTCTGCTTTTACTTTAGTCATATGCTATTCAATGCCCTCAGTAGTTTTTAATTGACTGTAATGCTGCTCAACTGTGACTTTTGACTTTAGCTCACTTACCTTCTTTTATTTCAATTTGTATATAAACGTTTTACCATGATTTGTCTGTAAATACGACGTACCGCTTGACGAGAGTCGTCGAAAGGCCTCGCGGAATATATTTAAATGATGAAACAGCTGTTTTGTCTATCTTTCATCTCAGATTCGTCTATCATCAAACAACGATTATAATTTCTTCTCGATTTATTTCATTACTTTCATGTTAGTCTATGCTACGTTTTGTTTTTTTTATTGCAATAAGTGCATTAATCGCAAATTATATTTCGTAGATAGAAGGAAACCTACATAATGGAGAAAGAATTCTTCAGCTTCTCCATGGAAAAATTCCGATCGGAGCATGAAGCTCTATGTAACGTGTAATAGATAAAAGTATATTTCTACATGACGGGACAACACGCGATAAAGTTCAATAGAGGTTCTATTTTAAAAAACGTACACTTGCTGGAAAATTTGCATCCATCCTCTACAAACTCGAATGCAGCTCATTTATTCTGCAAATAGGCCTACATTTTTTAGAATCCCGCATCTCAGAACCAATGACCTTGTAGGTAGAGGGCCTATATAACGCAAAAACAACTCATATCATGAGATAGTTACTTAATCTCTTATTCATCTCCTGAATTGCTACGTGCTAGTGATGGGGAAAATCGAGACATTTCGACTGAGACGTTAGCTTAAATGGTGATTTTGCGACAAGAAAATGCCGGAACAAGAGGGGCGAAGGGGGCATCGCCCCTCTTGCTCTGACTGAAGAGCTGAGGAAGGTCAGAGGTGCCCTTGAGCAGAAATGTAGTTATACAACAATTGTTTTCGAGATTTAACTTAGTACTAGAAGTATTTCTGACAAGATGGATTTCTTCTTTGCTCAAACGCTTTTCCGAGATAGCAGGTTAATTTTGAATAAACCTAGGTTGTGTAGTTGCTTCACTTTGATAATGAAAAATTCAGCAGATTCCATGAGTCTCCAGATAGAATCAATCACCAAAGTAACTAGAAAGCATGATGCTACACGCCCATGTGCACTCATAACTCTACACTGAGAGATCACGGTTTTGATAACGTCATCACCACCGTTAGTTTAAACAATTTTAGTTTAATAGCACATTTTAAGAATGAATAATTATGTTCATCAACAACAAAAAAATTGACTAATATCAAACTATATATTGTTTTGGCAAATTTACAGCTCAAGATAATTAGCTTTTTATCTGATATAATAAATCATGAATAATCTACTCTAAATGAAGCAGTTGTGATGGCCAATGCATTTGAAAATTAAGATAGTCGCTCAATTCATTAATCAAAACAATTCCAAATAATAATAAATAACAAAATCAAAACAATGCAATAAGAACGTAATTCACGAGCGCTTTTGTGGTCTCTATTCATGTGCAACGACCAAGTGAAATGAAATGCAACAAACTGGAAAACTGAGAACACAACTCAAGAGGGGCTAATGACTGCCAATCACCACGGTAACAACAGAGTGCAAACGAACTCATTTTGGACACAAAGACCTGGTTTGCGACCAAGAATGAACAAAGCTTCCAGAATACTCAACTTAACATTCTGACTGGAAGAACACAAAATCGAAAAATATGATGAAAACGTATTTCCAACAAATGAATTACTTTGAAATGCGTGTCTACAAATCGATGAGGGTGGATTGCGAGTTGATGAGTTACATGTAAGAAGCCAGCAAGGTAAATGTTATTTAATTCTAACACCAAGTTTCCTATCTGTTTGGCCGATGTAACTGCTTCCGCAATCACAGGTAGAATTATAGAAAGCATGCGACTTCTTTAGAAAATGAACCGGGTCTTTTAAAGAACACACAGGGAAACGCATAGTAGCATATGTGAACACCGGTTTGTACGATGGGCAAGCCTGTTTCTTGGCTATAAAACAAGAATAGATATCACGAAAGCGCTCGTGCATTAAGTTCTTATTGCATTGTTTTGATTTTGTTGTTCATTGTAAATAATATTGGAAATTGTTTTGGATTAATAAATTGGGCAACTATCTACTATAAATGCTCATTTTCCTCTGAGATGAAGTCAATGATACTTCATAGCTTCATGGACCCACGGATATACTATACATAGAGTAGAGATATATAGGTAGAGTGTCGACTCAAAAAAGGATCTGTATACAGTGAAAATTTTTATATCAAAGATTCAGTTTTTTGCAGATATTACGTTAACGTGGTCCAAAAAATTATTTGAGCACTTTTGAAAAAAGTCAAAATTTGCCAAGTTATATACTACCGAGGTAACTCTCCTATACAAGTAGTAGGAAACACGTTGGACATCACAAGGAATGAATATTTGCTAATAAGCATCCTAACAAAGCGAAAATCACGCTGATTATCAAGGGAATTTCATGAATTGTATTATAATGAATGTCTTCATGAAAAGTCGCGATATTATTCGTGTTTTCTTGGCTGAAATTTCAAGTTTTCAATTCAATTTTCACCAGCATGATTTTAGGATTCACTAAATTCATGTTTCATTTCTAGAATCTGAATAGTGATGTGGACCCATTTACATCTTTCAAAGTTATATGAAGTCATTGTCTTTGATTATGTGATTTTGCCGTGCCAGTGGCAGGTTGCAGCTGTGATATGATCACGATTAAGAAAATACTTTTCAGGTTGAGCATGAAAGTAATAGGAACCCATCGAACTGCCAATTTAACTAACAATTTGGATCTCCAAGGCAGTCATGAGAATCTGTAAAATACCATCATTCCCTCTGCATTGCAATCATGATCATTCAATTCCGTTGTAATTTCTGCAAAACTGCAAAAATTTGCATATCTCACATTTGGTAACAATACCACCTGCATCTACTATGAGTTCATTTAATAAAATCGAAAGTGTATACACATTCGGGATTTAATAAATGCACAGTTACCACTTAGTAATGGGAAGAAGACCGTTCCAGGACATCGAAAAATTCAGAAAAATTGGTATTTTTAAAAACGACTAAATTCATGAATTTTAACCATTTTTCAGGTTTTTAAGACCTAAATTCATAAATTTAGGCGTTTTTAAAAATACCCAATTTTTCAAATTTTTCAAAATCTCAAATTTGAGAATTACAATTTTTACCTTGAAAATCATGACCGTTCCAGGACACCGAAAAATCATAAAAGTTAAGAATCTCAAATTTGAGATTATAATTATTTTCTCCTCAAAATCATGACCGTTCCAGGACACCGAAAAATCATAAAAGTTAAGAATCTCAAATTTGTGATTATAATTATTTTATCCTCAAAATCATGACCGTTCCAGGACACAACATCATCAAAATTGGTAATTTTAGGAGTAGTTATAATAACCCCAATTATCCCTATATTTATGAATTTTAAATCATTTTTATGTCTAAACCAGGTTAAGAACCCTCTAATTCATATCTAAAATAAGTCTTGGGGAAAAATATCTCTTTAAAAATGGATGAAACAAAAGTGGAAGAAACCTCAGAAATGGAAGGAACAAAAGTGGAAGAAACCTCGACGGGGACGACGACGAAAATGGAAGGAACCACGAGAATATATCCTTCGTTATCTCAATTAAAAATAACTGAATTGAATAAAGAAAAACACAAGGATAGAATAAGGTATATGAAAAGAAATAATGTTATGAAAAAGCGATGAAAGATGTTCACTAGTACTAACTAATAACATTAACACTTTCACTTAATGTTGTTGCGCTGCTTGCTGTTGCGCTGCTTGTCGTTGTGCTGCTTGTTCTTCGTTAATTTGATTTATAACTTGTTCATAAGTTGGCGGCCCTGTTGTATCGACGTTGTTCGATGATGTTGTTGATTGTTCAATAATTTGATCGTCCCGTTCTTGGGATAAGGTTCTATTTAAAGAAAATATTACTTTCTGCCGTTGTTCAATTAAGTTTAATATTTTCTTATCAATTGTATAATTCATGTGCGAGTCTCCGATCCATTCAAAAATTCTTCCTATATCCAAGTGTAAGAATATTTTACTTCGTGCTTGCAGATGTATGATTTCCCTTGTTAACTTCTGAATTCTTCTCAGCTTTGTCTCCAATCGAACAGATCTTTCAGTAGATCCAATCATTGTGACGATAAAATTTAAACTAAGATCGTAATGTGTCACGTTTTATGAATTGTGTGTGTGTTTAAATAGTAAGTGAAAATTATTAATGGTGATCTAAGCAAAGCGACACTGTAGGTGAATGAAGTTTCCTTGACAACATTATGTGACGGGTATGATTAAATGTGCTTGAATGCCAATGGGGAAATTGCAGTATCACAACTCAAACCAGATCCAATTCCACAACCAATTCCAGAACTTTTCTGGTTTTGGCTTGACAGTCGGTCTCGACTGTCGATACTGCGATATTGTATTGAATGATTGCTATAACAACAGAATATTCCCTCAAAGCAGAGAATGAATTAATAGATTGCTTTTATGTTATTAACGCTATGTTATGAATGTACAACCCGTATGGTCGCCTAAAACAATCATGAGGGTTGAGAAATGTGGTAACAGATGTTGCTATTGTCTTAATACAGATAAAACAATCAATATCCTTTTAATGAGAGTTCATAAAAATAAAATGGAGCATTGTTAAACAATACATTTTATTCCATTTAAAATGAGCAACATAAATGATTTCTTAAAACAATACGGCAAACAAACCACGACAAATTAAATAAGATAAGAAATTAAATAAGATCGCAAATCAATTGGGAATGACGAATCTTCACATATTGATGAGAGACGAATTACGTTTGCTAAAA